>CM076581.1:1113329530-1113704600 GCA_034641835.2 Pinus albicaulis
ATTTATATATCTAGCCTTAAAATCAGTTCTTTATTATTTTATTGAGTATCTATTCTACAGAGAGATCCCTCTCCCTTCCTTGTAGGGCTAGCTACAAGGCTGAGCGTGGTTTAGTTGTTACCCTGATTTTCCTTTTTCAGCCTGAGGTTCAGATTGGGTGCTAACAGCATCGATTTCAGAAACCAGAATAAGTTTTCTCTGAAAGATAACTATCCCTTACCCAAAATGGACCATATCTTACAAAAGGTGATCGGATCAACTAGGATATCATTACTAGATGGTTTCTCTGGCTATAACCAAGTCTTGGTTGATCCAGAAGATCAGGATAAAAGAGCTTTTACCACTCCATGGGGCACTTTCATGTATGTGAAAATGCCTTTTGGACTGATGAATGTTGCGGCCACGTTCCAAAGAGCAATGGACATTGCATTTTCAGAAGAGATTGGCCACTTTATTGTAATCTATCTAGATGATATAATTGTGTATTCAAATTCTGACGAAGAACACTTGAGACATTTGAGACAAGTCTTTGAGAAATGCAGGAAATTTGGCATATCTTTAAATCCTAAGAAAACATTATTTGGCTTGGAAGAATGCAAACTGTTAGGACATATCATATCAAAATATGGATTTATAATTGACCCTAAGAGAACTGAAGCAATCCTAAAGATCAGTCCCCCAAGAAATATTAAGGAACTTCAATCCTTCATAGGTAAAAAAAATTTCTAAGAAGATTTATTCCTAATCTTGCTGAACTCCTTAGAAACATAACAAATATGCTCAAGAAAGACTCTGAAATCAAATGGAGCATAGAGGCTAGGAAATATTTTGACATGGTAAAACAGGAATTAACTAAAGCACCAATGCTAATCACTCCATATTTTACTAAATATTTTATAATCTTTTATTTTGCTTCTGAGCACACTGTTGCAGTTGTTTTACTGCAAAAAAAATAGAGAAGGATTTGAGCTTCAAATAGCCTTCTTCAGCAAAGCTTTAAGAGATGCTTCTCTTAAGTATGACATCATGGAAAAACAAGCCTTTGCACTAGTCAAAGCAATTAAATATTTTACAGTTTATATTATGAATTCACATATAATTTCTTATGTACCTAATAGGATATTTTGACACAGAATGGAATAGATGGAAAAAGAGGAAAATGGATTGTAGTTATTTTGGAGTATGATCTGGAAATAAAACCTACCAAACTAATTAAAGGGCAAGGACTTGTCCAGCTTATGGTTGAGTCCAATTTCCAAGCTTTGGACATAAATTTGGTGGAAACTTTGGATGATCAAGAGGAGCAGGTGAATCCACAAATCAATGAAGAATTTTTAAATTCTTCCTGGTATGCAGACCTACTTTATATATTGTTTAATTTATGCTCCTCCTGGTCTTACAAAAACTAAGGCTATATTTCTGAAATTAAAGGCAGTGAAATTTTGCATCATTAATAATGTCCTTTATTGGAAAGATTCTGGTGGCCTATTACTCAATTTTTTGTTGAATAATGATGTAGACAAGATTATGCATGATTTTTATGAAGGAGACTATGGTGGCCACCTGTATTGGAGGACTACTGCTAATAAAATTCTCAGAGAAGGTTTTTAGTGGCCCACCCTTTTTTGTGATGTTCATAAGAAAATCACAACTTTCCACAAGTGTCAAATTTTTGAAGGTAAAAAGAAACTCCTACCCTTTCCCCTAAAACCCATTTCTATTGAAAGTCCATTCCAACAATGGGGTTTGGATTTCATAGGTGAAATCCATCCTCCTTCCTCTGCCTAACACAAGTGGATTTTAACAGCCACATATTACTTCACTAAGTGGATAGAAGCCATCCCTTCCAAAAACTCCACTGATGTTGTTATTACCAATTTCCTTGAGACCAATATCCTATCCAGATTTGGCTGCCCAAGGAAATTAATCACTGACAATGCAACAGCTTTTAAATCCAAAAATATGATTGAATTATGTAATAAATATCATTTTTCTTTAGGACATTCAACAGACTATTACCCACAAGGTAATGGGCTGACTGAATCATCCAATAACATTCGTGTAAAAATCATCAAGAAGTTATTAGAACAGAATAAAAATTCTTGGCATAATAAGTTATTTAGTGCACTTTGGGTTTATAGGCTTACTACCAAGAAGTCCATTGGTATGTTACCATACCAACTTTTCTATGGAATGGATGTTGTCTTTCCATCTTCTTTAGCACTACCAGTGATGAAGGTAATGCAAGAGTTACAAGTAGAACCAAATGACGCGCTCATAAGGATCCATAAAACCATTCAGTTGTAGCAAACAAGAGAATAGGTATATAATAGAACACAGCTCATCTAGGAAAATATCAAGAAAATATTCGACAAAAGGACCAAGGCAGTTGATTTTTAAATTGGTGACAAAGTTTTAAAATGGGATGCAAGGAGATAATACAAAGAGAAACATAATAAGTTTGATAATCTATGGATGGGACCATATATTATAAACTCTTTTAGAGGTGTTGAAGCCTCGAAAATCGCTGCTACAACATTGGGGGATAACCACCCGGTCCGGACCTTAATACAGCTCCTTTTTCGTTTATGATAGTGGCTCTGACTGGTTTAACTAGGTCCAGTTACCTTTTCCCTGTCGCTATTGGTTTACAATGTATCGTTAACTACCAATAGACAGGGATATCAGATCAATTCTTCTTGCTGATCAGGCAAGAGAATGACCCTTAAGCTGATTTGGGTTCAGCCAAACCACAATTAAGATTTTTCCTCTTTGAAAAGAGGACTTAAAAGAATATAAATTTAATCTAATTGCAAACTTATTCTATAATGCAAGCAAAAAAAAACTAATCTAAATCCTATCTCAATTAGGTAGATGAAAATCTAACCCAACTAAGAGCAAGATGATTAAATAATGAGAATTAAAATATGTCTAGTTTTAAATTAATATTAAGCTAACGAAGAAATTCAATTAGCTCACATTTGTGAGTACCAAAACACATTCTATTGAGACCATTTGACTAAATAATAAATCAACAACACTCCAGAAAAAATTCACAAAAATGATATCGATTATCATATCAATCAAACTAATAATTAAATAATAAAATGTTGAAGAAATTCACAACACATTACTATTTAATAAAGCAGTGTTATAAGACAGATTTCTGAGTAATGGTTACTCAGAAATCAGAGTTTAATTCATAAAAGCAGAGATACTTAACAATTTGAGACAAATTATCCATATCAACAGAAATGCCAAAACATGAATAAAATGAAACAACAATTTTATTAAAATAAAAATGAAACTAGTATTTGATACAGAAATGCCAAAAATACCAGTTAATTGAATCTGCTTCTCTAATCCTGGTCTCTAACAGTACTTTACATTACTTGAATTTCTGCTTTCAAGACTAGAGCTGCAGAAATGCAAACTCTGCCCATCATGCATAATTCAAGACATAAAGAAAAACCCTTAATGATGTTCAGATCTGAAAATTTTCTCTCCTCCCCATCTACAAATCTAAACCCCTATTACAGAAATGCTTTTAGAAGTCTGGAATTGCAGATGAGAGCAGCCCCTATTCCATTTTGCAATCCGCTATTTATAATATTTGCAAAGGAATTCTTGAGATGAAAGTTTGTTGAAGAAAATCTGCCCAATCACTTTTATTTGCTCAAAAATTGCAATCTTTTAATTGCTGGAGCATTCTCATTGATTGAAGTCTTTTTCTCCATATATCTTCTACTGTTTTCCTGCAAAAAGAAATCAAAATGAATTAAAATGTAACAATAAAATCAAAATACCATTTCTGTCATTAAAACAAATCCAATCAAATTTAATTTAAATAAATCATTGAAAATAAAATATAAGCTCTCTATTGATGCCTAGGATAGTTTAGTTGGCCAAATATATCATTGATGAGCGAATCTACAATTAGAAGAGGCTTGGACAAATGAAAATGCAGAAAATAAATCAGAAAATTGATTTTGCTTTAGAAATTCGGAGCTTGATTTTCTGCATGATTTTTGACCCAATTAATGACCAAATCTATTAGTGGAACCTCCTCAGAAATGTTCTCCTTGATTTTATCTTTCCAATAAGCCATCCTGGGCCTCATTTGGCCAAGTAAAACTCATTCTATGAGCCTCCAAAGTTGATGAGTCAAATCTGGCATAAATCTGGAAATTCTGTTTGCTAGGCTAAAAATCAGAATTTTTAATTAGAAGTTTAATCCTAAATTAGATTCTAATTATCTAATAATTAATTCTAAATTAATTATTAACTAACTAATATATACAATTAATTCTAATTAATTATCACCTAATTTAGAAATTAATTAAGTTACAAAATTAAATTAATATACAAATAATTTGAAAAAGTTAATTTAAATATAATTAATATTATAATTTAAATTATATTAAAATTATAATAAACATTATAATTATAATATAATTATTATAATATAAAAATATAAAAATTAATTTACAAACCATTGGAATCAATCCATACGCATAATCCATTAAACAAACCATTGAAATCAATCCACACTTTATTAATTCATCCATGTGAGTTTGTGGAGGGGTATGGTGAGTGGAGTGTGAGGTGAGGGTGAGTGAGGTGGAGGTACGGGAGGCATAAGGGGAAAACAAAAAACTTTATATTAAAAAAAAATTTAACACATCGCATATCGCAAGAACCTTGGATCGGGGTTTTTTAAATGTGCATGTTCTAAAAATTGCGATGGATCCGAAATTGCGAAATTGCGATCTTGCGATCTACGATAGATCCGAAATTTGCGATTTGCGATCTGCGATGGATCCGAAATTTGCGATCTGCGATCTGCGATGAATCTAAAATTTGCGATCTGCGATCTGCGACAGATTTGAATCTGCGATCTGCGATGGATCCAAAATTTGTGATCTGCGATGGATCTGAAATTTGCGATCTGCGATGAATCTGAAATTTGCGATCTGCGATCTGCGACGGATCCGATGATGTAATAATTTTTTTTTTTTTAAATTTATTTAATGATGTTTAGTTTAGCTATGAAATTTTCTAAACTATAGCCACTCCGAAAAAGAATTTAAAAAAAAAACATTTTTAACCCAGACTAAAAAAATGATGGTACTTCAAAGGAGTACCATTTTTAAACCAGTTGACCAAATGAGGCGAAACAAGCGTCAATGTGAGGCTTATAAAAAATCGATTCATTCAAAACAAGAATCCAAAGAAAATGAAAAATTAACAAAAGCGTAGGATAATCAGTTAAATAAAATCCTAAAAGGCGTTTAGTCAAAAATTTATAAAAAGGGTCCCCATTATTTGAAGTGAACAAATCAAAAATGGGGGGGTTGTGTTTTACCACAACAATGGCGACACACGGGAGAAGAACCAGTTATCTCTGTTTGATATGAATGAGATTTTCCTAAAATTCAAGTAAAAATAATTAAAGAAAAGAGAATTATGCTTAAAATGCTTGACTAGGTTCATTAGTCTAAATAAAAGAAAAAATCATCTAACTGTAATTTTTCTTAAAATTCCTCATAAATTAAAATATTTCAAAACTCTATATCAATCCTTAATTAGTTGTAGAGATAAAGCAGGGGTCACTTTACAGCTTAGCTTTTAAAATATACTCATTTGTCACAGGTAGAGCCACTGTTGCCAGCAAACATCTATAGTCTCGACAGGGTTACCTTTTAATCATCAATGATTCAGAATCCCATCTCTTTAAGAATTATTGACCTAGAGATAAATCCATTTATATTATTTTTATTATTATTATTTTTTTTTTCTCTTTATTATTATTATTATTATTATTATAAATCTTAAAAGTCATTGTCCTGGTTTGGTAGCCAGATAGTTGACAATGCCATTCACTAGTTATAATTAGACTGAACAAGCTGACTTGTGATGAGACCCCTTGTCTTATAATTGTTTGCAATCATAAGCCATTACCCTGGTTTGTTTAGCAGTGTTGGTAATGTCAGCCTATTTTTCCCCTATGATCATGGTAAGAAGGCTCATGATGAGACCTCTTATCTTTTAAGTTTAAATATATCTCTGGATTATACTCTAGAAAAATAAGACTCTTCGGGACAGAGAGAATCATTGACTCCTTAAGAGTTAAGAATGACAATTTTAGAGTTAAAAGGTGCTTTACTATAAAGTGTCTTTACTTGGTTAAAAATAATTTTTCTTGACTGATAATAGAACTTTGAAAGATCTTAATAAAATATTGAAATCTCAAAATGATTACAATTTTGATGAAAAAGAAATTTCTCCAGATTTTATGATACTTTGTCAACTTTTCTAAATTGGTAATCTCTTCCTTAAGTATGTCTACTTTTATAATAAGAAAATCAAACTTTACTAAGAGATTTTAAGAAAAAGTTAATAGATGACTATTAAAAAAATTTCTCCATGTATACTAACCATTGTTAGGTAACAAGTAGGCTTTCCATATAAATCATGGCAAAGTTACCAAAATCAAAACTGAAAACCAAAGGAAAATAATTATTATGCTAAAATGAGAAAGAAATCAACAAACAAAAAATAAAAATGAAAAAAAATGGAAAGGAAAATCCCAGTTTTGCAAGATAAACTCAAACAAGAATGTTTATAACAATGTCTCAACAATATGAAGAAATAAAATAATTGTGTAATCAATCCTTCTTATGTCGAGATTTAGAAAAATCATACCTTGCATGGTTGTAAGTGTTTTAGGCTTTTTAGATAGCAGTGACGATAAAATTCAGTCACAATGAAAACTTTCTGTCTGATATCAATCTTCTTGTTTCAACGCATCATCTTAATCATTTTCTAATAAAAAGGAATGCTTAAAGAAACAGATTAAAGGTTCAAAAACTTCCTATCGTAGTTGTTTCAACGAAGATTATCGCTGCTTATTGAAATAAAGCCAGGAGAAGAGTCTGGACTTCGAAAATATGATCTGGTGGAGGATTGGAAGCTTTTATGAAGAGCTGCAAAACATATTTATATATCAGAAAATCAAAATTGAAACTAAAGTAACGAAATAGAAATAAATGAAAGTGGGTACATGAATCTTACCATTGGATGATTGCTTCTGATCTTACCTGAAAGACATCAGTTTCTTCCAAACTAGCTAACTTCTTATTTTAATTAACATTAAAAACATGAAGAAGTCAAACTAACCAAAATCCTATAACCCAAAATCATTATTTATTTTATCTAAACTAAAGCAAGCAGTAAAATGTAAAAATGGAATACTTAGTGCTCAAGGGAATTGAAATTAAAAGAAATGCATCATAAATGAGAATGTGAATTTGCAGTAACGAATGTCTCTCAAAATATTATAAGTTTCATATAAACTCCATGATTTTATAAATTGTCCATAATCAAGACCAAATCCAAGATAATAAAATTAAAATATGAAGATAGAGATGTCTTGAATTCCATATTTAATTATGGAATTATATATTTAAAACTGAAATATATGAGAAATCGAAATGATTTGAATATGCCGCAAATTTATCATCGGCTACTTTCTTACCATAGTGGTTACCCAAGCTCGCTTTTAAAATAACACATCGCCGTATTGGATGATTCGCATCACATGTTTCTTCACCATGCTTCAATTTTAATTTGCAAGACTTCACCTTTGTTGCTATGCCATATATTGATTAAATGTTAATGGCTCAGAGGCATGCATTGAAATCTATCACATCAGAGATTGCAATGGCAAATTGCCGATATGAAAACATGTAGTGAGAACATGTGCAATGAAATGAAGCGATCACATCATTAAAGATATATTATATTGGGGATCGGGGAATATTGACATTGTGCTTCCCTTATTGCACATCGCACATTGCAGATTCTGAATTGTGATGTGAGCATAATTAAAAATGCGATGAAGCGATTGCGATATCGGCAATTTCTAATTGGCGATGCTAATCGGCGATTGGTGAATGTTTTGGTACCCGATGTAATACAATATGATTCTTGCAATGCCGATATGCGATGAAGAGTGGACCCGATAGCTTTATGATGAAATTTAATAACATATCTGATCTGAGACATCGACCATTTTAAAGTTATGCTCCTACCATTATTTGCGATTGAATGGACGCGATATTTTATAAACTTGATTTGAATTTCATATCGGGTCTGAAATTATGTGGTCGTTGCAATATTGGTAAAGGCAATTCATGATAATGGAAGTATACTTCAACTACAAACCTCTGATATGCGAAATGCGATATGGCATATGAGTGAAGTAATACATCAGAGATCTTTTATGAACAATTTGTTATCAAAACTGCTAAGAGCTACTTCCGATGAAACATTTCGCTACAAATGGTTGTGAAGTGGATGATGTGATATCGGAATGAAATGATTGATGAAGATGAGCAGGCTGAGAATATTGCAAACATTTTCACTGAAGTATCAGCAATATGAAAATCACGTTGAATCCTATGATATTGCTTGAAATTTAAATTGGGTTTTCTGATGGTTGAAAGCAAAGTTAAAAATGCTCAAATTCTCAAAATAAAATTTCCCTAAACCTGTTGCAAATTTGAAATGGGTTTGCTGCTTACTTCAAGTTTTGAAAACAAATGAAAACCTGCAATTAAAACAAAAAAGTATCAAAAATAAACTAAAGAAAAGATAAACTAATAATAGATGAAAATGAACTTGTAAATGCATACCTGAAAGGAAATTGTCTGTAGATTTTACCTCATGAATCTTCAAATTCTTCCTTCGATTTATCAAAATTCTGACTTTGTTCAAAAATCATCTCATTATTTATTCTAAATCGGAGTGGGCAATCAGTCTAAATAAGATATGTTTATTTATGTTCAGGAAATATGAAATTTACCAGAAATAAATATGAAACTATGCTTCCTTTTTGAATTGCAACAACAATTTATTACCTTTGCACATTCCGAATTAACTTGAGAAAAATCTGTATTGTTATAGTGACTATTCAATAATGTCTTTAGTAAATGAATATGATGCATATTGCAGCATCAAATAATAAACTAAAGGTTTGAATGTGATAAAGCCACTAATTGTGGAAAAATGTCAAAACAGATTTAAATGTGTGCACACAGCAAAATGGGCATCCTTAAGGTCGGCTTAGCAAATTTCGAGGAAGATAATATGAACTTCATATGATTACCACGAAAGGTGAGACTGAATAATAATGATTGAGTCAGAATTAAGCTTATCATAGACAGTCATACATTTCATGGGATAATGAGATCATGAAGCTTTTATATCCTCAAAACCTTTATCATATAAATTTCAAAAGAAAATCTTAGAAGGAAATCCCGAAATTAAGAAAAGTGGCTTTGAGGCGATTGATGCCAAGTGCAACCTTAATTGAATTTAATCAAGACATTATTAAAAATAAACAGAGTAGAGGTATTGCTGTAAGAAATTTAAAAAGGAAAGCAAGAATTAAAATTTTCTGATTGGGAGAAAATGTTTTCACTGAACATGTATGAAAATGGTTGATTGCTTTGTTTTATTTTTAATCTACAGAACTGTTGAAAATAAATTAACTACATTAACTCTACTCCTATTCTAACCATATTCTTGAAAAATGACTAGGTATAGTCATATTTCCAGTGTAACCATTTTCTCATTTTAATCCCTGCATGTATGTACAATTCAAATGTTAGTAATAAAAATACAAATCTAATTGAACTAAAAAAATTAAACCTGAAATCAGAATGTACAACTATTGTTAGAAGCTTATCTAAAATCTCTTTCTCATGAAATTTTCTTTCCAATTGAATACCAATTGCATCATAGAAATCCGGATGAATTTCTTTTAAGGATTGGGAAATATTCAAAGAAAGAGATAACAGGCCAAATTGTAGATGTGAGCTTTTAGATTCAAAGGCCTGGAAAAAACTGTTAGTGTTATGTGTAAATGTTAAGCTATTGACAATCTTCCATGAAAGAAAACTTTCCAAATATTTTTCAAATGAATTAATGAAAAATGGATGGAAATCTTTCAAATGAAATGGAAAATTATTAATTAAATTGGATTGCTGGCAGACTTCTAAAAATACATTCTCTTGTTGATATTGCCTTTGAGAAGATAGAAGCTTTTGATAAAACATTAGCATTGATTGAAATTGAAATTGAAATAGCTTTTGATGCTTTTGATTATAATATAAAACTTCAATTTTCAAACAAGGCAATGTATCAATTGAATGTTTGATAATAAAGTGTTCAATATGCCAGTGTAATGTATCAAAAATCTGAAAAATAAAATCTGAAAATAAATCTGATTTAATACAAAATAAGTGAGGAAACAAAAATAAAATGAAATCACTATTTGTACAACTAATGTTACAGCACAATTGGGATTGTTTTGAAATAATTTTTTTTTTACAAGGATTGGCCAGACTTATGGAATTTGAGTAATTTCAAATTCCAACTTGTGAATTAGAAAGAGATTTATGATTATGAACAGGAATGAAAGCTTGATCATGATATGAATCATAAATTGGAATATTTTCTCGAATAGTGAAATCATGAAGATGATTATCTGCTTTAGATTGAGGATTAGTTGGAATAATTTCTAAATTGAAATGTTCCTCATTCTCAGATGTTATTTGAAGTTTCTGATGACGATTTTCTCGAGAAAAATCAACATCTTCAATGTCAGAGTAATTATTATAAATGACTTCACAAGATTCTCTAGAATTCCCTTCAATCTTATCCAATATATCCAAACACGGAGGAACAAGAATTTCATGTTCATTAATGGCAAAAGAATGATCATTAATTGCTTCTCTATCTTGATAAAAATTTAATGGTAATTCATTTAGATCAGCCTCTGTATTTTCTGAAATATCATTAACACCAAGAGGGGAAAAATTACCATCATTAAAAATATCAGGATAAAGGGAAAAATGTGAATCTGAAATAATGCATTTAAAAATGTCCCTATTTGGAAACTCTTGTGCATTATTATCATCGTAAATTTCAGATTCCAGATCATTCCTTTGTGTGCGCATGCTTTCTTGAAGAAGACTGCTTTGCTGCCCTAATTTCGGCATTTGTTCACCATGAAAAAATTCAGAAATTTGTATAGCAGTTTGCATTTTATTATTTACTTTGATTGTTGCTTGCACTTGCTGATTTGCAATCTGATTTTCTGAATTTAATGCAGAGAAACTTTCAGATTTCAAGACGGCTCTTTCTCCAAAATCGCTGCTATAGTTTTCTTGTATTTGATTAGAAATATTTTCCAAGCTTTGTGAAACCTCTTCATCACAATTTATTTGTACATCCAAATTGGGTTTCACATCTATATTGGAAGGGGATGGAACAAAGCTTGAACTAATTCCATATGGATCGGGAATAGGAGGAAGAGAATAATTATGTTCAAACCAATCTAGTGATTCTTCTTTCATAGGTTCATCTTTGACATTAAATTTTAAACAATTCAAATGAAGTCGAATATTAAAATCTCTAACAGACTCATTTTCATTTCTTAGATATTCAATTTCATCACATACCTGATCATAATCATAGTGGTCAAATTTACAAATGAAACTTGTAACAAATTGATCCCAACTGTGAATTGAGGCAACCAGAAGAGTTCTACACCAGTTTCTGGCTTTTTCCGCAAATGTGAGAGTAAAAAGTCTGCATAAAATGCCTTCATCAATTCCTTGAAAATCATAATTTGAAACATTTTGAATAAATTGAAGGACATGATTAAATGCAAAAGAATTTCTCTCACCATTAAACTTTACCTGAGACAAGAGTCTTACCACTTCGGGTGGAGTATTGGAAGATGCACGTCCATGGATACAACTCCAAATTGGAAGTTTAAGAGGAGCCATCGTGATTAAATAGAATGTTAAAATTTAAAAGACTCCAACAGACAACAAGTTTCAGGCCCTCCTTCTAGCGCCAAAAATGTTGAAGCCTAGAAAATCGCTGCTACAACATTGGGGGATAACCACCCGGTCCGAACCTTAATACAGCTCATTTTCTGTTTATGATAGTGGCTCTGACTAGTTTAACTAGGTCTAGTTACCTTTTCCCTATCGTTATTGGTTTACGATGTATCGTTAACTACCAATAGACAGGGATATCAGATCAATTCTTCTTGCTGATCAGGCAAGAGAATGACCCTTAAGCTGATTTGGGTTCAGCCAAACGACAATTAAGATTTTGCCTCTTTGAAAAGAGGACTTAAAAGAATGTAAATTTAATCTAATTGCAAAATTATTCTATAATGCAAGCAAAAAGAAACTAATCTAAATCATATCTCAATTAGGTAGATGAAAATCTAACCCAACTAAGAGCAAGATGATTAAATAATGAGAATTAAAATATATCTGGTTTTAAATTAATATTAAGCTAACAAAAAAATTCAATTAGCTCACATTTGTGAGTACCAAAACACATTCTATTGAAACCATTTGACTAAAATAATAAATCAACAACACTCCGGAAGAAATTCACAAAAATGATATCGATTATCATATCAATCAAACTAATAATTAAATAATAACATGTGGAAGAAATTCACAACACATTACTATTTAATAATTCAGTGTTATAAGACAGATTTCTGAGTAATGGTTACTCAGAAATCAGAGTTTAATTCATAATAGCAGAGATACTTAACAATTTGAGACAAATTATCCATATCAACAGAAATGCCAAAACATGAATAAAATGAAACAACAATTTTATTAACATAAAAATGAAACTAGTATTTGATACATAAATGCCAAAAATACCAGTTAATTGAATCTGCTTCTCTGATCCTGGTCTCTAACAGTACTTTACATTACTTGAATTTCTGCTTTCAAGACAAGAGCTGCAAAAATGCAAACTCTGCCCATCATGCATAATTCAAGATATAAAGAATAAACCCTCATTAATGTTCAGATCTGAAATTTTCTCTCCTCCCTATCTACAACTCTAAATTCCTATTACAGAAATGTTTTTAGAATTCTAGAATTGCAGAGGAGAGCAGCCTCTATTCCATTCTGCAATCTGCTATTTATAATATTTGCAAAGGAATTCTTGAGATGAAAGTTTGTTGAATAAAATCTGCCCAATCACTTTTATTTGCTCAAAAATTCCAATCTTTTAATTGCTGGAGCATTCTCATTGATTGAAGTATTTTTCTCCATATATCTTTTACTATTTTCCTGCAAAAGGAAATCAAAATGAATTAAAATGTAACAATAAAATCAAAATACCATTTCTGGCATTAAAACAAATCCAATCAAATTTAATTTAAATAAATCATTGAAAATAAAATATAAGCTCTCTATTGATGCCTAGGATAGTTTAATTGGCCAAATATATCATTTATGAGCGAATCTACAATTAGAAGAGGCTTGGACAAATGAAAATGCAGAAAATAAATCAGAAAATTGATTTTGCTTTAGAAATTCGGAGCTTGATTTTCTGCATGATTTTTGACCCAATTAATGACCAAATCTATTAGTGGAACCTCCTCAGAAATGTTCTCCTTGATTTTATCTTTCCAATGAGCCGTCCTGGGCCTCATTTGGCCAAGTAAAACTCATTCTATGAGCCTCCAAAGTTGATGAGTCAAATCTGGCATAAATCTGGAAATTCTGTTACTGGGCTAAAAATCAGATTTTTAATTAGAAATTTAATCCTAAATTAGATTCTAATTATCTAATAATTAATTCTAAATTAATTATTAACTAACTAATATATACAACTAATTCTAATTAATTTTCATCTAATTAGAAATTGATTAAGTTACAAAATTAAATTAATATACAAACGATTTGAAAAAGTTAATTTAAATATGATTAATATTATAATTCAAATTATATTAAAATTATAATAAACATTATAATTATAATATAATTATTATAATATAAAAATATAAAAATTAATTTACAAACCATTGGAATCAATCCATACGCATAATCCATTAAACAAACCATTGAAATCAATCCACACTTTATTAATTCATCCATGTGAGTTTGTGGAGGGGTATGGTGAGTGGAGTGTGAGGTGAGGGTGAATGAGGTGGAGGTACGGGAGGCATAAGGGATGAAACAATAAAAATTAAAAAATTAAAAAAAATAAAAATAAAAATAAAAAATAAAAAAACTTTATATTAAAAACTTTTAACACATCGCATATCGCAAGAACCTTGGATCGGGTTTTTTCAAATATGCATGTTCTAAAAATTGCGATGGATCCGAAATTGCGATATTGCGATATGCGATGGATCCAAAATTGCGAAATTGCGATATTGCGATATGCGATGGATCCAAAATTTGCGATCTGCGATGAATCTGAAATTTGCGATCTAAGATGAATCTGAAATTTGCGATCTGCGATCTGCGATGGATCCGAAATTGCGATAGTGCGATATGCGATGGATCCAAAATTGCGAAATTGCGATATTGCGATATTGCGATGGATCCGAAATTTGTGATATTGCGATATGTGATGGATCCGAAATTTGTGATTTGCGATCTACGATGAATCCGAAATTTGCGATTTGCGATCTGCGACGAATCTGAAATTTGCAATCTGCGATCTGCGACGGACCCGAAATTTTTTATTTATTTTTTTTTTTTAATATATTTTTTAATATTAAGTTTTTCTAAACTACAGCTACTCTGAAAATAAATAAAAAGAATAAAAATAGCATTTTTAACCCAGACTTAGATAAATGATGGGACTTTAAAAGAATACCATTTTTAAACCAGTTGACTAAATGAGGTAAAACAAGCATCAATGGGAAGCTTATTAAAAGTCGATTTTAACAAAACAATAAAAATAAGAATCCAAAGAAAATGAAAATTTAACAAAAGCGTAGGATAATCAGCTAAATAAAATCCTAAAAGGTGCTTAGCCAAAAAAAATTATAGAAAGGGTCCCCATTATTTGAAGTGAAGACATCAATAATGGGGGGTTGCGTTTTTACCACAACAAAAGGTTATAACATTTTTTCTCATAGATATAGATGGAACAGAGTTACCTGGTGGTCCTGTAAATGGCAGGATGTTGAAGCATTATTTTTCCTAGTCTAAAGATTCTTTTACATCATTGTAAATATCATAGCCAACATATATTGGATTGGATGATTTGCTGATTAAGGTTGAAGCCCGCAGAGAAGGCCCTAAACCATGGTCAACAGACCATCATAATATTTGAAGCAGAAAAGGAATCAGATTGCTCATATGTGCATATGGATAAGGCTACTGATCACGGGTTATTGACACTTCAATGCATGGAAGTTCCATCCCCAATTGGAGCCATTGTT
Source organism: Pinus albicaulis (assembly GCA_034641835.2). Classification (NCBI taxonomy): domain Eukaryota; kingdom Viridiplantae; phylum Streptophyta; class Pinopsida; order Pinales; family Pinaceae; genus Pinus; species Pinus albicaulis. Next base: position 1,113,344,826 of record CM076581.1, read on the forward strand.
AGGATCCTATATTTCATAGGATCTCAAGGTGACTGAGTTTATTCTATCTGTAAAATTTACTTTGTAAAATGATTTACAATCTGCAAATAATTTTCACAAAAAAAAGGAAATAACGTAAAAAATCAAAAGATGGTATATGTTATAAATAAAAAATATAAGATGTGAACCCCATCAAAAAGAAGAAAAACAATAAATTCTGAAATTGTTGCATAACCAAATTCCATTACTCTTAGTTTAGCTTACTTCTGAAAATAAATTGTGTGCAACTTGTTTAAAATGCCAAAAAAATTCAATAAAATTCAATCATATAGTTTAAGCATGATTGAATTAGGTTTAAATTGCTTGTTTTTAAGTAGTGAAAAATAATTTGTCAAATTGTTTAATCTTGACAGATTGATTAGTTAGGTAGAAAATAAAAATTGGTTCAATATTTTAATATGAACCAAAGGAGGTGTTGTAACATCATTTGTTTTGATAAGTTAGCATATAAAGAAGTTAAATTTTTCAAAATGTTAAGATAGGATATGGATGCAAAAGAATCAAAAGGTTAAAAATGTTACGAAAATTATTATTTTTGTAGGAATCCATGTCAATAAAATGTTAGATGTTAGATTCCCTAAATAAAGAAGGCAAAATAAAGTGTTAGGCGGTAGATGCTCTAAATAAAGAAGGCAAAGTAAAATTTTAGGGAAGCAAGAAAGAAAAATAAAAGCTTCATTATGTTTTAAAAGTTTTGATTAGCTACTAGTTTAAATGCACCTATGGAAAATTTATTTGTATGGTTTAAATTCTGATTATTAATTTATATCCTAAAATTTTAAACCATAACATATATCCCCCCATACTTTCATTTCATTCATTTCCCTTTATTTACATTTCCTTCCACGTTCATTTATTTCCATACATTTCATTATAATCCCGCACATTCAAAATAACTTTTCCCATAGGCCAAATCCCAAAAAACCTTGATTTTCATCTCCTACAAACCTTTCAAAAGACAATATACGATGAAGTGGGACCCATTTTACCCACCACACTTCCCTTCCATTTTATTTTCCTTTGAAAAAACATTAAAACCTTACCTTTTTTTTCTGCCTTTCCACTTTAGATTTCCACTTTACCTTTTTATCGTTTTATCATTGTTTTTCACTTACCTCCACTTCCTTATTTCTCTATTGTGATTAAAGTGGGGCCATCCCTCCACGTCATCCTTTCTTCCCCACCCTCCATCGCAGAGCTCATATTATAACCTCTTTATCTCGCAAATAAACCTTAAAATTTTCAATTACCAATTTGCGATATATCGCATCGCATTTGTTTCAACTTACCTTTGAGAGCCCGCAATCTATTTTCTTTAATGCGGCAGGTTGGCCCACCAGAGCAGCTCTGCCCCCCATTTCACAGCCGTTTGAAATAAATTGAAACACATATCATGAAACCTCATAAACTTTGTCTTACCGCATAAAACATTCGCCGATTTTAAAACTCCGTCGATTGTAGTGGACTCCATTTCTCCCTGACACATCATCCTCCAACCAATACAAATCGCACTTCGTGGTTTTTAGATTTTACCTTATTTCCCAAATGCTAAATTCTGTGATGAGAGATGCGGGTGGGTCCCTCTCCCTGCACTTCGCAAGTTTTAGATTTTAAACCCACATTGCTTATAACAAAAACCTAAAAGTTGTGATTTGTGTTGTGGTCCGGTCCCACTTTCCCCTCCCATGTCACCTATCTCCTCCCCGTGCTTCACACTTCATGTTTTTTAGTATTTATCTCCTCTGCGCTTATAACTAAAACTTAAAAGTTGTGATTTGCATTGCGGTCTGGTCCCACCAGTCCCTCGACATCACTTCCCACTTCGCATCGCATCTCCGATTACATCCTTCATAATCTTAAACTCTAAATATCGTGAAGTGCGTGGATGTGATGCTGCTTCGAAATTGAAATCTAAAAGTTTTCAAGTCCGGTATATTGGTTTTTCATGTTTTTTTTTTACAAAAAAGGTTTTAATACAGAAAAAGAATTTCAGGTGACAAAAAGAAAAAAAGGTCAAGTCGGGAAGCAAAAGGCATTCAGCACTCCGTTCATACAACAGTTCATTCGCCAGCACAGCATTCATTCTGCCAGCATATCAATGAAAGGTGGTCCATGTCCTAAACTGTCCCACTACATCAGCATCTACTCTGCACAGCGCATTCCCCTGAGAATATAATTTTGTAACAAGTTAGAGTTTTTAGTTCAATTTTAAACCTAAAAATACCATGTCTGTTAAAGACAATATTGTTGTAATTTTTTGTATAAATACTTCAGTTTTGGAAGTATCAAGATTGATTCAAATCATAATCATTATTGTCCTTTGGAGTACTGTAATCTTTTCCAAAGCACTGTAGCATCAATAATAAACAAACCATTCACAGGATTATTGTGGCTTAAATACTGGTGATATTTTTCTTATGTTCTTATCGTTCATTGTCATCTTTCATTGTAATCATCTAAATTCTAATTGTAAAGCAGAAAGCGTGATGAATAGGATTTACTTTTGAGTACCTTATTCTGGCTACATTTACAATCATAATGTTTTCCACTGAAATCCAAACTAAATAATTTTTAATTGCTCTTTATTTCTGCTGAACTTATTCATATCTCTGTCATAATCCATTTATAAATTCAAAAATATCCAGTAAATATTCCTAGCTTGCCCTGTGTTTACTTTGTGAAAATTTGATTCAACTATCCAGTTATATTTTGACTCCATTTCCAATAGATGTTAATAAATTGAATACAATCAATCCTCCAAAATCCAAAACAAACTCCAAACCCCAAGTACTATCACAACTAGCCTAAAAAATTATCCAAACAAAGATAAATCTTATAGAGAGATCCCTCTTTGAAACCGGCATGGCTAGATCCCAGTTTCCAAAGTTGGTATGATGTTGGCCTATGTGATTATTTCTCACAATATCTTGCAAATTACAAAACGCTAACATAAGTCACCCCTGAAACATTAGCACCAAGCCCTATTCTAGAGACTAGACAGGAGAATGAAGAAGACAATGTCACTCCAGCAGCTAGGAACCAACACTAGCAAAAGTTAATTATTCCTCTCTTAAAACATCAGCTAAGGGAAAGATTCAAGTTTCAGAGACTACAACATAGGAACCAAAAATATCCCAGCTATATTCATCTCTCAGATCATTAGCTAAAGAAAAGAAGATAGCAATAATCCACTCATACTCATATTTTGAGGAAGAGAGTAGTGAAACAAAGTTCAGTGAGTTTGAAGAGGAGCGGCAAAGAAGAATCATGCATGGAATAAGGAGGCATTCATACATTTCTAATCCATATATTTAAAGGCATCATACCAAAACAAAGAATAATTTGAGCCTAGCTAGCAAGCTCATAGCTAATCTTGCTCTCAGAGATGAGATAATAAACATAGATGAGAGTCCTGAAAATCACCCAGGGAAGAAGAAGGCTACGAAGAAAAAACAAGCACAAAAGAGAAAACCAAATAAGAGGGTCATAAAGGCATAAGCTATTAAGATTTTGGATTCTATACTATATTTTTAATGATTGAATATCTAAACAATGAAAATTTGAGGAATCATACCATTTTTGGCCTATCCACAAAGTTATCAGAAATAGCTATCTTTTCTGAAAAAGTAGTTATTTTCTTCAGAATTTGTATAAGAAGATAAAAAGGTAGCTTTTTTTTTTGGTCCCAAGGAATGACACTAAATGGTGATCAAATATATGTTGCCTTATTAGTAATGTTTTTTTCCAAGTGTCATCCTGTGAAGCTGTCTTCCAAGTGTCATTTTCAATTGGTTACTACTGCACTTTTGTGGATAAAGATCCAGGTGTCATTTTCAGTTAGCAATTGCACTTTTTGTGGAGGAAGTTTTTCCAAGAAACGAGGAGCAGTCAACCACCTCAGCTCAGCCATTTCCATCTCCATCATTATCATGTTTTATATTCATGCATTTGTAAACCAAATATTTTATTTCAGACTACTTTTCAGTTATTTTTAAGATAAGATTTTCTATATTTAGGAGATTGTAATAAATTTCCTACCATAAACTTGCACTTTTTGTAGAACTTTAACAGAACACCTTTTTTTATATATATACTATAAAAATAATTGAGGAAAGGGTTCATGAGTATTTTATATCATTGCATCATGTATTGTATATTTTTGAGCTTATAATATCCAAATACACTCTTGAGGACTTATGAATGATTTGATGTGTGTATTGTCTATTTCCTTATGTGTTTCCATATCTTAAATTCATTTCCAGATTGTCATCTACATATGCTATGTCATGCTTTTGTTAGTCTTATGATATATTTGTACATGATTATCTATTTTTATCAGTCTTTTTTTACAATATTTCTGGATAAAATGTGTATTGTAATTCTATTCGTAATCATTCCTTGTGACAGAAATATTTCAAATGTGTGGTGAGACTCCTGTAAGTCTTGAATAAGCATTCTTTCATCAATGCATTATAGGTCTGAGATCTTATGTTTTCCTTTCATCTTAACACTGAACTTCTATCATATTGACTCACTCTTATTTTCACATTCTCCTAACCATTAGAATACAAACTTACCCTTGCTACCACATCAAATACTAGTAGCCTAATATGTGTGAGTGATTGAGCAGTTTAAAATATTTTTTATTTTTCAGTGTGTGAGAGCTTCAAACACCTTCCAAAACTTAATCCAACTATGAGAAAATCCCTTGAGCTTAAGATGTGTTTGGTCAGGTACTTGTTACAATCCAAGTGTCGATTACAACGCTAACATATTTCGGTACGTCTGTCGGGTGACGAAAATTCTAAACTCAGTATTCTCCCAAGTTTCTTGCATGAATGCCTAGTACTAGTTTTTAAAGGTGAATAAAAACTAGACACTCATTCTTATTGTAATAAATTCACCTGACGACTCCACAACAAGGACGAGGGGTTTCAAGACCGCCTACTACAAGAAGAAAATAGAGATCACCTCTTGTGTTTACTAGTACATTTGGTCAAATTTCTGACACTTTTGACCAAATGTCGGAAATTTCCCCAATTTTTATCAGTTTTTCAAATCCCACCCACAACTGTCACTATACCGACGTTTGGAAATAAGTGTCAGTATTGCGACACTTAGAGGTAAGTGTTGGTCTTGCGACGTTTGGAGAAAAGCGTCGGAATTTCCACGGCTTGGAGAAATGTGTCGGTCTTGTGACACTTAGAGCTAAGTGTCGCTATTGCGACATTTGGAGGAAAGTGTTGGTATTGCGATGGTTTGGGGCAAAGCGTCAGTATTGTAACGTTATAGAGATAACTGTCGGTATTGCAACAGTTAGAACAAGTGTCGATATTGCGACAGTTGTGTCAAGTGTCGATATTGCGACGTTTAGGAGGCAAGTGTTGTTAGTGTTTAGGAACAATCTTAGGGTTTAGGGCTTGGGATTTATTTTTGGTGATCGGGTCTTGTCGTGTGAGGCCGCCCAACGAAACACATTCGCACAGGTAGTTTCATTCGAGGGCGCTCGTATCAGTTTGCTAAGTTGTGACTGCCCGGGTGCCTTGTGCATGTTCGGGCGGCCCGTTTGTCGTTTGCTCACTAGTGGCATCATTTGGTCGGGCGCACCGTGTCGCACCTTGTGAGGTCGCCCGACCGGGCGCGTTCAGGTCGAGTCATTTTGTTCGAGGGCACCCATATCAGTTTTGCTAAGTTGTGACCGCATGGGTGCCTTGTGCACGTTCAAGTGGCCCGTTTTTCATTTTCTTCCTTATGGAATCATTCGGTCAGGCATGCCATGTGAGGTCACCCGACCGGGCGCGTTCGGGTCGGGTCGTTTCGTTCGAGGGCGCCCATATCAGTTTTGCTAAGTTGTGACTGCCCGAGTGCCTTGAGCACGTTCGAGCGGCCCGTTTTCGCGGCCCATTTGCTATTGCTCCCTTATGCCATCGTTTGGTCGGGCGCGTCGTGTCGTACCATGTGAGGTCACCCGACCGGGCACGTTCGGGTCGGGTCGGGCCATTTCGTTCGAGGGTGCCCGTATCAATTTTGCTAAGTTGTGATCGCCTGAGTGCCTTGTGCACATTCGGGCGGCCCTTTTTTCGTTTGCTCCCTTGTGGCATCGTTCGGTCGGGCGCGTTGTGTCGTGCCATGTGACGTTGCCTGACCAGGCGCGTTCGGGTCGAGTCGGGCCGTTTCGTTCAAGGGCGCCCGTATCAGTTTTTCTAAGTTGTGACCACCAAGGTGCCTTGTGCACGTTCGGGCAACCCATTTTCTGTTTTCTCCCCTGTGGCATCGTTCGGTTGGGCACGCTGTGTAGCACCTTGTGAGGTCGCCTGACCGAGCGCATTCAGGTTGGGCCGTTTCATTTGAGGGCGCCCGTATCAGTTTTGCTAAGTTGTGACCACCCGGGTGCCTTGTGCACGTTCGAGCGGCTCGTTTTCCATTCTCTCCCTTGTGGCATCGTTCAGTCGGGCGCGTCGTGTCGCACCATGTGAGTTCGCCCGACCGGGCGCATTCGAGTCGGGTCATTTCGTTCGAGGGTGCCCATATTAGTTTTGCTAAGTGGTGACCACCTAGGTTCCTTGTGCACATTCGGGCAACCCGTTTGCCATTTTCTCCCTTGTGGCATCGTTCGGTTGGGCGAGCCATGTCGCACCGTGTGAGGTCGCCCGACTGGGCGCGTTCGGGTCGGGTCGTTTCATTCGAGGGCGCCCATATCAGTTTTGCTAAGTTGTGACTGCCTAGTTGCCTTGTGCACGTTCGGGGGGCCCATTTTCCATTTTCTCCCTTGTGGCATCATTCGTTTCGGCGCGCCATGTTGAGCCGTGTGAGGTTGACCAACCGGGCGCGTTCAGGTCGGGTCGTTTCGTTTGAGGGCGCCCATATCAGTTTTGCTAAGTTGTGACCGCCCGAGTGCCTTGTGCGCATTCAGGCAGCCCATTTTCCGTTTTCTCCCTTGTGGCATCGTTCGGTCGGGCGCGTTGTGTCGCGCAGTGTGAGGTCGCCCGACCGGGCGCGTTCGGGTTGAGTCATTTCATTCGAGGGCACCTGTATCATTTTTGCTAAGTTGTCACCACCTAGGTGCCTTGTGCACGTTCGGGAAGCCCTTTTGTCGTTTTCTCCCTTGTGGCATCGTTTGGTCGGGCACGTCGTCTTGCGCCGTGTGAGGTCGCCCGACCGGGTGCATTCGGGTCAGGTCGGGTCATTTCGTTCGAGGGCGCCCATATCAATTTTTCTAAGTTGTGACCACCAGGGTGTTTTATGCACATTCGGGTAGTTTTTTTTCCGTTTTCTCCCTTGTGGCATCATTCGGTCCGGCGCGCCATGTCGCGCCGTGTGAGGTCGCCCGACCAAGCGTATTCGTCTCAGGTCGTTTCGTTCGAGGGCGCCCGTATCAGTTTTGCTAAGTTTTGACAACCAGGTGGCCTTGTGCACGTTCAGGCGGCCCATTTTCCATTTTCTCCCTTGTGGTATCATTCGTTCAGGTGCATCTTCTTGCGCTGTGTGAGGTCGCCCGACCAGGCGCATTCGGTTCGGGTCGTTTCGTTCGAGGGTGCCCGTATCATTTTTACTAAGTTGTGACCGCCCGGGTGCCTTGTGCACGTTCAGGTGGCCCGCTTGTCATTTTATCCCTTGTGGCATCATTCGGTCGGGTGCATCGTGTCGCGCTGTGTGAGGTCACCCGATCGGGCGCATTCGAGTCGGATCATTTCGTTCGAGGGCGCCCGTATCAGTTTTGTTAAGTTGTGACCGCCCGGGTGCCTTGTGCATGTTTGGGTGGCCCGTTTTCTATTTTCTCCCTTGTGGCATCATTCGTTCGAGCACGCCATGTTGCATCGTGTGAGGTCGCCCGACCGGGCACGTTCGGGTCGGGCCATTTCATTCGAGGGCACCCGTATCAGTTTTGCTAGGTTGTGACCGCTCGGGTGCCTTGTGCACGTTCGGGTGGCCCGTTTTCCGTTTTCTCCCTTGTGGCATCGTTTGGTCGGGTGCGTCATGTCGCACCGTGTGAGGTCGCCCGACCGGGTGCATTCAATTTGGGTCAGGCCATTTCGTTCGAGGGCGCCCGTATCAGTTTTTCTAAGTTGTGATTTTTCGGGTGCCTTGTGCATGTTCGGGCAGCCCGTTTGTCGTTTGCTCCCTTGTGGCATCGTTCGGTCGGGCGCACCATGTCGCGCCGTGTGAGGTCACTCGACCGGGCTCATTCAAGCCGGGCCATTTCGTTCGAGGGCGCCCATATCATTTTTGCTAAGTTGTGACTGCCCGAGTGCCTTGTGCATGTTTGGATGGCCCGTTTTCTATTTTCTCCCTTGTGGCATCGTTCATTCGGGCGCGCCATGTTGCGCCATGTGAGGTCGCCCGAGGAAACACGTTCATAAAGGTCAGGTCGAGTTGGGTCTGGTCGAGTCGTGTCAAGTGAGGCTGCCCAAGGAAACACGTTTGTACGGGTCAGGTCGATTCATGTACTAATGGTGCTCAAGGAAACGCATTCGGGCGGGTCGGGTTGGGTCTGGTGATCGGGTCTTGTCGTGTGAGGCCGCCCAAGGAAACACATTCGTATGGGTCGGATTGAGTTGTGTGATGGCACCCAATTATATGGAAACGAGTTCTAGTTAGGTCAAGTCAGTTCATGTCGTATTGTAAGGGCGCCCAAGGAAACACGTTTGGGTGGGTCAGGTCTGGTCAGGTCGTGCCGTGTGAGGCCGCCCAAGGAAAAGTGTTTGGGCGGGTCGAGTCGTGTACTGATGGTACTCAAGGAAACGCATTCGGGCAGGTCGAGTTGGGTCTGGTCAGGTCTTGTTGTGTGAGGCCGCCCAAGGAAACACATTCGTAGTACGGGTCAAGTCGAGTCATGTGATGGCGCCCAATTAGCTGTAAACGAGTTCGAGTCATTAGGGGAATTTTGAGGTCTAAAATGGGCCTCCTAAGGAAATTATAAAATAATAGTGGAAAAAATCAAATAAGATTTGATGACATCATCAAATTTTAGAGGGAAAGAAAAGAAAAAACTACTTTTCAACTTATCTCCCAAATTTTTTACTCAAATTTCAAGTGGGAGCACTCGTTGGATGCAAAATTTAATTCCTCATCCAAGGAGTACCCATGTTACATACTTTCTATGGGTCCTACTACACTAAAAATGAGAAATACATGAAAAATGTGATTGCAATCACGTTTTATGTCATTCTGTTTTCGTGTAGTAAATTTATCGAAAGTATACAGCATGTTTATCTTGGATGAAAAAATGAAAATTAAATTCGCATCAGATACTCACTAGAAAATTTAATCATCCCAAATGGTCTTTGAAAGTAGTTTTATTATTTTATTATTTTTTACTATTTTTACCCTTTTATTTAAAAAATGGTGAATCATCCCCCATGGTTGACATCATCATCTTGAATCCTATTGGTTGTTATAAAGTTTATTTTTGTTGTACATTTTTCTTATGAGGCCCATTTTAGACCTCAAAATTCCCCTAATGTAGGTCAGGTCGGTTCATGCCGTATTGTAAGGGCACCTAAGGAAACACGTTCAGGCGGGTTAGGTCGGGTCAGGTCGGGTCAGGTTGTGTCGTGTGAGGCCACCCAAGGAAACACGTTCAGGTGTGTCGAGTTGGATCTGGTTGAGTCATGTCGTGTGAGGCTACCCAAGGAAACACATTCGTACTGGTCAGATCGAGTTGGGTATGGTCGAGTCGTGTCATGTGAGGTCGTCGAAGGAAACACATTCATATGGGTCGGGTCGAGTCGTGTATTGATGGCGCTCAAGGAAACGCATTCGGGCAGGTTGGGTTAGGTCTGGTCGGGTCTTGTCATGTGAGGCCGCCCAAGGAAACATGTTCGAGAGGGTCGGGTTAGGTTGGGTCATGTGAGGGCGCCCAAGGAACATGTCCAACCGAGTCGGGTCGTGTCGGGCCATGTCATGAGGGCACCCAGGGAAATTACAGGTTCAGGTGGGTCGAGTCATTTCATGTGAGGCTTCCCAACAAAACACGTTCGTACGAGTCGAGTCGAGTCATGTACTGATGGCGCTCAAGGAAACGCATTCGGGCAGGTCGGGTTGGGTCTGGTCGGGTCTTGTCGTGTGAGGCCACCCAAGGAAACACATTAGTACGGGTCGGGTCGAGTCGTGTGATGACACCCAATTAGCTGGAAATGAGTTTGGGTTAGGTCGGGTCGGTTCGTACTGTATTGTAAGGGCGCCCAAGGAAACACACGGTTTAGGCAGGTCGGGTCGGGTCGGGTCGTTCAAGTCAAATCGTGTGAGGGAGGTCATATAAAAACTGCTAAGTTGTGACCGCCCATGTACCTTGTGCACGTTCATGCGACCCATTTGTCATTTTCTCCCACATGCCTTCGACATTCGGGCAAGTCCGATCGGGTTGGGTCGTGTGATTTCGCCCAAGGAAATGCGTTCGGGTCGGGTCGATTCGGGTCGTGTTGTACCGTGAGGGCTCCCAAGGAAACATGTTCGAGAGGGTCAGGTCAGGTTGGGTCATGTGAGGGTGCCCAAGGAACATGTCTGACTGGGTCGGGTCGTGTCATAAGGGCACCCAGAGAAATTACGCGTTCGGGTGGGTCAGGTCGAGTCGTGTGATGCCGCCCAGGGAAACGCGTTCGGGTCGGGTCAGGTCAGGTCGTGCCATATTGTGAGGGCACCCAAGGAAACACATTCAGGCAGGTTGGGTCGAGTCCATTCTGGTCAGGTCGTGTCATGTCATGAGGCCACCCAAGGAAACACGTTCGGGCGGGTCGGGTTGGGTTGGGTTGGGTCGTGTGAGGGTGGTCGTATCAAAAATGCTAAATCGTGACTTCCTTAAAATCCAATGCCTCCTCATAAAATCCTCTCCTCGTATAATCGACCACCATTACAGATGTTTACACCACATTTATTTTAGACATTTAGTAGGTAGCTAGTAGGGTGCCCCTATCTCCCATCTCCATATAGAGTAATTTGGTCACATATTCTTTCTTCTATGATATTGGTTCCTCTCTCTTAAGTCATATCTCTTGTCCTTCTTCTTTCTCCCTTTCTCTCCTTATACCTCCATCTCTCTTCCCCAATCTCCCTCTCTCTCTCTCTCTCTCTCTACCCTCCAAACCTCTCACTATATCCCTCCCTCTATCCTTCTTTCTGCCCCCCTTCCATCTTTGTGTCACTATCTCCCTCTCTTACCCTTCTCTACCTCTCTCACTCCTCTCCCTCTCTCTCTCTCCATTCCTTCTCTCCCCTTTCCTTCAGTTTATCTCCATCTCTCCCTTAATGTGACTCCCCTTATCTCTCCACCTCTATCAAACTATGTCTTTATTATTCCTTCTTATATATATCTAGAGTTAATATATATCATGACATATTGGGAGCTACGATTGGGTTAATTCCGCCTTGTTGGCAAGGTTAAAATGGTTAATCTTCGATAGACAAAATGTAGATCAAATATTTGATCAAAAAGAGGGAACCATACCCTATCTTCCAAAGTATGCCTATCAGTCGCTTGGCCTCTTCTTGCTCTCACATGAATGTAGTCTTGCTTGACTGGTACAAAAGAAGGTTTCGCATTATCAACTATTTGTTTGGGACAACTTATAGTTGTTTCAACACTGCTACATTCTTCAAGCTTGTCATTTAAACCATCTTATTCTTTTGTACTCTCTTCAACTTTGTAGTGGTTTCCTTGGTCTGTTAAGGGACAAGGTTGAAAACATTTTACAATAAACAAAGGTATTTCCAGGACACAGTCAGTTGGAGCAAGAGTATAAGAGCCAAATTTCTCATGAATGTGGGACACTCGAACTTAAGATTTTCTGGAGTAGTTATGAGGTGCAGTCTGGTTATTAAGACTTCATCATATGGCCATTCTCCGTACTTAAATTGTGTGACAACACTGTGGCTGAGTTTGAAATTGGAGATTAAACATACATTTGTTTTGATTGCAATAAACATTTTCATCAATAAAAGTAAAGCAAAGGCTAACAAATACTATAAATTAATAAATAAAGAAGACATGGCAACAAGCAACAATACTTACAAAATTGTTACATTGAGACGCAAAGAATAAGCAACTATTGTGCACAAATAGAGACCAATGAAACTATCATCTTAACCCCTAACCCCTTAAACACTAATTCCCAAACCCTAACCCATTTAACCCCCTAAACCTCTAAACCCCTAACCCATTTAACCCCTAAACCATAAACCTCTAAACTCTTAACCCCTAACCCCTAACCCATAACACCTTAAACCCCTAGTAAACCCCTAAACCTATAAACCCTTAACCCCTAACCCCCTAAACCCTAAACCATTAAACCCTTAACCCTAACCCCTTAAACCCTAATTCCAAACCCCTAACCCATCTAACCCCCTAAAACCTAACCCCATTAGCCTCTAAAATCCTTAACTGCTAAATCCCCTAACCCCCTAAACCCCTAACCCATTTAACCACCTAAACCCTAAACCTATAACCCCTTAACCCCTAACCTATTAAACCCTAAATCCTAACCCCTAACCCATTTAACCCCCTAAACCTCTAAATGCCTAACCCATTTAACCCCTAACCCCTTAAACACTAATTCCCAACCCCCAACCAATTTAACCCTCTAAACCCCTAAAACCCTAACCCATTTAACCCCCTAAACCCTAGCCCCATTAACCCGTAACAACCCCTAACCCCTAAAATCCTTAACTACTAAATCCACTAACCCCCTAAACCTCTAAAATCCTAACCCATTTAACCCTCTAAACCCCAAACATCTAACCCATTAACCCCTAATTCCCAACCCCTAACCCATTTAACCCCCTATACCCCTAAACCCCTAACACATTTAACCCCCTAAACCCCTAACACATTTGAGGTTGGCCATATCAAATTTGCTAAGTTGTGACCACACGGGTGCCTTGTGAACATTCGTGCAACCCGTTTGTTTTTTTCTCCCTTGTGCCTTCGTTTGGTAGGGCATGTCGTGTCGTTTAGTTTGAGGGCGCCCGCCCAAACACGTTCGGGTCAGGTCGTTTCAGTTGAGTGCGCCCACCCAAACATGTTCGGGTTGGGCCCCCTAAGCCCCCAATCCCTAATACCTTAACTAGTAACTCATTATTCGACCCCTAACCCCTAAATGAACCTAAATCCCCTAACCCCTAACCCCCAATACCCTAAGCCCTCCAAATTCGAATTATCTTTGAAGAAGTAATTGTTTTCTTAATTCTGTCTAATTCACTATATACTCATATCATGAATGTGAGAAGGTTGTTTGCAGATTATATTATTATTGTATCAATGTTGATATTATTTATGTGCGCTTATATCTTAATGCTCAAAAACCCTCATCTTTAGAAATAGTGTCATAGTGATGCCAGCCAACTTCTTTGGAAAGCATTCCTAGAAGACAATACTTGTGACTTGGCACGTAAATCCCCTAACCCCTAACGCCATATCCCTAAACCCTTAGCCACTAAATCATTATGATCTCCCTAACCACAATCCCTAATCCCTTAACGACTACTAATCATTACTCTCCTAACCCCTAAATGTACCTAGATCCCCTAACCCCTAAGCCCACAATACCTAACCCCTTAGCCTACACTAACTCATTATTATAGTCCTAACCCCTAACCACTAAACCATAAACCTCTAACCCCTAATCTCCTATTCATCGAACCCCTAATCCCCTAAAAAATATGCCATGAAAACCCTCCAATAAATTATTAAATGATGGGAATTCCTATTCAATATGCGTGAAGCTAGTCATGGAATGTGACAAGTCATCCAAGATACATCCAAATATTTTATTTGTGCCTTGGGGAATGTGAAATAATTGGTAAGATACAATCACTGGTGAGAAAATCATTGGTTTGAAACAATGTGGGAAAAATTCCATTCAAGCTAAGGGATGGTGTGGCCTAGGTTGGATGCAATCCCTAGGTGATTTTGATGGCTTAAAAGCCCTTGGTTCATGGCTAATCAAATCACATGTTAGGCATGAAACTCATCTCAAAACTCACATTGCCTAACAAAATAAAATTAATGGATTAATGCACAACTTATTTATGTCCTGGGCATATGTCTAGGTATGTTGACATAAATTATTTACTTATTCATTAGGAATAACATATAATGGTTCAATATATGGAACATTAAAATTTTAAATATTAATATTTTTATTTTCAAAAGTTTGAATAGGATTAGAATATGCACTAAAAAAATTTTGTGACATATCATTATGTATATTATTATTATCATTCATACAATACAACCCTCCTAGAGCCAAAATCGTTGACATGGTTGAATGACTATAGGAAATGAGTGGATGTTCTCCCCAATGAAAGTTCCCATTTTATGTATGGAAACATACAAATAACCTACATACTTTAGAAAATAAATTTCTACTTCCTTAACTTTTCATTTTTGTGTACAATTTAGAATTGATTAGATATAATCTTATACATCAAATACAATGGAGAAAATTAAAACCCCTTAGCACTCTTCTTCAAAAGGGTGTTTTATTTAAACATTGTTCCTAATCGAGAAACTAGGATATGGTTTTTTTTCTTAAACGTATAACTTAAAAAGTAGATTGATTGTAGAATTAACACTACGTGAAACCAAATTTTAGATTTTATACCTATTCAATTTTTTTTTCCCGCTCCGCTTGTTCCACCTATTCAAATTTTCTTAATCGACCTATTGAATTTTTTTTCTCGCTCCGCTTGTTGGACCTTTATGCCTTATTTCCCATTATTCCATTCTTCCCTATGATGTTTGCCTTTTTACAGATTCTTGCAGAAGCATGGACGCTCAGAAACCCTGAAGCGACCATAGTCCATTAATAGCTCGAAAGCCATAGTAGCTGGTGGAGATATTTCGAGTTTTGTCGATGTTCAGAAATATGTGGGAGATATGAAGATAAAAAAATCATGGAATAATGCTCTCTTCTTCTAGAAGAATCAGATTGGTATTTCCCTTGTTTAACCCCATTTGAATTCGCTATTTTTTCTTCTACGCTATCTTGGTTATGAGATATAGATGGTTGTAGGTCTGAATTTTTGCACTTTATCTTTTGTGGGTCTGTTCAAATTATAGGGATGTGGGTTCTTCTCCTTTGAACTAACCCAATAAAATCTGAGGCTGTAGGTGAATTGAGGGAAAATTGTAGAATATAGCGAGGAACAGAACACAACAAAATGGTTTTAAATTATTGTGGCACTTCAATGGCCAGTGCAGTAGCAGGAAAATGTGGTTCAACCCTAATAAGTAGGAGAGGGAGATTTCTCTTGTCTTCATCAAGCTCCACTTATATAAATGGAGGCATGAAACTTGAGGTGCAGGTCCCTCTACCAATGTAGGGTTCTGTTATGACCATAGCACCCCAACTAATTCTAGCCACGGTTCCCAAAAAGAAGGTACTCCTGTTATCCTCCAAAGTTGGCTTAGATTGGCTTAGATTTATATGTCTAGTGTCGTTTTGTGCATTTGGTGTAACAGTGCGCCCCCTCTCTCTCTTTTCTAATGGAAATCTCATGGAGAAACATCCAGGTTCTTCCCTGCATTTCGCAGATGGTACTCAGTGTAAATCTGTTTTCGCTGATTGTCATGCCTGTCCCTGTTAGGTCATTTATTTAGTCACTTACCAGAGGCAGCAAGCCTAAGGCAATGACCCTGAGACCTCATACATAAAACTCAAATCACCACTCAAGCTACTTGAGTTACCCCATTTAAAAATTTCATCTGACCAATAAGAACTTAAGCAAGCTCGTTGAGTTTTTAAATGTTTGGAACTATCTCATCTAATCCTTAAGCACTTAAGCAAGAGATAGATTGCTTATACCTTGCCAATCTTAACTGACCAATGAAGGGAAAGCTTATCAAAAGCAGGATTCGAGGGTAAGGATAACAACTCTTCCTCTTAACCACCCAGGGTGGACCCAATTGACATCTCTATCTAATGCAATGATAAAACCTTATGCTCAATGGGTGGTCACAGTTGAGGCTTGTGTTTATGTTGTTTGGCGGGTTATGTGTCTGTTTGTCTACACACAGTTAACTTATACAGATAATCCAAAAAGCTTGATATAACTCTAGGGTCAATATAATCAAATTTCCATTTGATTATATTTGTGGTTGTAAACTCCTAATGGCATGTATGTTTTGAAAACAAGCTCTACTGAATTTTCTTAAGAATCACATGTAGGCCCAAACTGCTAAAAATCCAGATGCATTGTTTTTCAAATTTTCACTATACATTGCCAATAGAACCCAGCATCATGCTCTATTGGCATTTGCCTGATAAAGGTGAGCGCCTCTTTCATGTGCCCAGCTCGACCAAGAAGATCAACTGTGCAAGCACAGTGTTCCAGGGTACTAACATCTGCAACATAACCATACTAATAAAACCCTGCCTCTGACCACAATTCTTTGACACAATAGAAAAACTATACATCTGCAGCATAACCATACTAATACAACCCTGCCTCTAACCATAATTATTTGACACAAATATTATACACCAACAACAATAATACTTCAGGTTATTAATAGCATCAAACCCTTGACTCAATACATTTGTGATAATTTACACCAACAGTATACATAGATCAGCTTGACTTTTCATAACCACTAGTTACATCATGATTTCTCAGTCCTTTGTCATACATCTCATTCTTTGCTTCACATGGCATATATTATGGTAGTGGGATTCTTATTGATAGTCTCTCTCAGCCATACTAGAAAAACCCTTGACCAAACTTTAGACACGTCTTCAAAAACATGATAAAGAACTCATGATAATACATGTAGATCCTCATACAATATCATGCCATATGTTTTTTGCTTCAGTCCATTGCATTTATGCTAAAACACCATAGTTAATGTACTAGTCATAAGTACAACTGGCTTTTCAAGGCACAAGTTTACAATCCTCAGATTGCAACAATGTCAACTCATTTTTTGTGTGGGTTTGGTGGATTGAGGATGGAAGTTAATTGGAAAGAATTCAATTTCGCAAAAACATCCAAACTCAACTAGCTTTACAAAATTTTGGTGATAAACATTATTTTTAAATGTTATGGGGAAAATAAGCCATTAGCCTCATGAATTCACATACAATATACTTATCAATGGGTTGGACAGGGTGGGTAATCTAGAGAAGGCCAAGGCACTCTTTCAGGAGATGTTGGAGAAAGTTTGTATACCTAACCTAGTTAGCTATAATACATTAATAACTGGGTTCTGCAAGCATGAAATGATAGAGGAAGCTCTACAATTCTTCTATGAGATGCCAAAGCAGGGCTTCAGCCCTGATGCTTTTACATACAACATATTGGTGAATGGATTTTTCAAAGTAGTTAATCTCAAGGAGGCATTAAAGTTGTTTAAACATATGACAGATAGCGGTCAAATCCCTGATATCATTACATATACCATTCTCATGGATGGAATATACAAGGAAGGCACGCTCCAAAAGGCCAATAGACTACTGGACGAGATCTTAAAAATTGTTTGGCACTGTAACTGTGACATATTTATAAATAACAGCCTCTGTAAACATATTTTTGAAATGCACCTGTTAAAATTTAGTAATAGATGTGAATTGCAATTGAGAATGTTCGGATGTGACTTCGGTAACAATTGACTAGGCATGATATTTGAAACAAGGAAAGATAGTAACTTATTTCTACTTTTGGAAGTGGAGTAGCCCTATGTTATGCCCTCAACTGAAATTTGTTTTCAATTTTGAGGCTTGCCTTATTTTTGTTGTGATTTTGGCTATTGAGCTATGTTATATAGTTTGTTGCATTTCTTGCTTTTACTAATCATAGATCTATTTAGTATGTTGAACCCTTGTCATCTACAATACCAGTGGTACATGAAGACAGGTGACTAATTTCACATGACATGTACGTATCATCCTAAGAAATGATCATTCCCAGATCAAACAGAGCTCTCAATCCTCTTGGTCTACCCCTTGTATGGTGAGACTTTGCAACTTTCTTATTCCCTCTGTCATGTTCCGCTTTAATTTTTTCTTCATAAAAGTGGACTTAGATATTTGTGTCAGATCTTGCTTTGATGTTGATAATGTTCAATGTGTTTTCTTTGTTTACCTTGTTACATGACATCTGAAATTTCTATGCATTTTCTGTGGATGAGGTGTAATACTTTTAATTCTTTTTCTCGTATTTTAATTAACGTATGTTTGTGATAAGAGTCGTAGTGGCACATTTTATAAATACTTTTGTATTGTGGTGCATTTTTTATCTGCAGCATGGAAGTTGCTTTAATATGTGATGCCAACAGTCTCTTTTGGATGTTTCACCTCCATGTCATATTAATAATCAGATGAAACCATGAAAATGACATTTCACTTATTTACATGCAGTTCTCAGTTATACATATTTCCATTGATAATCAAGCACAACTTACTATCAGAAGGAACAACTGCATCCTGGGAGGTACTGTAACTCATGATATGTAAGCTTCAGGTGTTAAGAAATAATATCTCCTTGAGTAGTACAAGGCTTTGAATGCCTTAGTCAAAGATATGTATTTGAAGCAAAATTTGGAGGTCAAACTGAAATTTTTTCTTCTTATCTTGCTAGTTGAGTTTTGTGTCAGTGATATGCTTGGAAAAACTTATTCAAGTGCTTCTCAGATCTTCAATGTCATGAACTACATAAAAAAAATCAACATCCAAAAATAGGAGGTCGAGGGTATATTAATTTTTTTTTAAATATTTTTATCAAAGCGTCAAAAGACTGACGCTTTAGACGTCGGAAGAGCGACGGTTTTTTTTTTTAATATTTTTACTTTTACGTCGAAAAAGAAACGTTTCATAAGCATCGGAAGAGCAATGCTTTAAATGTCGGAAGACATATTGTTTAAATTGTGACAGTCGTGTGAAAAATTGATAAACATCGGAAGACCGACGCTTTAAACGTCAGAAGACATCGTCATAATTACGACAGTAGTGTGAAAAATTGATAAACGTCGGAAGAACAAATCTTTGAAAAACCTAATAAGCATCGGAAGACCGACAGTTTTGGAAAATGTCGGAAGAGTGATAGTTTGGAAAATGTCAGAAGATCGATGGTTAGGACAACGTCGGAAGAGCGACGGTTTGAAGAACGTCGGAATTGCGACGATTTAAAAAATGTCGGAAGAGCTACGGTTTGGAAAACCTCGGAAATAGCGTCACTATTCTGAAACTTTATTGAAGTGACAGAATTGTGACATAATGGCTAACCACTTTTTGCCCCGCCTCAAAATGTCGCTCTTGTGATGCCTATGTGTCGGAATAGCGACGAATTGGCTGTTGAAAATTGGGCCAATGTGCTAGTGATTCCAGTTTGTGACCCAAAAAAGATCATAAAGGATGCAAGAGGGAAACGGAAATCAGATGAAGCTACATCACATTTAATGACAAAGGTGCATTCAAAGTATATTCCAAAAGAAAAGGTACCATCATCTATCTTAAAAGCTAATGAAGTTTCAGTTTCAAAGGATTCTACTGAAATATTTCAAGTTGAAACTGCTTCTATAAAAGATAAAGTAGATGATGTTAGCTTAAATTCAGTTGAAATTACCTCTTAGTCATTATTTAGTAAATCAGAGATAAGTATTACTCCAGTGAAAGAAGAAAAATCTGAGGTTTTAGGTGTTAGTGAAGAAAACCAAGAATCAGAATCCTTTGTGTCGACATAAAGGGAAGTATAACATGTATTGGAGATTGCACCCTTCCTATATAGGGCTATTCTAACTGAAGAAGATATTAAAACAATTCTAAGATTTCGTAAAACTCATCCTGAATACTAGTCCTCTCTTAGTCCACAATAGGAGTATTATCACCTGTTTTAAAATCCAGCTATTGGCTCCTCCTCTTCTCATCAAGGAGAAGGTAATCTTCCTTAAAATTTGACCTTTAATCTCTCTGAATTTTTAGCTCAACAAAACAAAGTTGAAGTTACCCAAATCCTTCAAGAATATACATTTGAATCTGATTCTCCTAGGGAGGTTGAAACAAAATCCTCTTCTGTTCATCTCTTTGAAAATCCATTATTTTCAGCTCAGAAGCCTGAAGAACCAGCGCAAGAATTTCAATCTTCTGCCATTCCAAAACAAATACAAACTCCACAGACTATAATTTCAAGCACTCAAACATCTGCATCAGCAAGTCTTCCACTAATTGTACCTCAGCAAGTCATGGCTCAGCCTCCTCCTACAAGGATGCAGTAGATTGTTGCTGCAGTATATGCACAACTCGCTCTTCCTCAACCTTTGCATCATCTTCCTTAAGGGGATTATCTAAAATATTTTCCCAAATATAAAGGGGAGGGAGAAGGAGTATCTGTTGAAGAACACTTAGTTTCCCTTTAAATTTATTCTAGTAACCAAAACATTAAATGTGAATATGTCTGGTCAAGACTCTCTGTTTAGAGCTTGGATGGAGAAGCTCGCAAGTGGTTCAGAAATTTGCCACCAAATCTCATAACAGGAATAAATGCTTTGGATGAAGTGTTTTTAAAGCAATGGGGTGGGCATAAGGATTACTTGTATTACCTTACAAATTTTGGAGCTTTAAAGAATAATACTGACGATTCATTGCAGACTTTACAAAGAGATTCAGTAAATTCTATCAAAACATTCTTGTAGAAGTCAAACCTCCCGAAACCACAGTCGTGATAACTTTTCCAATGCCTTAGACTCCAAGTTTGCATTTTTGTTGAGAGATAAGAAGCCACAAATATTGGTAGGCATGCAGGAGGTTTCTATTGGAGTGAAATCCAATTTTATGGCCTCAAATAAACTTAAAATAGAAGAAGGGAAGGGAGAAAATGATAAGAAGAAAATGAAAGAGGAGAAACCATCTTCTTCCTCTAAAGCTTGTTGGAAATACTGAGAGGGGGGGTGAATCAGTATTCCATTCAGTTAAAGCATTAGTTAATATTTAATTATTATTAGTGTTTGTACAATGATGCAATAAACAAAAGGAACACAAATGCACATAGTTTTTAAGGTGGAAACCCACTCCGGGACAAAAACCACCTAATGCTTTTCTAATAATTCTTTAATATTCAACTCCAATTGAAAATAAAGCGCCAACTTCCTAGAATATAGAAAATAATTCTTCTCCAACTCCCACTGGATGGATGCTCCAACGCTCCAGATTCTTCAGTAGTCAACTAAATGTATGCCCAAACACCCAATGAGCTACAAATCACCCTAGCACCACCCTACCAACCAATAGAAGAATAAAATAATAATGGACTCCTGTACTAGGGAAAATGGTCCACTTTACAATGATATAGAATGATGTAGAAGAAGAAGACACACTAGACCATAACCCCAACTATGACACAAGCACCTAATGATGATCCTAGACCTCCTGACACTGCCTCTTCAACTCTTGGCAGATAAACACTAGTATAATTTTTACAATAATTTATTTACAATGACTTAGTACAATGATACCTTTATAGTGATTGTATGCAGTGCTGCCCACTTGAAGACTTCATGTGATAAACTTCTTGCTGATGTTTTGCACCTTGGTTGTTTCTCTTATCAATTTACCCTCTACTGCACCTTGATTTTCTTTCCTTCCCTAGAAATTTTGGTCCTTTGCAGCCCTTGACAACACATGATCTCGCTTTTTCTTGCCTTCTAGGAGCTCGATATTGAATCTGGTGTATCTCTGTTATTTCAGATCCCAATATGTGATTTTGGGTCTTGTAGTAGTCCTCTGATTTGTCTTTCCAATGCCACGGGTTTGACCCAATTTGGATTCTTGAAGAGAGATTTATGCCCAATCTCTCACAATGCCCTAATTATGGACCGTTTCAGTAGAGCGAACTTGTACGGCGTACAACATGTCATTGTTTCTCCATTCAGCTATGATATTGATAGAGTGAAAACTAAAGTCTGTGCACTATCTGCCAATTTTTATAGAATTCCAATCCGATACTCATAGACTCATAGAGAGAGTTATGACAATTTTCCTAAGGTCACTTCTTTGCGATGAATTTCAGGAGCCTGCAAAAACACTGACTTCCACAGATCATATCTCCAAAAATGTTACGCACCTTGATCTGAAATTTTTACAGGAGTTTCCTTAGGATTTCGGCTTCACCTCGTAAAAATTCCAGCTTTTGTACCTTCATAGAAACAAATTTAGAGAGAAAATTCCATGATGACCTGTTTAATATGGCGAAATCCCTTGCATAAGGAGGATATGAGGATCACAATTTATATAAATTCTTAGGTTGAGAGGGGCTTCAACAAGTGAACATGGGAGGGATTTTAGGAGCTTAAAAAATATTAATTATGACTTTTCAATGACCCATGCCACAACCCCATGGGGTTTTATCCCACTAACTGGGTTACAAACTTCAAACATGAATATCTCTCAAACCATGAAGAGTTACATGGCGTGCCATATATCAACGAAAACCTCTCGACAATTAGAAACCATAAAAATCATTCTTGATCCAGAATATATTAAATTGGTAGGTCAAAATTCCCATGCAATATTTGGGTAGCCCCTGGTGCTGCTTGGGTTGACATCAATGACAACCGCTGATCAACAAAACTTTCACATCTGAAAGAAATATTGATCAAATGTCCAAAATGATTAAATATCTTGCTTCCAAAATGACTAAACTAGAGTTAGAAAATAGGCCTGTTGTTAGGCCCATTCAAAATGAAGGAAATAGAAATTATACTCCTTTTAGGAGACCCTTTCAGCCTCAACAAATTTTACAACGCCCAAGAATAAATCTTGATGATCAAGATGTTCAGCCTCCATTGAATAATTTTGCTGAAGAAAATCAGCGAGAACAAGAAGAGGAATATGAAGACATAAGTCTAGTTGGGGAGACATCACACTCAACTTATTCGACTCTACAAGAGTATGAAGATTAGTCTAGGATAAATCTATTTTCAGGTGATGGAGATTCTCATATTCATGTCCAAAATGAGAAAAAGCAAGCTGAAAATCAGACAAGGAATTATAATTTGAGGTCTAAAGGAGTTGTCCAAGAGCCCCAACAAAAACAAGATTCTGAAAAACATGCTGCCAAACAAAAGGAAAAATTTAATGATGTTCCTCCATCGCCTAACCTTGCCCCAATCATGAAAACTGTTGTAGAAAATAAAGATTCGGCTGCTCCCAATTTCAGTTTCAAGTTAGAATTGAATAAAATCAAGATTTTGGTTCCGCTCCTTGAATTTTTGAAAAATCCAACCAAAAAAGAGTCATTTAAAAGTATGTTACAACTATCTCTTGCTCTTGATTCAGTCAATCTAGAGGATGAACATCCTATAACCATCTACTTGGGCAGCCATGTCCAAGATCAAAATGTTGATATTTCTCCATATTTTTATCTTTCACTCAATATTCATAACAAACTGCTCCATGACTGCCTATTAGATTCTAGGGCATCTCACAATTTAATGCCTAAGAAAGTGATGGATGAACTAGGACTGGAAATCACCAAGAAATATCATGATCTTTACACATTCGAATCCAAAAGGGTCAAGTGTTTAGGAGTGATCAAATATTTCGTAATTTCTCTTACCCACCTCCCCATGAAAATTCTAGTGATGGACATAGTAGTTGTAGACATGTCATCTAGATTTGGAATTATTCTTTTCTAGATCTTGGTCCAAAAATTTGGGAGGCACCCTTCAAATGGATATGACCTACACCACTATCCCAGTCTTTCGAGGAGAATTCAGGAGATTGTATAGGGAAACACAAATTTCTTATATTATAGGTGATCAAAAAAATCCCTCAAATCATACTATATATGCAGAAGAGAAGGAGTTGGGGTCATCCATATTACACCTTGCTATTGATGACAACAATTTTTAGTGTGAAATTAGAAAAAAAACTAAATTTACAAGTCATAAGTGAGTAGAATTTAGAAGCATGGCAAATCTGGAAATTATATTTTGATGCAGCCTCTTTACGAGAGGGATCAGGGGCTGGTGTAGTTCTTATTTGTCCCACTCATCAAGTAGTGACCCTATCATGCAAATTACAATTTGTCACTACCAATAACACTGCTAAGTATGAAGCCCTTATTTTGGATATGAAATCAACAAATGATTTGGGAGCTAAACAATTGATTGTTTTCGGTGATTCAGAAGTGGTGGTACAGCAGGTGAGAGATAATTATCAAGTGAAAATTAAAAAATTAAAAAATTACATAAATGAAGTGTGGGATTTAATTGAACATTATTTTTCATCATTCAATTTGAATTATGTTTCCAGAGAAGAAAATGAAATGGCAGATTCATTGTTCATAATTGCTAGTAATTTTAAGGTTCCTCTTGATGTTAAAGCAACATATGATGTTCGGATAAAAACGGACCTTCAATTCCTGGAAATATCAAATACTGGAAAGTATTTGAAGATGATAAACAAATTCATAAATTCTTGGAATATGTAGAGGAATTTTCAGACATTCAGATTGATAATGAGCAAGACACGGTTGAAAGTCAGAACATCAAACCATTTAAAAAGACTATAGCTGGGAAAGACATTATTGATCTAAAAACAAACTTTATTCCTAAAGTCTTGGTACCTTTAGAGAGGTTGTTTGACAATAATTATGTATTTTTAAAGCCTGATAGTAAGACAGATGGAGAGAGTACATTTGACTGTAATATTGGTATAGAAAATCAACCTAAACATGTTAAAGTTTCTAAATTTCTTTCTCAAGAAACGAGAACTAAATATGACAAGTTGCTGAAGCAATATGCAAACATTTTTGCATGGTCCTACACTGATTTGAAGACATATGACAGAAGTATAATGGAACATAAAATTCCTCTTAAAACAGAAGCAAAGCCTGTAGCACAGAAGATAAGACATATTAATCCTATGTTACTCCCTATTATTGAAAAGGAAATCATAAAAATGTGGGAAGCCAAAATAATTCTGCCTTTAAGATTTTCCAATTGGGTAGCTAATATAGTCTTGGTTCGAAATAAGAATGGCGAGATTATAATTTGTGTTTATTTTTGCAATTTGAACCGGTGTTCGCTAAAGGATAATTATCTTTTACCCAAAATGGACAATGTTTTGCAGCACGTAGTAGGCTCAAAGAGGATGTCAATGATAGATGGGTTTTCAGGGTACAATCAAATCTCAGTTGATAAACAAGACAAGTATAAAACATATTTTACTACACCTTGGGGAACATTTATGTAACACAATATGCCTTTCAGTTTAATGAATGTAGGCGCAATGTTTCAGCAAGCAATGGATATTTTGTTTGCAGGGAAAAGGATAGATTTGTAGTCATTTAAGTGGATGACATTACAGTCTTTTCAAAGTCTGATGAGGATCATTTAAAACATTTGCAGCAAGTGTTTAATAAGTGTAGAAAATTTGGTTTATCTTTAAACCCAAAGAAATCATGCTTTGTTGTTCAAGGAGGAAAAATATTGGGGCACATAGTGACAAAATTTTTATTTGCATTGACCCAAGGAGAGTTGAAGCTATACAAAAAATAGGTTTACCTAGAAATAAGAAAGAGTTACAATCATTTTTGGGTAAAATTAATTTTATGAGGCATTTTATTACGAACTTTCCAAAACTAATTAAACATATAAATGTCTTGTTGAAGAAAGATGAAAAGTTCAGACGGCAAGAAGAATCAAAAAAATCTTTCATAGCCATCAAATATTCCTTGACCGAAGCCCCAGTGTTAATCAACCCTGATTTTGAGAAGGATTTTCTTATTTTTTGATATGCTTTTGAGGAAACTATTGTAGCAATTTTACTTCAAAATAACAAAGAAGGCTTGGAGTAGCATATTTCTTTTTTCAGTTGTGCATTAAGATATGTTGAGTTAAATTACAGCTTGATTGAAAAACATGCATATGCATTCGTAAATGCTTTAAAGTCTTTTCGAGTTTATGTTATGCATTCAAAAGTCATTTCTTTTGTGCCAAATATTGTTGTGAAGGATGTATTGTTGTAGCCAGACAAAGATGGCAGGAGGGAATATGGTTAACAAATATTTTGGAATTTTACATTGAAATCATACCTACTAAGTTGATAAAGGTACAGGGCTTAGCCCACTTGATGGAAGAGTCAAATTGCAAAGCTCTAAATATGAACATGGAGCTAGATGAAGAAGCAGATAAAAAAGGGATATATGATTATCCTAAAATCTTTTATTCCAACTGGTAAAAGGATATAGTGTACTTTTTATTAAATTTCAGATGTCCTCCGGAAATGGAAAAATCAAAGAGAAGAGAATTTAAATTGAAGGTTGTTAAATATTGCATATTGGAAAAAAATCTTTATTAGAAAGACCCTGTAGGATTTTTGTTGAGATGTGTAGATGAAGTTGAGTCACAGAATTTATGTCAGAGATACATGCAGGGGTGTGTGATGGACATTTATATTGGAAATATACCGCAAATAAAATTCTAAGAGCTGGCTATTATTGGCCAACTCTTTTCTCTGATGTTTTTTCTAAATTCAGGGCTTGCACTGAGTGTCAAAAATTTTCTGGTAAGCAGAAGTTTCTCCCACTACCTCTCATTCCCATTTCAGCAGACACCCCTTTCTAGTAGTGGGGGCTAGAATTCATTGGTGAGATTCATCCGCCATCATCAGGACAACACAGGTGGATTCTTACAGCCGCGGACTATTTCACGAAGTGGATTGAGGCCATTCCAACTAGAAACACTACTGACACTGTAATAATTAATTTTTTGTTGGAAAATATTATGTCTAGATTTGGTTGCCCTCAAAAGTTGGTGACTGATAATGCAATGGAATTTAAATCTGCCAAGATGAACAATTTATATCATAAATATAATACTGATTTGACTCATTCTACACCTTATTACCCCCAAGGTAATGGGTTAGCCGATTCATCGAACAAAAGCCTGGAAGAATCATAAAGAAGATGATGCCAAAAAAAAAAAAAAAAATTGGGACACTTAGCTAGTTCATGCTCTTTGGGCATACAGGGTGAGTAGCAAGAGATCAATTAGAGTTTCTCGCTTTCAACTTGTTTATGGTATTGATGTTGTGATGGCATTACAGTTGGCCCTTCCTGTTATGAAGTTTTTACAGGATGAAATTAATGATTCAAATCCCATTCAAAGAATAATGTTGCAACTTATAGAAGCTCATCAAACCCGGGAATCCCTTATGGAAAAATCATAGAAATACAAAGCCAAAGTAAAAATATGTTTTTGAAAAAAGGGAAAATCGACAAGTATTTCAAGAAAATGATTTGGTATTGCAATTGGATGTAAGAAGAGAAGACCATGGAAAGCATGGTAAGTTTGAGAACTTGTGGTTCAGGAAATTCAAGATTACTCAAGTACTTATGGAGAATAACACATTCCTACTAAAACATTTAGACGATGATCAATTGACTGGAGGTCCAGTAAATGGTCATTTTATTAAAAAAAAATCTTTTTTAAGTCTGTCACTCTTTCCATTGTAAATATCTAGAGTGTTGTTTCAATAAAACTCCATGCCCAATGGTAGGTGTGTCTGTAAATAGACTCATTCTTGAGTTCAATCAATGAAAAGTCAGTTCTTGTCATTATCTTCTAAAATTATAAATTCCTAAGAGTTTAAGGCACTGAATCTATGGTCCTTGAAGCCCCACAAGGAGGACTTCATCCCCAATAGGAGCCACTGTTAGCACTGCAATTTTTCAAAGCCTGGTCATTGTTGTATTTGTGTCTTTGATCCTCTCTTGTCCCCTAGGCTATGGTTGAAGGCCCTACAGGATTAAAAATGTGTTAATGTTTTTTATCATTTTTAACAAAATCCAAAAAGTTTCAGTCCAACAGTTTGTTTTGTGTCTTAGAATAATTAGGGTAAATTTTCTTTTAAATAAGTCTTTTAACTACTTTCAGTAGTTAAGGCCATGGATTTAGTTTGAGAAGTATTATTTATTCATAATGATATCTTCTATCCAAGGCTTTAAGAAACAAATGTTAGTCATCTGCTATTTTAGGAATAATAGGAAATTGCTACCTTTTTTGAAAAAGTAGTTATTTCCCTCATAAAATTTGGTTTCATAAGAAACACAAAAACGGCTACCTTTCCTGAAAAAGTAGCTATTTTCTTCAGAATTTGTGCAGGGAGGTGAAAAGGCAATACTCAGGTGAAAAGACATTGTTCTTTGGAATAATTGAAGGTCTGCTAAAACAAGAGGTATTACCCTTTTGAAAGGTCTCTATTTCTAATTGGAGGTTCATTTAAAGGAGGTTGGATATTCTGTTTGCTAAGGCTAGTTAATCTAATTCTACTCATCAAAGGTGAAGTATATCAACACTGAATTACGAGTAGTAGTTAGTTAATTATTCAATGGAGTGAAATGTTCGGTGGAGTGAGTTGGCACCAAAATTTAAATCATTTTATTTCGTGTCACTTAACCTCACCATTATTAAGGGCATGAAAATCATTGTTTCCCATTTACCCCGAGAAAGCTACAGCGAAGCAGGTTGTTTTCCTCCAACACGTAGTTTTTTACCTTTCTGCAAACAGTTAGGGCTTCGTGGTTGGTTGGTGTTCATATTTTTACATGTGTGCATTAGGAGTTGAGATAGTTGTTAATGAAATGGGTAAGGGTGGTAAGGTAAACCGTTCAAAACTTTCCAATACATGTTTTGTTGATCACCATGCAAAGGAACAGTTCCAAGCAACAGGATGGTATCGATTTTCGAAGAAGTTATCACGGGAGAACGTTGCAGTTGCTCAATCGTTTTCCGAGTCTTTCAATGGAGATCAAGTCAAGCTGGGGTCTTGGACCTTTAGAATCTCAAAGACCATCATAGCACGAGCTACCCAGTTGTCAACTACATGTGATTCATGGTATAAAAGAAAAACTTTGCTTAAAGAGGATTAAATCCATATCTTAAGCCTGATCATGAAAATATATATTGGACCCCTACTGTCCATTTTTCTCATTTTAGGCCTGAATGGCAAGGTGTTATTACCACAGTGCAGCGTTATATCACCTGTGAAGGCAGGTTTTCCACAATGCATCAGTATCAGATGAGGTTTTTAGCTCATATTTCGGGCTCTAAACATATGAATCTCCCATTCTTCCTTTACAAATATCTATTGACAATGTCTCAAAAGATACAACGAACCCCACATTATTCTCTTCACAATATTTATCATAGGGGGTTAATCAAAATGTTGATGGTTTATCATCTGAAGAAGAATAGAACCACATGGAACAAGTTTCTAGTTGGTGAGGGTTTAAACAATGTTAATTCAAGGAGAAAAGTAGGAAGGCCTTCAAGACCGAAGACCCAGGAGGAACGGTTAAGCCCTAGACCTACACTGACCCCTTCACAAGCTGGCCAATCTTCTTCACCATCAAGTAGGCAGACAAGGAACTCAACTAGAAGAGCTAGAGTTCAAACCACCACTCCTACCTATGATGCAACCAGAAAAGGAAGTTTATACCAAAAGGCTACCTAAGGAACCACAAACCTTGGAGTCTTTCAGGCAGCAGCATGCAAGCAAGCTTAAATAAAAGGCTCCTCTACTTGACAAGAATGTTATTTCTAAAGGCAAGGAAGAGGTAGCTTCCTCTTCAAGGAATAAACACAGAAGAAGACTCATTATGACAGAAGGATCTTCAGTGCAAGTCACCCCTGAAACATTAGCACCAAGCCTTATTATAGATGCTAGACAGGAGAATGAATAAGACAATGTCACTCCAGCAGTAGAGGAACCAACACTGGCACGGGTTTATTCGTCTCTAAAAACATCAACTAAGGGAAAGATTCAAGTTTTAGAGACTACAACAGAGGAACCAACAATATCCCATCTTTATTCATCTCTCAATTCATTAGCTAAAGGAAATAAGAAATCAATAATCCACTCATACTCATCTTTTGAGGAAGAGAGTAGTGAAACAGAGTTCAGTGAGTTTGAAGAGGAGCAGCAAAGAATAATTATGCATGGAATAAGGAGGCCTTCATACATTCCTAATCCATATATTCAAATGCTTCATACCATACCAAAGAATAAGCCGAGGCTAGCTATCAAGCTCGTGGCCAATCCTACTCTCAGAGATGAGATAATAAAGATAGATGAGAGTCCAGAAAATCACCCAGGGAAGAAGAAGGCTCAGAAGAAAAAACAAGCACAAAAGAGAAAACCAAATAAGAGGGTCACTAAGGCAGAAGCTATTAAGGTTTTGGCTTCTATACTATATTTTTAATGATTTAATATCTAAAACAATGAAAATCTGAAGAATCATACCATTTTGGTCTATCTACAGAGTTATCAGAAATAGCTACATTTTCTGAAAAAGTAGCTATTTTCTTCAGAATTTGTATAAGAACATAAAAAGGTAGATTTTTGTTCTAGTCTCGAGGAATGACACTAAATGGTGATAAAATATATTATTCCTTAGTAGTAATGGTTTTTTTCAAATTTCATCCAGTGAAGTTGTCTTCCAGGTGTCCTTTTCAGTTGGTTATTGTTGCACTTTTGTGGATAAAGATCTAGGTGTCATTTTCAGTTAGCAGTTGCACTTTTTGTGGAGGATTTTTTTCCAGGAAACGAGGAGTTGTCAGCCACCTCAGCTCAACCATTTTGATCTCCATGATTATCATGTTTTATCTTGATGCATGTGTAAACCAAATATTTTATTTCAGACTACTTTTCAATTATTTTTAAGATAAGCTTTGCTATATTTAGGAGATTTTAATAAAGTTCCTACAACAGACTTGCACTTTTTATGGAAATTTAACAGAACGCCTTTCTGTATATATACTATGAAATGCAATGAGGAAATGGTTCATGAGTTGTTCATCTCATTACATCATGTATTGTATATTTTTGAGCTTATAATATCCAAATAACTCTTGAGGACTTATGAATGATTTGATGTGTGTATTGTTTATTTCCTTATGTGTTTGCATATCTTAAATTTCATTTGCAAATTTTGATCTACATATGTTGTCTCATGTTTTTGTTAGTCTTATGATATATTTGTATATGATTATCTATTTTTAACAGTCTTATTTCACAAGATTTCTAGATAAAATGTGTATTGTAAGTCTATTCATTAGCATTCCTTGTGACATAAATCTTTCAAATGTGTGATGAGACTCTTGTAAGACTTGAATAAGCATTCTTTCATCAATACATTATAGGTCTGAGATCTTCTGTTTTCCTTTCATCTTAACAATGAAATTCTATCATATTGACTCAGTGTTCTTTTCACATTCTCCTAACCATTAGAATACAAACTTACCCTTTCTACCACATCAAATACTATTACCCTCATATGTGTGAGTGATTTATCAGTTTAAAATATTTTTATTTTTCAGTGTGTGAAAGCTTCAACCACCTTCCAAAACTTAATCCAACTATGAGAAAAGCACTCAATCTTAAGATATGCCTGGTGAGGTACTTGTTACAATCCAAGTGCTGATTCCAGCGCTAAAACCACCCTTGGAACAAGAAAGTTACTAAATTACAAAGCCAAAATCCTGGGAAGGAGCACCATCTCCAAGGATGCCAACAGTCTGATAGAAACCAGTGATGCTTCCTTCTCTGATGAGTTGAGTACCAGCAAAGAGCTTGAAGTCGAAACAAAATGAAAATGTATTCGTTGTCTACCATACTTGGCCTTAGAACTTTGGCTCCCGTGCTGGACGAGGCACTAAAGGATTTCACATGGATGCAAAAACTCCCTCCCATACGCCAGGTTATACGAGAGGGCGGGGAGTTCGGACCTCGACCCGGTCACCAAAAGTTAACCATCATGGACCACGTGGTGCCTCGTCTGCCTGGTTCATCACCCCCATCATGAAATTATTTATATGAATACTTATTCTTTATAGTAATTAACATTTATTTTACTTGAAATTAATATTTTCCATATTTTTTATTAATTCATATTTAATAATTTTTTAATCCTTTTTTACTTCCTTATTTATATTAATATTTCTAATACATTTTCATTAATTAATGTGAATGTTTGAATCTTGATAAACTTTTTATCAATTTTTTTATTTTTGACTTCTTAATATTCAATAACTTAAGGTTTCTTTTCCATTTCTGACCCCACATCTCTCACATGTTTATCTTTCAACACTTGATTAGATTTCATATCATTCTCTTGAGGAAGAGCCACACTTAATGTCTTGAAACATCGACTGATAGTTTTTAATGTGAGTGATTTGGAAATGTCAGAACAAAATTACTCTTCTCACAGAAACCTTCACTCTAAAAATATATTTGACCATTTACAGGCACTCTCCTATTGGATGATTTTGAGAGTGTTTTATGCCCAATAGTTGTATGTGGCTCAGGGTTTTGAGATGCGATAATGGTTTTTTCTCACGGTTTTTAGCTAGTACACTATATTCACATATTCTATTGAGGAGGCCTCTTATCTATATAAGGAGAATCTCTCACTCATTTTCAATTGTTAGATACTATTGAGACAACATGACTAAAGAGTTCTTGTGCATCTACATTTTTTCTTAAGTGATCGTTTAGATATTTTTAAAGGGATATATTAAGATATATTTTTATGCTTATTGGAGGAAAGGGCTATTGGAAGGCCAAATAATGGAACCTTACTCCATTTGGAAGGGTAAATCAAGGTATAGTGTTACTTCCTTCTTCCCTTTGACACTGAAGTTTTGTTCCATTGCATTGAAGTAGGATGTCCTTGGGATTTTCCCTCTTTCTTTGGCCAAGATTTGAGATAACCTTGCTAATACTTGGACATGATTCTTAGAGGACCATACCTCTCTCTGCTCTTCACAAAACCTGTTATCTCTAGCCAAAACTTGAGAGGTAATCCTTCTAGGTGCCTTCAACATTGACTTATTTCAGACCCTAAACCTCACATGGATTTTATGTAATGACTCCATATCTATCCTTAGTAAATAGTCTATTATTTCCTTCAACCAAAAAAATCTAAAAACAAAATATTTATTCCCCTTTTATTTATTTTTTATTTTTTTCACAACTTACAACTTTACTTACTTGAGCTCTTAATCTAAATTGTGGAATGTAAATTTATTTTATGGATATATCATTTGTAACTTAGATCTTATCATGATAATGAACTTTTCAAAATATATCATTTAATGTTAACATGTGTATTTTATTATTGATCTCATCAAATATATCATTAAACATGTGTAGTGCATTATTGATCTCATCTTTAACTTTCCTATCTTGTGGATATAACCTACATAAAAAAGTGACCCTAAGCATTTAAAGTTTACCATATCTTTGGGGTTACTTAATTACATGTGTTTACATGCTCGAAAACACGTTGAATTACAAAAAAAAATTACATCATGATCTATATGTTTTAAAGGATCTTTTTTATGTTAAATCAAGGCAAATGACTTAGTTAATGAGTATTATAATTATTGTTGATGTATGGGGTTTAAACTTATGTTTTTTAATCTAAATTTATAGATGGTGAATATTACATGCTTGATGGCATAATAAATTACTTAATATTCATCTACACCCTTAAATGTGTTTAAATGCATGGATTTGTTTAGACATATTCTAGCACTAGAGATAGGGGTTCATGGTTTTGGAACATGGTTAAATTTACGCAGGGCTTTTCTTTTCTTTTTTCTTTTCTTTTTTTGGTAAGTTTCGTAGAGATTTTCTATTTTCTATTAATCAAAAAGCAAGTTGCTATGAAAGTAGTAATGCAAGACATAGCCTCAACATGCCCTAAGGAAACCAGATCTGTTGGCCACCTTAAAGAATTAAATGCCAACCAATATTGGTATTGTTTTTTCCTTCTACTTGCCACTATAACTACATTAATTTGTCCATAAAATCAACATTTTAAACAGTAGCTTAAAAATCTTTCCACCAAAAACATTCAAAAACGATAATGGAAACAGAAAACATAAGTTTCATCCATTAGATGAGTCTATTGGGGCCGGGTCCTTTGCAATAGATCCTAGCATCTCAACTTGCTATAGCCCTTGAATTTGACGTACGATCCTCCCTATCCTTGCCACTATATGGTACTGAGAGTTGGAAATATCTTGAATCTCTTTATTTATTTGCTGCAATTCTAAAACTACTATTGAGTTGCCTCCAGTGTCTTGCATTCCTGCCATGGCTTTTGCCAATACGCATTTGAGTTTCCAGTAAATATTCACCGATTGATGTAATAGAGAGACCCTTCCTCTCGTATTTCCTGGGTCACACAAAAAGTCCAAAGTTGCCTCTTGATGCTTTATGTCTTCTTCTTCATGGGAGCTCTCCCTTTCCCATCCTTGTATTGTATTGTGAATTTGAATTGGATTACCTACTTGATAGAGGTCAGAGATGTTTTCAAGAAATTATTTGTGAGTTTTCCTGCCACGTTTGCTTGGGCCCACCTCCTTCTGGTCTATTTTTTCTTGCTTTCCTTTTCAGGTACTTTTCCACTTCCCAAATTGACCTCTTACCATGATAACTTGAGAGAGTAATCTCCCTGTATAAATGTAAGAGAATCCTATATATTGCAGAGAAAATTTAATGAAAAAAAAAAATTCAGGCAATGATGGAGTCTTCTACTCCATTACTAACCGGTGGAGATGTATTTTTTACCAAGTTGGCAGAGCGTTGAATGGCGTAACTGACTAGAACAGTGACCTTGACAGAGATTTTTTTAGAAGAGGGAATTTGTTGAGGGCCATAATAGCAGAAGCCTGCTATGACGAACCAATTGTAACTAAGACTAAACTACATACGAAGTAATTTAGACTAATTTTGACCATAAGGGAAGAGGTTCAGTTGACGGATTTCAATTATGGTAGCCCAGGATTCAAATTTTGGAAGACAAGTGCTCATGCAATGTACACGGAATAACATTAAACACCGACCTTGCAACCTATCCACGGACCCTATATTAGAACTGTGACAGCGAATTTCCATGAAGTCTATTTTATTGCTGATGCAGGGGATTTGTAAATAAAATTGAAAACTAAACCAGGAGTTCCTAAATACAAAACATGCACCCCAGACAGATCAACCGCATTGCTATTTATGAGATTTTTGCGGAGTCACAATTCCTCTCGAGCTTCATAATTCAACCTAGACCAGAACCTAAAAAAAAATTGCAGAGTCGCAATTCCTCTCGAGCTTCAGATTTCAACTTAGAGCATAACCTAAAATTTCCTATGGACAGGTTGAAATTTCCTATGGACGGGCTACGGAAATAGGGTTCAATTTCTTTAATTCCTTTAAAACTAGAGCAGATAAAAACCTTTTCCAACTGATAGAATAATCCCTTACAGTAATTCGCCAGTTTCTCACAATCATTGTTACCCGCCATGGGTAGAAAAGAGAAATGATATACGAAGGTGACGAGAGCCATTACATACCACTTAACAAGTTGATAGCTTTGCTCCTATCCCTCTGCTTCGTCTAGAAGGTCTTCTAACGGCAGCTAGTTACCTTCCCACCTTGCATGCTAAGCTTATGCTTTAACCTCTTCCGCATTTTGCATGGTTCCCCAACCTCCTCTGACATCCACTACTGGCCATCTATTGTTTCTTTAACTTCCAGCATCTCCGACTATGTCGAGTACTACCATTTTGCAGCTCATTAGTGTCCCGAATGATTGGTCAAGAGCACGCCCCCGCGTCGCACCGACCTCCATTCACTTGCACCTGCGTGTCACCCCGATAGGGGTATGGTTTTGAATGTTTAAATACAATATTTTTAACACATTTAAATGTTTGAATATTGGTGGATAACTTTATCTATAATCCTAATGACTAGTAACTAAATACAGGCTTCGTTTACATGACCAAATTATAAAACATTGGAAATTTCGTGATTTGGACTTCAGTTCATGTTTGAAATAAATCTTGAATGCTCATAATATTAGTACATATCTTTAAAAACTTCTCACTTGGTTTTTCTTTTAAGAAAATTATTTTTCATTTACACAATTTATTTATACATGGTAGAATAACGAGATTTCTTATGAATTGTTGAAGGGTCTCGTAATTATGTAGTGTGGTTCATTATTTATGCAAAATTTGGGCACATTTGTATTTTAAAATATTTATTAAATCAAATTGATGTAATACGTGATGTTATGTGTTAGATCAATGGGTTGACATCACGCTTGTTTCAATAATTGTTTGAGGATTTAAACATTATTTTCTATAAAGTTTGTATGAATGGTTTGAGGATTTAAACATATTGAATATATGATCTAAGGATTTAGTGGAATGATATTGATGTAAATTGGATCACTATATTATTTATCATTTATTTCGATGTTTTTAAAGAGGAAAAATGTAGAAATATGGTGATATAATTGAAATTGCTTATGAAATTTTAATCTAAATCACAAGATACAATCTTACTCTACTGCTTTGCGGAATTCAATTCATAATTTATAACAACAACAAAAAAACATGCAATAAGAAATAACACACATGCACATTTATAGGGGAAAGCAACTGCTAAAAACCCATTATGATTGTTTTCATTAATATGATGAATAGAGAGTATTACAATTTCTAGCTCAATCAGAGCTCAACTTGAAAGTGAATAACCTATCTCTCTACTCACTGACAAGATCTGACCCAGATATAGTCAATTTCTGCCTCAGCTTGAGCCCCTATTTGCTTGCGCAAATCGTAAGGACTTAGGAACCTATTATTTAATAATTTCCCTCCAATTCATTGCACAATTCCCAAGGTTTATCATTTTATTGCATGCGACACATGTACACTCAAGACTAGTCTACAGCTTATGTTACATTGCCTTGGAATATCCACCACAGTCGGAGAACTAAAACTCTCTACATGCACTAGATTTTTTGGGTTGATTGATCAGTTAACTGGATGATCATTGAGTTCTACTGCTATCCCACTGCGTAATTGACCTTCCACTAGTTCCTCCAACAATTAGAACTAGTTTATCTATAAAAAACTTGAAATAACCAACCTTTATTTCTAAAAATTAGAAATCACACATGCTTAACTGAACTCCAACTCCTATAACTTGAATTTATTGAGCTAATTGAGTGACAAGATCCATGTCACACAAGTTAACTACATCCAAGTTGTCTGTTGATGTGGAAATTTAAAATTTCTCAATTTGACCAAGGAAAAGTCAAATTGAGACTTCCTTGCTACATTTTTCAACACTCTCTTTCATCAAGAAAAGGATTATCAACCACCCCTATCTTGCACCTATGGAATTTACTGTAGCAACACCTCTGATTTTTTTTGTTTCTACTGCAACATCTGCAACTGAGAAGCATCCAAAAAAACATTGAACCAATTGTGTCTGCAACTATCTATTGGTAAAAATGTGTTACTGCTAACTCTACTACTAAGCCTCCTGCTTTGCTGTCAACACTCCTATGCACTCCTCAGTATCTAACTAACACCAATCCTCCTGCTACTGAATATTGTGAGCCCATGTAGCAAGGTAATGATCCATGGGGATAACACCTCAATGGACCCTGCCCAAATATCTACAATTATGGGGCTAGGGATGTACATCACTCCACCTCAGTCATGGAGATATAGATGCAATTTCTCCCTCTACAA
Organism: Pinus albicaulis; assembly: GCA_034641835.2. Lineage (NCBI taxonomy): Eukaryota > Viridiplantae > Streptophyta > Pinopsida > Pinales > Pinaceae > Pinus > Pinus albicaulis. Next base: position 1,113,382,402 of record CM076581.1, read on the forward strand.
ACTTGGATCAAACTCTCCCCCTACTGGAGGTATATCTAAAATTTCTCCCTCTTTCCACTTGGCTAGAACTCTCCCCTACTGAAGGTATCTTCTTGAGTGGGTGTCTCCACTCTGCCTGCTCTTTGTCCCTCCATTTATGGTTGCTCCAAAACTTCACGAGGCTCCATTTGGAAAGGTTTATCTTTCTCCCTCTCAAATGTAGAAATTATGGTATATATTTGCAACTTCTCATGAAGTTTTAATCAAAATCACAAGACACAAACCTACTCTAATGCTTTGTGAAATTCAATTCACAATTTATAACATAAATCACAAACATGCAATAAGAAATAACACATATGCACACAATATTTTTTCTAGGGGAAAGAAATCTGCTAAAAACCAAAACACATGCTTGCATTAATATGATAAATAGAGATGTATTAGAATTGTTTTTCTCAATTAAGCACAACTTGTAAGTGAATAAGCTATATCTCTACTCAATGAGAATCTATGACCTAGACTTTTTCAATTTTGCCTCTACTTGAGCCCGTATTTCCTTGTGTAATTCCTTGAGAAATTATGCCCCTATTATTTAGGAAATTCCTCAAACTGATTATGCAATTCTCAAGGTTGATCATTTGACTGCATGCAACACATGTGCAATCAAGGCTAGTCTACAACTAATGTTACACTTCCTTGGAATCTCCACCACAGCTGGGGAGCTCAAATTCTATGCATGCAATAGCTATTTTGGGTTGATTGATTAGTTAACTAGATGATCATTGAGTTTGACTGAAGTCCCACTACATAACTAACCTTTCTCTAGTTCCTCCAACATTTAGAACTAGTTTAACTTAATACAACTTGAAATAATTGACCTTGATTTCTACAAATTATCAACCAAACATGATTAAATGAACTCTAAGTTCTCCAACTTGAATTTACTGAGTTAATTGAGTGACAAGAGACATGTCACCTCAGTTAACTACATCCAAGTTTTTTCTGATGTGGAAATTCAAATTTTCTCAATTTAATCAAGGAAAAATCAAATTGAGAATTTTTTGCTGCATTTTTCAACACTCCCTCTCAGCAAGAAAGGGATTATCAACCACCCATATCCTGCACCCGTGGAAATCGAACTTCCCTCTTGAAAATGCCTTTGTAAAAATATCATCACCTTTTTCTTCTATCATAATGTATTGTAGCAACATTATTCACCTCTGCACACAGTCCTGTAAATTGTGATATCGGATATCTATATCCTTAGATCGATCGTGAAAAACATGATTCGCAGAGAGCTTGATGCAACTCTGATTATCACTTTAGACCATAGTTGGATCCATAATCTGACCAAACATTCCCACGGGTATCTTTCACATCCATGTCGCCTCACATTTTTCTTGACTTGCAACCATGTATTCTACTTCTACCGAGTTGAGCACCATAGATCCTTGCTTCCTGTTGTACTAGGAAACCATTATGGACACAACACTGGAAATTCCACTTGATGTACTCTTTTGGTCTAATGGACTCCCCGCCCAATCTGCATCTGTGAAGCTACACAAATTCACTCCCTCTGTCTATATGTACCATAGTCCAAACTGGGTAGTGCCGATGAGGTACCGTAAAACATGCTTAGCTACTCTCCAATATAATTTGGTTGGCCTAACCATAGCTTGACTTATCTGGTTGACAACATAGAACATATCTGGTCTTATATTCACAAGATACATCAGTGAACCCACTAGCTGATGATAAATTGTAGCATCTGCTTCCTCATATAAAGTGGCATCCTCCTTCCTCCAGTTGGTTGCTAGAGGTGTCTCCATGGGTTTGCAGCTCTCCACGTGAAATCTATGTAGTATCTCATTTCCATACTTGCCTTGAGAGAAAAATATTTCCCCGTCACCTTTGCATACTTCCAACCCGAGGAAGTACTACATGAGACCCATGTCCTTCATTTAAAATTCTCTTTCAAGGTCCTCCTTGCAAGATATGATCAGCTACTCATCACCAGTTAAAATTAAATCATCCACATATAAGAAAATAATAAGCAATTTACCTTCTACCAATATGTGGTAGAGGTTTGCATCCACGTGAGATAGCTATCGATCCTGGTGTACCAAGCACAAGGTTCTTGTTTGAGACTGTATAACACCCGCTTGAATCTACACACATGAGACTCCCGATAAAATGTCTCAAAACCTTTTGGTTAATCTATGTAAAGCTCCTCCTAAAATAACCCCATAGAGAAATGTTATTTTTACTTTGAATCAAGTGGATCATCCACCCCATCTACACAACTAGAGCAATAATTATTCTAATGAATTAGTACCTTTCTACAGGAGAAAAGGTCTCCTCATAGTCAATTCCCTCAACTTGAGAGTACCCCTTGGCCACAAATCCAGACTAATACTTCTCTCTGCTTTCGTCTGCTTTCTCGAACCCACAACTGATTTATTTACTAGTATTGAGACCACTTCCCAAACAATGTTCTTTATAATGGATTTGTATTCCTCTACCATTGCATCAACCCAAACAAGTTTCTATACTACTTCCTCAAAAGAAGATGGCTTAGTCTGTATAAGCTCAATCATTAGAGCCATGTAGGTAGTGTACTAATCTATTGACCATCTATTCCTACACAAATTTGAAGGATCTCCCACATTATCCCTCGTCTCCTTCACAAGTCTATCAGCTTCCCCCATCCTTTTTCTACCTTCTTTAGATGGTTCTGCTTGAGTGGCTACCTCTAATCTCTACTCCTCAAGTTGTGGCTTCTCCAGAACTTCTTAAGGCTCCTCCTTTGGAGCTAAAATTTCCTCTTCTGGTAGAATTTGAAGCTCCCTCTCAATAGAGCACTGCATCGCTTTCTCCTCATCGAAATTTATATCCCTTCACACAAATGTCATTTTGAGGGATAGAAGGTACATAAGGTAGTTGCGAGGAGTTTCTGTGTAACCCAAAAATACCCTAAATTTTTCTATTGGCTCAATATTCTTCCTTGATTCTTTGGAGACATGACAGTAAATAGAGGCTCCAAAAATCCTGAAGTGTGAAACAACCAAATTTCTCCCCAAGAAAGCCTCCTTCAGTGTAATAATGCCAAGAATATGATGGGGACTCTGGTTCTAAAATAGACTGCTTTTTTTCATGACTTTGCCTACAAATTTAGTGGTAGGCCTTGGTCATGCAACATATCCCTCACAACTCCCACAATGCTACGGTTATTTCTCTCATCCACCCCATTTTGTTGTGGGTTGTGGGGTGCAGTCAACTCTCATCGAATGCCTTCTTTCACACAAAAATTTTTGAATTCATTTTACACGTACTCACCTCCATTATCTCTCCTGAGGGCCTTCACCTTCTTGTCAGTTTCTTTCTCAACTAGTTCCTTGAACTCCACGAACTTGGAGAATGTCTAACCTTTATTCTGCATGAGGAAGATCTAGCACTTCCTTGAGAATTCATCAATAAAAATGACAAAATATTTTTGTTTGGAAGTGGAGGATGTCAAGAAAGTTCCACAAACATTAGATTGGATCGTTTCCAAGACTTCATGTGATTTTTTTGTCCCGATCATGGAATGTGTATTTTGTGTACTTCCCCAAGGTACATCCTTCTCATAGATCTTGCTACTCAATTTCTCCTTTAGGGAAGCTTGTGGTTATTGTCTGCATAATCTTCATGGAACATGACGCAAATGACCAAGTATTTTGTGCCAAATTTCACCTACATCACAATTCTATACCTTCTCCACCTTAGTGCTTAATGCATCACAGTTTTCTACATCTAGCTTATATAGTTTCTTCACATAAACCCTGATCTGCATCACCTGTCCCGTGGTTATGTGTCTCAGGAATGTATTTCCTTTGTTGAATATCACACCATAACTACGATCTTCCAAAACGACAACATAGATGAGATTTTTCCTTGATCCTGAGAGGGAATCTTGACTCCCTCTGAAAGGTGATTGTACCAACCTCGGTCACGTTGTACCTTTTTTTTTCCCCTAGCTCAATGTACATCTGAAAATTTTTCTTCTCCAACTTACTAAAAAATTGTCTACACCATGTCATGTGGAACAATGCACCTAAGTTCAAGTACCACATGCTCCCCATCACTATGTTGGTCATGCATGTGATAAGGGTAAATTCAAGCTCGAACTGTGAATCCAAATCTTCACTTTCTACTCCTCCTTGCTCGCATTTTTTTGTGGACACTTCGTGGCATAGTGCCAAAATTCATGACAATGGAACCATTTAATTTTGGAAAAAAAATTCTTCTTGCCCCTTTGGCTAGACTCTCGTTTGGTTTGAGATTTCTTCCCTTTTCCTTTCTTTCCTTTTCAAACCAATAGAAATTTTTCTTCATCCTCGCCCTTGGATGAAGTTCCATCTCTGTTGTTCTGCCTTGTTTCCTCCTATACCAAATCAGACCATAAGCATTCCCAAGTAAGTAGTTTCTCCCTCTCGTTCACCGAATCTTTGTTACCTATGCCAACTCTTGGGAAGGCTTGGAAGGGATAGGCTTACCAAGTCATCTTATGCAACATTAACACCAACCTCACCAATTTCGTCATGAACTTGTGTTAACCTACTCAAATACTATAGAATAGTGTCATTCTCCTGCATCTTGATATTTCAAAGTTTATCCTTAAGTGCCAACTTCATGTGGTCACTATCTCGAACAATTCTATTAGTGATTTCCACATTGCGAACAAAGTTTATTTTCTATGGATATTTGAGTCAATGTGATTCTGTATTCCCTCCAAGATTATTCTCTTCATCTTGGCTACATATTTCTTCCACTAAGCAAGGTTCTAGACATAATATGATTGTGGTTTTTCAACATCTATCTTGATGTATTCTAGCAATCCATTTTCATCCAATACCGTTGTATTGGTGTGTTTAGTACGAGGGTGTAAAAAATGCACCGGTGCTTGGTAGGGGTGATTGCTATCCTACAAGAAATGTCACAGGGAAAAAATGGATTGTTAGATGGTTAGTGAAGCATCTTAACATGTAGAAAAACTAGTTATAAAACATAGCATACTACAAAAGAGGAGGAAACAAGAAAAAAAAATACAAATGTAACACAAGCTCAATATAGAGTAAAACAAATAATAATACCAACAGAGAACGAATCCCCTTTTATTATCTGTTGGTGGTAAAAAAGAGGTAGAACTCTAAACATCGCAATGAGTCCTTAGAGCTATGGAGCTCTAATACTCAAAGCTAGAAGGGCTCTTTCCTTGAGATGTTTGCAAGCCTCTCTCTTCTCCTCGAATGAGTGTTCAGATAATGGACAACTGATGCGCTTCTCCTTTGGGATTGATATGTTGGATGGCCAATAAATGAATCCCTTCACTCCTTTGTTGCTTGGACAACACACTGTTGGTTTTCTCATGGGAAATTTGGCCAGCATAACAATGTGTTCTAAATTGTTCTTCTCATGGTGGTATTTTATAGGAAAAATTCAAATCTTCTTCCCTCTCTTGGTACAATTGTGGATAGTGACCCAAGAGTGGTGGTTAATTCCATTGTGTTCTCACTTGAGGCCTCAAGGTGACTCTAGGCGACTGTACTTGGGTGGCCTTAAGTGGAGAATATTCTTCCTGAAGTGTGCAAATTGGTCCTAGATGGTGACCTTCCACCATACCCGGGACCGCACGGCTTCTTGAGGGATAGCCACGGATATTTTGACTTTTATCGAAGAAAATTCCACGTGGAGTGCTTTGTGCCAGTGTATTTTGTGCACAACTTAATAAATTTACCTTCTGACCTTAGATAAAGTTAAATTTTCCAGATTCTGTAATTTTTTTCCATCCTATAAATCCTTCTTCTTTATGATGTCCTTTGCTTGTCTAATTTTCCAGTGATAACAGTTGCCCCCTAATGTATGAGGTCTAGGAAGAACTGTATAGCCGAAATACATTATAGTTTATGTTCTGTATAACCCATGTTGAGAGAGAGAGAGAGAGAGAGAGAGAGTAACTTGTGTGCAGCCTAAGGTTGGAGACCCCTTCTCGTTTAACCATTGCTAAAATAGATTCTTATAATGGCACGGGTCTTCGATGAATTCTGACAAAGTGTAATGGTTGTAAAGTACGATACCATCTTGACATGAAAGCTTGTGTTGTAGTTGAATGCCAGGAGGATCGATGACAACAATGGGTAATGATTATTCCCATAGTGACATCCAAGGATGCCCCTATTGAGGTGAGGAGCCATCCAAGTTATTGCTTTCTTTATGAAAAATGGTTGTTGAAGTTGATAAGAAGGAAGCCTCAACCAATCAAGAGAAATATTGATTGTAATATTACCATTATTCCCATTTAGCCCAAGCTAATGGGAATATCTTATTTTGCCTTATTTTATCTTGCATTTCATGTTTATGAATAAAATATGGACATGTAAAACTCCTAAAAACCATGAATAAATCAATTCCTATGTAAACAGAGACATATCTGGGCCATGTAAATAATCTCTTGCAGGTGTGAATGGCCTTAAATCACAAGACTGGGTCAACCTTGACCAAATCAACATCGCAGTCTAGGTGTAATGAACCTCATGGATACACAGCGCAGTTCTAGATGGAGGCTCTACATGTGAAAGGGGTTAACTCATTGAGATGGTTTAGGGTTTGACAAGTCATTCATCCTATAAAAGAAGGAGGAGGACAACAAGAGAAGGTTGTTGATGTTATTATTTTCTGAAGGTTTTGTCTGTTGAGACATGCCTCTGTTGCGGTTTCCTATTTAGGAACTCACACCTCCTTCCTTGAGCAGCTCTTGGAGGAGCCTTATTTGTCTAGTCCACTATCTGACATTTTTCCAAGCCTCATCTTGCATATACAGCGCAGTTCTGCTTAGGATTGGATTGTCTATGTGAGTTGTAGCAAGTGGAACTCTAGATCTGCAAAGATATAGCCTATATTGGATCCTCTTCTCAGTGAGTGTGTCTTTTAACCTCCTGGAAGAGTGCATCCATTGTTGAGCTTCAGTTTTTCATATTGGCATCAAGCCAACTCAGTTAATCAAGCTGCAGCACAGTCTCCCTCAAGGGACTGCATTATTTTCATGGAGATCAGATCTTCTCAGATCTAAGTCATTTCAGTGCTTTTTGTCAGTGGAGGAGGCCTCTACCCTATTGGAGGTAGTGTATTGGAGTGCATGAGCCTCAATTTCTAATCTTGGCATGGGGCCATCAGCTGTCTAACCCCTACAGCATATTTTTTGCTCTAGATCTGCGTTATTCCTGTAGGAGGTGTTGCAGGGGGTTTGGGTGCATCAATTCGAGAGCTGGTTTTGGAGTGTTGAGGATCCACTCTTCATTTTGAGACCTTGTGGAGGAGATCTATACTTATACTTTTCAGATCTAATCTACATAATCTGAATGCTTCAATAATCCTGAATATTTCTGCAGATCTTCTTTCTTAGATCTTAGATCTACTGCTCATGCTTGGTGCAAACCACGAAATTCCAAGGGGATCTAAAAGAGGAGCTTTTCTAGTGCATGGATCTGATATAGATATGAAATCTTATGCAAAGATATGCTCCAGATCTGACATATAACATATAGCAGTGCAGCTCAATAAGAATAACGTTGTCAAGGCAACTTTTTGTCAAACATATGGTTGTAGCCCTCTTTTGAGGAGATTTCTTCTATCTCTGCCTTGTATTTTCAGCTATATACTTGATGGACTGAATTGTAAAACTTATTTTCTGCTGTAAATACTATTAAAACATCTTTTATGAGCCTCCTATCACTGCTCTGCAGAAACTTCGTTATTTCCCAAGCAGAATTCTTTGTTATTGTTGTAGTCTCTCTTTGGGGCATTTCTGAAGACAACTGGGTGTGGGAGATCTGTTTAACCCACCTAGGAGGATTTATTTTTTATTCCATCTTGGATTTAGGACTTAGATACTCATATCTAAGGGATCCAAGTGCTGGTTTCCATTACTGTAGCATCCATTACTGGAAAATGCGTTTTCCAGTCATGCCTTGCTAGCAGTTCCCAATTTGGGATATTACAGTGGTATCAGAGCAAGATCTTTGGCACAGCCTATGCATTATTGGAGATAATATGTCTTAAGAGGGAGGATAACTTCTCAATGATATAGATCAGAGGTATCATGGGAGAATACAGAAGAAAAATGGTTACGCCATTCAAAGAGTAAAAGGAGTAGAGTTCTCTAACATTATTTCTCAAGCTTTGCATGAGCTGGAGGGAGAAATTAGGGGAGTAAGGAATGGAAGATCAGCAGATCCCTTGATGAGGTTTGCACAAGAGGATATCCTCACTACTTCATATGATGTGTGTGAGCACCCAGCTACACAATCTGGTCCACAACATGGTAGCACACCTGCTTTCTTGTTAAAGGAAGGAAGGAGAGGAGAAACACCAAAGGAGGTATCTCTTGGTGAATGTCTCCAAGAATATGAATCTCAATCAGAGAGATTCAAAGAGAATATCAGTTTCCCAGAGTTCTGTCAACTCAAAGAAGAAAGATCCTGCAGCGACAGTGGTATCAAAGGGTGCATGCAGCACACTTTGGGTAGATTATCTCTACCTACATTTGATGTATCACCTAAAGACTCAACCAAGTCTTGGGTAAAGAAGATTGGCACATACTTCCAGCTACATCAAGTATCAGAAGAAGAAGCCTTGAGAGTAGCAGCACTGCATATTCAAGGGAACGCTTATGCTTGGTGGCTGTTTGAATCTTCTTCCTTGAGAGGGAGGAACATCTCTTCTTATGCAAGATTCACTAGGAGACTAGTGGAAAGATTTTATGAGAGACATTTTGAGACTTCTTGGGGAGAGTAGATCAAGCCCAAGAAATCTGAATCTTTGCATGAGTTGGAAGATTCCACGAAGCCAACTCCAATCCTGAACATTTTTGAGGGGGTTGAAAATTTGCTGCACTTTGTACCAGAGGCAAAGGCCCCAATGCAGCAAGATCTCTTTTTCCAAAAGGAAGACTTGAGGATTCCTCCCTCACTAAGAAGTCAAGGCAAAGGATTTCTTAATGATGAAGCATTCTCCACTAATAGGGAGAATGGGGAGAAAGAGCAAAGGAGATCCTCCAGCGTTGTGCAAGCAGGAGGAGATCTATTTTCAAGAGGAGATGGAGATGAAGCAATGGTTTCCCTCAGGGGGATTCTTGCACCTTTGCAAGGCATCCCAAAGGTTCTTCCATATGGAGGACATGATCAGCATGTGTCTTTGCTAAAAGGCAATGAGACAGAACAAAGGAGGGGTCACACAGCTAATCCACTATCTGAAAATGGGGCAAGAGCTCCAATCAGAGGCACTCATACACCATTAAGAGCGGTCTCCAAGTTTCATGGTACTTCCACACAGTAATCAGAGATGGATTTGTGCAGTGGAAGTAGTCATGATATGTTCCCATTTGTTGTTTACATGGGGATGAACCATGAGACATCATTATCCCGTGTTGTACCATCTGGGAGACCATCTGAATCATATTTGATGGAAGATGTCTCATACATTAATGTTCCTTTCATAGATCCAAGGAAGGAGGGAGCACTAGTAGACCATGCTACAATGCTGAGAGTGTGGGGGAAGTACATAGAAAGGAAAATAATTTTTCCTTTGACATCATTATCCATTCTCACCTCTCAAATTGCGTTGAGAAGGTATGTTGCAAGGAGAGAAAATGACACCATCATGAAGCATGGGATGCCAAATTTGAATCAGAAGACAAAATTGTTTGAAGAAAATTCTTCCCTGTTGGAAGAGAGATGGTGGTCTCACATGCATGCTTTGGCCAAAATAGAGAGGCCTTGGATAGATGATAGCCTTCCATGGAAGACTAACTCCCAAGAGCTTCCTTCTTCTCTGAAGCATGTGCATGAGAAAGGAGGACAGCAAGGAAGGAATAGCAGCCTTCCATCTCATACCTTTGGCATGGGAAATGACAAAAAGGAGAAGAGTGGGAGGTATGGCCTTCCAACATACACCTTGGACATGGAGGATGTCAAGGAGAAGAGCAGCAACATGTCAGCCACTTCATTTGGAATATTATCAGCACTGTCATTATGGGGCACACTAGATCCCTATTGGGAATTCCAACAGCTGGTGGAATATTCCAAGGATCTCCATACATGCATGGATTCTGTGGAGTTAGAGCAGCAATATGACTCTAAGGGAGAATTAAATCAGCCCTCTCTTCCTCCCCTTGAAAGATCTACTCTAGAAAGTGCAAAGATCTAGCCTGTATTGGAGCCTCTTCACAGTGAGTGTGTCTTTTAACCTCCTGGAAGAGTGCATCCATTGTTGAGCTTCAGTTTTGCATCTTGGTATCAAGCCAACTCAGTTAATCAAGATGCAGCACAGTCTCCCTTGAGGGACTGCGTTATTTTCATGGAGATCAGATCTTCTCAGATCTAAGTCATTTCAGTGCTCTTTGTCAGTGGAGGAGGCCTCTACTCTATTAGAGGAAGTGTATTGGAGTGCATGAGCCTAAATTTCATATCTTGGCATGGGGCCATCATCTTTCTAACTCCTACAGCCTATTTTCTGCTCTAGATCTACGTTATTCCTGTAGGAGGTGTTGCAGGGGGTTTGGGTGCATAAATTGGAGAGCTGGTTTTGGAGTGTTGAGGATCCACTCTTCATTTTGAGACCTTGTGGAGGAGATCTATACTTTTACTTTTCAGATATAATCTGCATAATCTAAATGCTTCAGTAATCCTGAATATTTTTGCAGATCTGCTTTCTTAGATCTCATATCTATTGCTCATGCTTGGTGCAAACCCCGAAATTCCATGGGGATCTGAAACAGGAGCTTTTATAGTGCATGGATCTGATATAGATCTGAAATTTTATGTACATATCTACTCTAGATCTTACATGTAATATACAGCAGTGTAGCTCAATAAGAATAACGTTGTCAAGGTAGATTTTTTTCAAACATATGGTTGTAGCCCTCTTTTGAGGAGATTTATTCTTTGTCTTGTATTTTCAACTATGTACTTGATGGACTGAATTGTAAAACTTATTTGCTGCTGTAAATACTATCAAAAAATCTTTTATGAGCCTCCTATCACTGCTCTACAGAAACTGCGTTATTTCCCAAGCAAAATTCTTTGTTATTGTTGCAGTCTCTCTTTGGGGCATTTCTGAAGACAATTAGGTGTGGGAGATCTATTTAACCCACCTAGGAGGATTTATTTTTTATGCCCTCTTGGATTTAGGACTTAGATACTCAGATCTAAGGGATTCAAGTGCTATTTTCCATTACTGTAGCATCCATTACTGGAAAATGCATTTTCCAGTCATGCCTTGCTAGCAGTTCCCAATTTGGTATATTACATTGATGCAAAGGGACCAGAGTCTCTAATATAGAAAGTGGGGGATGATAGGTTAACATAAGAATGATGGCGAGAAATGGCTGAAAATTTGTGGTGGGAGTTCAGTGGTCCAAGGTCATAGCTTGTAAAAGTAGTTTGGCAGTAGTCATAATGATTTCTGATGAGGAAAGCCCTAGAATTAGTAGGACGTCCAAGGTGCTTATATGTTTGTTATGAATCTCGTGGTGGCTTTCCGTGAGAGGTGCAAAGATCCGACCAAGGGTATTTAGGGACTGCTTCCAGGTGAGAAAAGTGGATGGATGGGTGGGGGATTTTCTCCTAAAAAAACTTTGTACACTTTCAAAAAGAATATTAAATGGGTTTGGATGTACAAACACAAAGATGGGTGCCCAAAAATATGAAAATTATCGCTCACTAATGATGTGAGGAAGGTGATTTTCCTGAGGGTGGGGGCTCCATTAGTTAGTCTCGGTGCGGGGATGGTGAAGTGGATGGAAAATATCGCAGATGGGCTATGATGATGGAGGGATGGTGGGCCAAATGCAAGATGCAGTGGTGCGTATTTGATCTGCTTGCGAAAATGGTGGTCTGGGAAAGGGGTTTTATTGTGATATGGTAAGACTTGACTTGATGCATGATGGATAGATAAACATGAAGTTCTTCCCAGACTAGGGTGTTATGGCCATGGCGTCATATTTTTTGATGCGTGGTCTACTTGAGTGATGGACGCCATGGAGTGGGAGGCTCTACCGACTGACGAAAATGTTTATCATGTGCAAAGTGGGGAGATTATAAACATGGTGTGGTGTTTGGAACCTATGGTTGATTCTTGTGGAGAAATGATGTCAGGAAATGCAAAGCTTCTCTGGGACTCTACCATGTTTGGGGCAGAATGATACCTACTCTGGAACCTTCAGTGGCTGGGGCAAGAGGTGGTTTGTCGTACTGTGTAACACCTGCAACCAATACCCCAAGTGAAAGCATCTTTTTCATTCAAATATATTGACCGCCCTTAACCTTGGGAGGTACTCACAATTCATTGTTTGGTGAACTGTGAGCAGATCCTACAATAGCAGTGTGTGATCTTCTCCTGATTAGAAATATTTTTCTGCGAGATAGGGGAGACCATGCGAAAGCTATTCGTGAGGTGCTTCAATTCCTTACATTTATTGACCCAGTGGTCAATTCTATCGCACAGCCCACATGCCGCCCTAGACTACACATGGATCCTATTAGGCTGGTGCATCGTTTTGACTTACCCAATTATTTGGTATTAATAAGGGGTAGGCTACCTGGAGGAAGTTTGCCTTACATTAGGTTCTCTTAGGTCTGAACTGATTATATCCTGACGATGTGTTTCTAATGAACGTATGATGTCGATTAGAAGGTGCACTCGAGGGATGTAAGTACAATGTTGAGCATGATGTTTGCCTTGACACACTAGACAATAATTTCTTTCTTGGGTATTCCCTTCCCTTAGAGCTAGCGAGGTGATTGGATACCATCCGTGTAGCGATTCTAGGTTTGGGCACTTGGCGACCAAATGGTTATGTGAGTTTCATAACGCACAGGTTGGTCTTCTCTGTGGAGGGAGATTGGGGGTGACTATGTGCCCCCCAACCGGTCACTTTTCCGCTAACAGAAAGAAAATGGATATGTTGGTCACATCCTCTTGCGTTGTCGAGATCTCCATAGATTCTATATCTGAGACGTCTCGTAGGGAGAGGCGCATTATGGCCAGGCGTAAAATGGTTAATGTTGAATGAAATCGAGGGATGTAATGGAAATGACGTAATGGGTGGTTACCAGAACATATCCGACACAAATACTAGATTGCTCGTAGGCCGACATAGTATACACGGTTAACTGGATACCATCTTTTAAACAACTCCAAGGCTGCATATTTGATGATGAAATAATCGCGTTCGTTGCAAAGTGCACAACGTTGGACAGGAGGAGAAGGGACAAACGAGAGACTTTCTGGTGACTTCCCTGCCTCTTGAAGGTATAATATGACCCGAGGTTCTTCCCCATTTGTCTGCATGGGGGGAATCCTCCTCATATGATTTTTCTAGGGCATGTAAGGCATCCCTATATCACGTAATTTCTAGGAAATGATGGATTTAATGCCTATAATTGTTGCAGATAACGCATGTGTGGTTGGTACGCAATGCTTTGTCTTGGTTTTTTGTGGCTAGTTCCTTTTTATAGGAACTTATGGTCGTGGAATTTATTTCGGAGCTTAGGAGAGGTTTCAATTCATCAAACTCCGAACAGATATTGGTAGGATGGCCTACAATAGTGCACAATGCACAAGGTTATAGTTCCCTTGGCATGATGGGGTTTTCTATCTTTTTCCCTTTTTTGTGGGTTTTCTTGGTTGCTTTAACCAGCGTTTCTATGGGAATCTCTTTAACCGATGTCACCTACTAAGGAGGGATGTGGATTATTACTGTAGATGTAATGTCAGGGGCTCCCAACATGGTTGGTGGGACCAGGTACCAAACATGTATCGCAAAAGACATGTTTGGCAATGTTACCATTGCCAAGAACTCTTGTGACACGAAACTAGGTGGAGGGTATAGAAATGGAGTTTGGGAGATGGTGTAGGGTAGAAAATCCATGATTTTGGCCTTAGTTTCGTTACTAATAGTCTCTGTCTCTTGGCTACTTTCGGCGTTTGATGATGACATCATGCACACAGGGGCCCCTATGATATCAGCGAATGATTCTGGTATAACACGGGGATATCCTAGGAATGATCCAAGGATATATGACAGTTTGAATTGGCTAGGGCCATATTCTTGGTACCGCATGAGCGATTTTTTAGATGTGTCTACATAGGGTAGCACGACATCGGCGTTCGTCATGGGTCATTTCTCCTAGTATGTCAATTGGTCGACGGTGATGATGTGATCCTCGTGGGGGAACATCATAATCCGGAAGATGGAGGATGCTATGGCAGACATGGCGTACATATAACTCCGTCCAAGCAGTATATTATATTCTACTAAGCGTCCAAGACCTCAATGTCTATAAGAACCGTCTTTCTAGCCAAGCTGATCCGGGCATTTTGATAGAGACCGATGAGAGAAGAAGGGCACCTGTCATATGCTCTGAGTGTGATGTCGGATGGGTTCAGTTCAGGAGAAATTAACTTCTTCCAAACCCTTTTTGACATGATGCATGTAGATGCATCCTCATCAATAATACATCAGTGGATAGTGATGTTCTGGACTGACACCGGTATCTGGAAGGCGACCAATGAAGGAAGCCTGGGGGTGGATTTATCTAAGTCAAAAGCCATTAGGTAGGAATCGACAGGGTCGATTGCACCTAACTTGAAAAGTAAGGCTTTCCTTTGATTTGGGAAATATTAAAGACTCTAAATCTGACATGACAATGGGAGATTGTGCTAACTCTTCCATGATGCTATAATTATGGGCCGCTTTGGAGTAGTGTCCTACTCACCTTTGTTGGACTGTCATTTTTGGCAAGGGTTCAATAGGTATTTTTGATATATTCAATGGTGCGGTAGGTTCACTCGTGCTAGCCCCTAATGAACTGGTGTCTTGCACGGTATCATAACTTTGATTCCATGTCTGAAAGAACATTTCCTTTCCAGTCATATAAATTTCATGGTTTTTCTTTCCTAAATCATTTGGGGGTGGTTGTTGATGTTTGGTAGTAACCACCCCTTGGTGGGGGAAGGACTCCTGTATTACAAATGTTTGTTGTGTAGGTCCCCCTTGTCCACAGTTACCTTGAATATTCTTTCTCTCGAGGATTTCGGGATAGTGATGACCCATTATATCGCGTTATACTAGCATTCCCTTGATCCTTAGAAGTTAGGTTGGCTTATTGTGAAGATTACTAACTGGTTGAAGAGATACCATATTGAATAGATCCCTGTAGGCATAACAGAATACCCCCATTCAAAGTAAGTTACCACTGACGATAAAAGGCCCCATCAATGGATACCCACCAGATGATACAGGGAAGGACTTACTACAGTGCCGTTCAAATAGGCGGCACCCCCTACGTGAACCTGGCCTTGAAGTGGTAAATTCGCTAGTGAAAGGGTGGAGCCTATCAAGTTATCCATCCTACGTGAACCTGGCCTTGAAGTGGTAAATTCACTAGTGAGGAGATACATGACCATATCTCTAGTGCTTGTGTTACCATATTCACCATAAGTAATGACGTAATCTCCCCAATTACATTACGTTTAAGTTGTGATTACTTAAGCTTGATTACACTCTATGTTATGAATATGGTTGTTCTAATTCCATTGAGTGAAACAAGGGTGTAGTTATATTAGGTTACACTCACCACAAATAGCACAAGAATGGTTGGTCTGTATATTAGCCCTCTTGTTCTGCCCTTGGGAGTTATTTGGCTCCTGGTTTTGATTTTGGTTGGGGTTGCCCCCAATATGAGATCGCGAAGGGCGTTGTTGGTTATTGTCCCCCTGTCAAGGATCTCCCTTTTGTTTATTTTTTGGCTTTTTCCTTGCCACGTTAGGAGGATGACTACGATTCTCCTAGTTGTAAGACTAGCGTGGTTGGGCCTGAGAAGGTTGCACGATGTTCACTGGTGCATTATTTTGCAACAATGGGTTTTGTGTTGGGGAAGGGGAATATTGGGGTCTCTGTCCCTGGTTTGTATATGGTTGTTGGGGGGGAGATCTTCTGTCAGCGTTCCTAGCTGCATACTAGGTCCCCTGCGTGAGAGGGTATGATCTTCCCTGTTGATGATAGTATGACGACACCTTATTGGTCATGTTCTACAGAGGTGCAGGATGACTTTGATAGTAGCCTAGTTATGGGATGTTCTGGTTAGGATCATATGAGTAACTAAGGTATGGGATAATTATGTCTAGGTGACTTTAGGTCAATGACTCGATCAATGTGTCTGCATTATTCGACGCGCCTGGAAATTCTTTGTAAGTTTACAGGCACGGGGCGTTAGTTAGGATGTTATAAATTTATCATGACTGAGTGTATATGATCTCGAGTTTTTGGGCTTTACTAATGGCATCCTCTTCGGAAGTAGGTCCTTGGGTTGCCATGTCATTTGAAATATTTGTTGTGAGAGTTTTCAAGAATAGTTTCAGTAAAACTTGATCATCGAGTTTGGCTTTATGCAAACTTCGATGTCGTCGCCATTCATGGAGATGGTCTGAGATATGGACGGAAAGCGTTTGCCTAAAATGAGTCAGTAACTCCATTCCTGAATCGTGGTGGATGGGTAACTGAAAATACGTGAAGAACACCGTAGCGAGGGCACTAAAGGTTCCACGTGAAGCAGAAGGCTTCTCCACATACCATTTCATGGCTAATTCAGTTAAGATGTGCGGAAATAGTCTTAATCGAATAGTATCATCAATAATATTGTTCGATGAACACCGTAGGTGGAAATTCATTACATGGTTTCCAGGGTCTTCCACTCGCTTCCCTTCGAATTTTGGAATGTCCGAAGGGAGCTTCGTGGTCATGTGGGGCCAATTGGGATTGTGTGAAATGGGATCATTTGTTAACTTTGATAGATCTGGGAGGTTTAAAGATGCTAGGAAAGGTAACTAAGTATTGACTACCATTGTAGACTGTGAAAACACAGGAATCTGGTTGTGTATGGGGACCCTGTGATGTACCTGGTTGTGTGTTCTGTTGGCTCCTCGAATGGGTAGCAGCTCCTTTTCCCTCTGGGGGTTGTGGGAGGAGTGGTGTGTGGTGACCCTGAGGGGGTTTCCACAAGTGTGGTGTTGGGTGACCCTTGGGGGTCTCCAACTAAAGATGTCCCGATAAAGGATGAACCAATAAGGGTGGTGTGTGTCGTCTTTGACACCTTAATGGAGAAATACCTGACACTCCTCCCTCTAATGGGGGGACGTCCAAAAAACGTCTAGATCAACGAGGTCCCATTGGGTCCGTTATGGTGTCGATTCAGTTTAATTTTGGGAATATTTTTTAGTTTTTCTCATAGGAGAGAGATTATTATCAAATAAAAATTCGATCACAAACATTAAAAAAAAAAAAGTGAAAAATAAAAGATAAATTTCTCCTTTAGATTAATCCTATGTGATCAGTTAATCAAAAAATGTAGTTTTGGTTGTTTCACGTATGATACTCAAAAATCCTAGAAGACCTAATCATCCTCACACTCTCAAATTTAACTGTTCCTTGCAAAGATATCTACTGGTGGATATTGGGACTAACGTCCTAAAAGAACTGGCGAAACCTTCCAGCAGCCGAAGAATCGACCAAGGTAATGGAAAGAGGATCTAGTGTTTCCTGCACCATCACCTATAGGGAAGGATGCCCTAGATTTGGACACTAAAGTATTATCGTCCCACTTGAGTGTTCAATTCTTGAGCTTTTTAGTATTCAGCTACCAATACCGAGAACTAGATGGGTCAGGTAGCCCCAAATAGTACTACACGCACTAGGCCTAAGCTTAA
The DNA here is from genome assembly GCA_034641835.2 of Pinus albicaulis. NCBI lineage: Eukaryota > Viridiplantae > Streptophyta > Pinopsida > Pinales > Pinaceae > Pinus > Pinus albicaulis. Next base: position 1,113,400,186 of record CM076581.1, read on the forward strand.
ACCCCTCTGAATCGGGTCTCTATGGCACTCGGGAATTCTGTTCCATGGGCGGATAGATGGATTTTAAGCTCCCTAAATAGTCAAATTTGATGTTTCAAGAATGTAAAATGACAATGGAATCTTATTGGATTCCTACCTCCAATGGTCCTAACCTAAACTATTAATTAATTTGTGGCCTCTATGGGGAGATTTTAATGAGTTCAATTAATGGTTAGTTTTAAGGAGTCTTACTTTACTTATGGTGTGCCTTGGTGAAGCGACGGTAAGAAGAGGACCAAGGTCCTAACTTACTGAAGCTTTGTGTGTGTAATGAAGTGTACAATCACAATGTTTATAGGATGTGGATATGCGATGATCCTTTACACTCTCCTAATTAAACTATGTTTGATTGTTCCTTTCAGAAAGTAAATAATGCGGGGATAATGGGCCGCTTACAATTTTTCTTATTTATACTAAATGTTGCACTATAGGGAGATGGAAAAATACCAAAAGAAAGCATTCATATGTGTACCCAGGATCACCGAGAGGTGCAAGGGTGGCAGAGATTACTTTCCTTCTTTGATACTTTGATCCTTGTCATGAATCCTAATGGAAAATTTAAACTAAACTTAATGCAAAAATTTGAAAAAATTGAAACTCGCTAAAGATGCGTGGATATGGGCTACTTACTTCCTGATAATTACCTATGTGTTTGGTGTCTATTATCAATAATTAGTTCATTCAGATAGCATGTATGGATTTAAAAACCACTTACTTGCCTCCTAATTAAACTATGTGAATTTGTGATAATAAACCAAAATTATAACTATGCAATAGCTAAGCTAAATTTCAGCTAAAAACATGTCCTAACGGTCAAGAAACACCATAACACAGTGCTGGAAGATTTATTATGGGCTGTTAGTCACTTTACACTTGCAAAAAATGGAGAAACTCAGTGAAAAAATGGCTCACTAGTTTCCGTGCGGGTTATTTCTACACAGGCATGTGGACCTGTGCATCTGTAAGAGTTGAACACGCGCGGTTTTCCTGTGCATGGAAATTCCGCTTTTCCTAAACTGAATCTCTTCACATAGGGTGAATGAGATAATTTGAGGAAGAGGAGAGGTGGTCCTGCAGCAATCCTGAGCAGAAAATAGGTTTTGCAAAACAACAACCACTTAGCTTAAGAGGAAAAAGAAGTGGAGTCACCAATCTTGTATTGGTGTGTTTAGTACGAGGGTGTATGAAATGCACCGGTGCTTGGTAGGGGTGATTTCTATCCTACAAGAAATTTCACAGGGAAAAAATGGGTTGTTAGATGGTTAGTGAAGCATCATAACATGTAGAAAAACTAGTTATAAAACATAGCATACTACAAAAGAGGAGGAAACAACAAACAACAAACACAAATATAACACAAGCTCAATATCGAGTAAACAAACTAATAATACCAACAGAGAACGAATCACCTTTTATTAGTTTCTAGTGGTAAAAATAGTTAGAACGCTAAAAAACTCGCAATAAGTCCTTAGATCTATGGAGCTCTAATACTCAAAGCAATGAGGGCTCCTCCCCTAAGTTGTTTGCAAGCCTCTCTCTTCTCCTTGAATGAGTGATCAGATAACAGACAACTAATGCACTTCTCCTTTGGGATTGAGATGTTGGATGGCCAACAAATGAATCCCTTCACTCCTTTGTTCTTGGACAACACACTGTTGGTTTTCTCATGGGAAATTTGGCTAGCATAACAATGTGTTATTAAAAGAAATTTAAGTTTGAATACATTATTTTTATATGACATGGTCCGTATTTTATTATTTTATTACTTTAAGAGGGGATTTTTATTTTTAGTTTTATTTTATTTTATTTATTTATTTATTTATTTATTTATTTATTTTTATTTTTATTTTTGACTTAGTCTTGATTTTTATGATTTTGGCTATTTCGTCAGTTTTAAGTTTGATTATTTTATGTTTTTTTATAGTCTTTATTTTATTATTTTATTACTTTAGGATGGGATTTTTATATTTTTATTTTTAGTTTTATTTTATTTTTATTTTTATTTTTATTTTTATTTTTTTTGACCGTTTTTAACATCTATATTTTTTTCCTTAGGTTTTGACCGTTGCTTCTCTCTGCTTGTTATATAATTGGATAGTTGGATCAGCTAGTCTTCAGTATCCTGATGATGAACTACAGTCAGTAGTTCGAAACGCATTTTCTTTATGGTTCCAAAATTTCTCATGTGATTTCCCGAAAGATTTGTTTTAATATGATATGGATCACAGAAGTTTACACTCTCAAATAACAATGTGTTCGAAATTTTTCTTCTCATGGTGGTCTTTTATCCACCTCTTGGTACAACTGCGGATAGTTACCCAAGAGTGGTGGTTGATTCCATTGTGTGCTCACTTGAGGCCTCAAGGTGGCTCTAGGCGGCTGTCCTTGGGCGGCCTTAAGTGGATAATCTTCTTCCTGAAGTGTGCAAAGTGGTCTTGAATGGTGACCTTCCGCCATAATCAGGACCGCGCGGCTTCTTGAGGGATAGATGTGGAGATTTTTGCTGCTATTGAAGAAAAGGTCGTGCGGAGCACTTTGTGCTAGTGTCTTATGTGCGCGACTTAATAAATTTTCCTTCTGACCTTAGAGAAAGTTAAATTTTCTAGATTCTGTAATGTTTTTCCATTCTTTAAATCCTTCTATTTGACATTTCATGATGTCCTTTTCTTGTTTGATTTTCCAGTGATAACAACTGCCTCCATGCGATGAAATTAGAGTTGCCTTTCAAGGCATACTCTAGCTTCAGCTCGTTGAAGGTCACCTTCTCAGCTCTGAAGAGATCCTACTACATTGAAATGAAAAATCAAACCTCCTGAGAAACGAATTCGAAATTCCTTCTCTAATGTGAATCCTGCTCTGATACCCTGTAGAAATTATGATGTAGATTTGAAACTGCTCATGAAGTTTTAACCAAAATAAGAAAACGCAAACCTACTCTACTACTCTGTGGAATTCAATTCAAAATTTAGAACATCAATCAAAAACATGAAATGAGAAATAATAGACATGCACACAATATTTTTTTTAGGGGAAAGAAATCTGCTAAAAACCCCAATGTCTACTTGCATTAATCTGATGAATAGAGATGTTTTACAATTGATTTGCTCAAATGAGCACAACCTGCAAGTGAATAACCTATATCTCTACTCACTGACAATATCTGACCCATACTTATTCAATTTATACCTATTCTTGAACCCCTATTTCCTTATGCAATTCCTTGAGAAATTAGACCCCTTTTATTTAGGAAATTCCTCAAATTGATTGCGCAATTCCTAAGGTTGATCATCTGACTACATGCAACACCTGTACACTCAAGACTAGTCTAAAATTGATGTTACACTGCCTTGGAATCTCCACCACAACTGGGGAAATCGAATTCTCTCCATGCCCTAGCTATTTTTGGCTGACTGATAAGTTAACTGGATGATCACTAAGTTTGATTGAAGTTCCACTACACAACTGACCTTCCACTAGTTCCTCCAACAGTTAGAACTAGTTTAGTTGAAAATAACTTGAAATAATTAGCCTTGATTGCTACAAATTAGTAATCACACATGCTTAATTCAACTATAACTCATCCAACTTGAATTTACTGATCCAACTGAGTGACAAGAACCATGTCACCTCAGTTAAATATATCCAAGTTGTTTGTTGATGTGGAAATTTGAATTTTCTCATTTTAATCAAGGCAAAATCAAATTGAGAATTTCTTGATGCATTTTTCAACATCAACCACCATATCTCTATTATTTTCCTTGCTCCTCAAGGTTGTACTTGCATATTCTACTGTTTAAACTCAACAAGAAATTTTCAGCACCCACGCCTAGTGCATTCATCACCTACACTAGGGTGGGGCCTTGTTGAGGCCTTAGAATTCCGTTGCCAAAACATGGGGGAAAACCACCCAATCCGAACCTTAAAGCAAGTCCTTTTCTGTTTGGTGTGGTGGCTCCGACTGGGGATGAAGGGACCAATTTCCCAATTAGGATGATTTTGGGGTGTGTTTTATTTATATAACATGAAATGGGAAATTATTTTAATTTATCACATGCATTTATCTAAAACTATCTATTCTACTATATACCCGGGGTGTTTCTTCCTTTATGCGATCTAAAAATATATCTTCCAACTATGGGGATGAAGGGACCAATTTCCCAATAAGGATGATTTTGGGGTGTGTTTTGTTTATATAACATGAAATGGGAAATTATTTTAATTTATCACATGCATTTATCTAAAATTATCTATTCTAATATATACCCTGGTTGTTTCTTCCTTTATGCGATCTAAAAAGATATCTTCCAACTATTAGTAATGAATATTATTTAACAGTTGAAAGAGATGAAAATTATGTAAAGATGATTCTTTTAACCAAATAGTTTGATCAAAAAGAATTATGTAATGTATATTGCATTCATATGTGTGATTATATATCAGATAAGAAATCATAGACAAATATTAGGATAGAAGTGCATTTATCATTCATTTATGATAATAGTTCAAATATACAATGCAAGTAAAAGGATAATTGTCAATCTAGAAAGAAGAACTTAATATAAATGAATAGAAGTACCATATGTACGAATTGCTACTAATACAAATTGACAGTAGTTTTATTCTCCTCTTCACTTTCAAGAAATTTAAAGAGTACAATAGTGCAACATTAGTTAAACAGCTTCAAATGTCAAAAGATAACAGACATTGTTCCATTAATCCATCAAAACATTTACAAGCTTACAGAAGTGCATTCTTTACAAATGTTTTTGAAAAAATTTTGGACCCTTCTCTAAATGCATGAGAAGGGTTTAAATACTAAACTACAATATGCTCGAAAATAGATTATTACATAAAGGTAGAGGAGGTTTCAAACAATCATCCTCGTAAAATTAAACTTCAACTACAATCTAGGAAAATAAAGTAACAATATAACTATGAGTGTTGATCCTACTTCTGGATTTGATCTCGAAGTTGACAAATATCTAGCATAGGTTTAAGCTGAGCTGGCTGTGAAATTCCTGATCTGATTTAGCCCTTGAATAATACATTTGAAAGTGTTGGCTGCAACCTTTTTGTTGAATTAGTTAATGACTAAAGAGTGATGCATTGATGATAAGGTTTGATCAGAAAATTACAGTAATTTTCTTGATAAAACTTATTTACCTTTTTAATCATTTCTTCTTGCATCTATTTCCTTTGTTTCCATTATGCTTCTAATGAATTTATTTCTGAGAGCACTTCAGTTGTGGACTCTTTGATAAGCTCAGCTTTCAGAAGTTGTTCATAAAAAGATTCAGTAATTTCCTTTGTTAGCCTTGATGCCTTTGTCATTACCTTGTCTGCTTGTCTTAGCTATGCTTCCCAATCCTTAGATAAAATTTCCTTGTGAAATATATCTACCTGAGGTAGATCAACTTCCTTTCCTAAGTCTGATGCTTGCCATTGAATGAACCCAATAATATTCTTTTCAATTTTCTCACACTCAAGTCTTCTGTTAGTCACTTGTTGGATTAGAATTTTACTTGAATCAAAGTAAGAGTTGGTGATTGAAGCTTGTTGACAAAATATGTCTTGTTGTTGCTTTAGCTTTGCATTCATTTCCAATGCTTCTCTTATGAATTTCTCTACCTGAGGTTGCCTTTTTAATTTTTTCATTGTTGGTTCAAATTGTGTTTCCTTTTCTATAAGTTGTACCTGATGCTGCAATGTTAATCTTTCAAAAACCTTTTGAAATTGAGACATTTTCAATTCCATCTGCCTACTGGAGTTAAAATTTCCTTTCTCTAATATTCTCTCTAACTCTTGCACTTTGTCTTCTCTTTACTTCAGTAAAAATTGAACTTCAGTGGCCTTGTCAATAGTGGCAGTAGCATATGCCCCTGCAAACTGTGATAACTTGGTTAAATGTTCAGTAGGATCAGCTAGAGGATCCTTCCATAGAACGTCAACAAATTCATTTGTAAGATTTGAAATTGTATCATCCATTCTTCTCCTTTTTATTCTCTTAACTACAGCCTTACGACTTGGATTGTAGAAGACGTCCAGTGAGGTAATTTCTTCAATATGTAAAACTATCTACTCTGTAGAGTAGGCCGAAATGATCTCTTAATCATGAGTTTCAAGTACCTGTTGTAGTGGAATTTCAGTTTCCACTAATTTTCTGAGAAGGCTCTGGCGTTTGAAAACCGGTAGATTGATCAGTATTAGGATTTGGTTATGGCGTTTATAGTGCCTTAGAAAAAATTGCCCATTCATTCTTCAAATATTTTGGCTAAGACTTCTCTGCGTGATCAAGTGTATTTTGGATATGCTGAATTCTTGGGAAGATGATCCAGTTCCATTAATTCCTCCTTTCTCTTTCATTTCAATCTCTTTGATTACTTTATCAATCACCTTTTCTGGGCTCTCATTTCTATTTTCGGATTCATTATCAGAGTTATCTGAATTCTAAGATTTATGTTCTAATTTCCCTAACTCATGATTATATTTATCTTGGGATTCATCTTCAGACATGTACTTTGCTTCATTATCCAAGCTAATACTTGGATTCGGTCTGTGGACATCTTCAATAAACAATAAATCCAAAGGAATTATTTCCAATCTCTTATTTATGTATGTTTGGAAGGCTTCAAATTCGTTTTGACTAAGCTGACTGGATGCATCTTTTAGTACATCTGGGAACTTCCCAATGCCTCGAAAGAAATCATCAAACATGTCTATCTCTTTCAGAAAAGGTTTCAATTTCATCTTTGTGGTTAAATTCTTAATCACATCATTGGGATCGTATGGCCGCTTTGGCATTACAACCAAATTTAATAAATTAGTATTTGAAACTTCCTTGAATGTATGACCAATATCAAAAAGTGAAAAAGTACCGCACTGCAAAGGGAAATTAGTCCAAATGGCCTTCTTGGCATCTTTGATTTGCTTAGAAATACCACTTACTACAATTTGGTAAGAAATTTCTCTAGCAAGTAGCTTGTCAAGAACATAATAGGGCAAGATGTGGGGAGAAGCATAACTTATGAAAACTCTGACATAGGTGAAATTTTCTTTGGAAAACCATCTAGCAACGGGAAAAATGTTTGTACTAGCCTCTTTGGAAATCCTAGGGTATTTCTCATTAAATATAATATGATGCATAGGTAGCATGACTCAAATTTTGTAAAAAAGTAAATGAAAATCTGACTCCCAAAGGGCTCTGTGGTAAATATGGATTGGAGTGGGGTCTTGGGTTGTCCATTTCCATCCCATGGTAGGAAAACTTTAACAAAAGCAAATTTCATCCATAACATAGGCACTCATGTAAAATGGGGGTATTGCCCTAGAGGAAACACTTTTTTTACTTCTATACTCCATGATATTTCTGGCCAAATTATCAGACATGATATTTTCCCAATTCATAATTTAAAAATTGACGATTGCGTCAATTAACGGGACACAGTCTACAGAAAACCTAGTAGTATCTGGCTTTGCAAACAATCTACACAACATTCCAACAGCATAGCAATAAGGGGAAGGTAATTGTGCTATCGGGTTCATACTGAGTTTGTCTCGTTTTAGCTTTCCTTCGTCATCCATTTATAAATTTCATCAAATCTATATGTTTCTTTGTAAATTTTTGGAAAAAATATTTGTCATAGTTATGTTGTGGCATGGGTAAGTGATACATTGTCCTCAAAAATTATGTCGTGAATGAACCAATAGTCTCCATTTTTGAATTCTTAAATGTCCTATATTCCATGTCAGGTGGTCAATTACCCACTTAACCATATCTGTATAGGGGAGAAACTTTGTCCTCATTGCTACTTTGTGGAGGAATGAGCATGCAACATCAAAATAAGATGGGTCTGAAGAAACTAACGTGTCTGTTGTAGATATTTTGGTTATTACCCTTGGTTGTTCATCTTTGAAGAGTTTGTACATTTCCTCCCACGAGGAACTTCTGCAATCCTTGTTGCAGGTCATATCTGAGAATAATGGAGACATATATGAGTCTTCAATAGCTTATGTTTGGGCAATTTCCTTGCCTTTATTGTTCATTCCAGTTATCCTTACTCCCTTAGACAGTTTCCTGAATTCAAGTGAACAGAGAAAAATTAGATCTGAGATGAATGGAAAAAAGGATAGAGTTAAAATGATATATTCAAAAATTTGGCACTCAATCATTCAAAACATGCTCGAAGTAGATATCAATCTTTCAAATCTTACTCCCATTAAATGTCGTTAATCACTCATAATTCTTCTTATCAAATATCTTACACACCTTTACGTAATATGTCTATTCTACCAATTTAGGATGTTAGATCTTATATTTAATTGATTATATATGAATCATTTCACGCACTTGAGCAATAACTATCAATATCTCATATCACAACTCTAAACCGTCACTATTAGATATGTTTTCTGTCACCGATGAATTTCACGAAATGTGATCTGCGCAAATCGCAGATAGCAATTTAGACACGGTAACAAAAATTACATTTGGTTATTCGCTGCGAAATGAAAAGTGTGCTAAGGAATAATGTTGATGTGTTTTATTGGATCTTTTAAGCTTTATGATTGTTGTTTTATTAATACCTTGGGTCCGACTCATCGCAACCTTTATCGAATTGTCATAAGTTGATTATTTTTAAAAGGTGCGATGCGATTTATTTTTAAAGCGGTGTTTAAATATTTGTAACGGGAATTTTATATGACTCGAAAAAAGGTTACAGCGCATATCGCAGCTCGCAACATTGTATTATGTCATAACTTATTCACTTGTAAGTTATGCGATTTTACGATGAGCGCTAAGAGATCAAAGAGAAAATGGAAAGAAACTTTATTTCCTAAAGTTTTAGACTTAGGCTAAGATAAAATAAATTTTATAAGTTTTCTATTTATTTTAAAGGGTCCCCATTTAGTGAGAGTAAATGGGGGGTATTGTATCATACAACATGCCCACAGGGCTAAATTTGGTGCATGTCTATTTTAGTTATCCCTTAATTAATATGGAAAATAAAATGTAATATAATCTCAAAATAACTTGTAATAGTTAACTGAGTGTGATAAACTCATTTAACTCATGAATTTCGAGTTAGATGTAGTTGATGAGGCATGCAGAGTAATTCTAGTTGTAATAGAGTTCGAAGTGCAATGGTGCATTAGTTAATGCGGGTTGTAATTAGTTTAACTCAGTTAAGTGAGTTAAACTCAGTTGTGCTAGTTGTAACTATTAGATACACTAGTGAGAGATCAAGTGAATTAATTATTAATTAATTCACAATCAGTGATCTCACATGCAACTGGGGATTTACTATTATTAGTTGTATGCATGTCAGATCCAGTGGAGACCCCGTTGAGATCTAGGTGAAAGGGAAGTTGACTATCAGTTGTAGAATTACTGGGTTGCACCCATGCAACCAAACACCCATTGGAGTGCCCATGATACTTGCACAGTCAAGGAAGGCCAAAATTCATATTCTTTAGGGATTGCATTCATCAGGGATTGCGCAAGCAAGGCAGGTTGTCTAGAGGCAATAAATTGGATAAGTATTGGTCAGTTTTATGTGTGATAGTGTGAGACAATTAGCTGAGTACAGTAGGGCTCTTGTGAGAAGAGTTGTGTGTAATTTTTTTATGATTCCATTTTTAATATAAAATATAAGATAATGGGGTTTTAAGCAGCAAGCTTTCCCCAGAAAAATTATCTGTGGTGTGACTTGATTGATTCTTCTTTGCTTCATGTGATTGGAGATTGTGTTTTTAATTCCGCAAAATATTTGTAGAAGAAATTCAGTATTTAACTTTAGTAAATTGTTAGATAAGATTGAATCCATGATATAAATTCTTTTTGTATAATTTCTACTTGGTATCAGAGCACAAGAAATCACAATTGTGAAGAAGGAGCTGAGTTTGTGACTAGATAGAATTCAAATTTGCAGAAATACTTTCTTGGTGCTACAGATGATTTAGGATCGAAATGGATTTCAATGTCTTGAGGTTGGAGTATGCACTCGAGGGCAGCTCAAACTATATTTCTTGGAAGGACAAGATGGAGGCAGTACTTGAAGACAATGGCTTGAAGGAATTCATTCACAATGATATTCCTAAACCCGATGTGACAGATGTTGCAAATATTGATGCATGGCAAAAGAAAGTGGCAAAGTCGAGGAGGATCCTATTGAGGGAGCATGAGACCACATTGTCTCAAGCCTCCATGGGAAATCCACACCATAGGTAATGTGGAAGCCTTTGATAGATCTATTTCAAAGCAGCATCGACCATAGGAAATTGGTGCTCAAAGATAAACTCAGGAACATCAAGATGGAGAAAGGCGACTGCATACCAAAATATCTAACAAAGTTTGTCCAACATTAGGATGAACTGGGGAGCATTGGTATAACTGTCACTAATGACGATTTGGTGAGCTTGGCTCTCCTAGGACTTCCCAAGAGTTTGCACAGTTATCAAGATTTTTTCAATGGAAGGGAAAAGCTGTCAGATTGGGAACGACTGTGGTCAGATTCCTGGTGCAGGAGGAGTTCATACAGAACACCAGAGATGGATATTCATCTAAGAATGAAGATGAAAAATATTGTTATTTGGCTTCCAAGTTGAAGAAGGGGTAGGGGAATAAATTCCATTCCAAATCTGAGTCCAAATATGGCAAGAAGTAGGACATATAAAAGGTGGATTGTTTTCACTGTCACGAGCATTCGCATTATGCTACTAACTGTCCACAAAAGAAGAAGAAGAAGAAGTCTAGATGATCTGTAGCTGATGAGGCTTTGGCCTTGAAATTTGAGCTTGACTTCTCATTAATCTCATGCATGGTGTCAAGTGTATTGGGATCTGTGTGGTATTTGGATAGTGGCACTTCCTTTCACATGACGGGAGACAAGGAACTTTTCAGTAGCTTAGAGGAGAAGGATCTCCATATGCATATTGAAATGGGTGATGATGGTCAGTACAGTGCTACCGGGATTGGTACCATTGCCTTCCAGAGGCAGTCAAGTAAACCCTTTCAATTAAAAGATGTAATGCATGTACCAGGTTTGAAAAAAAATTAGTCTCAGTTTCAATGTTAAAGGACAGAGGCTATGATGTTGTTTTTAGTGAAGGAAAATATTTCCTGCAACACAAAACAACAGGACAAGCCAAGAAGATAGGAATTCGAGTTAAGAATCTCTACAAGCTGGATGTAGATGGCTTCGTAGCATTGATGGGCAAGGTGAAAAAAGTGGTGAGCAGGGATGAGGGCGAATTATGGCACAGGAGATTGGGCCATCTTCACCATGGAGCCTTGAAAGTCATGCAACATATTTCTACTGGTCTTCCTAGGGGTACACTTGCACAGTCATACACATGCAAGGGATGTACTATGGGAAAATATGTAAAGGCCATCTTTCATGAGAGGGAGAACCGAGCTTTGGGGATCCTTGTGAGAGTTCACACAGACGTCTGTGGACCATTCTATGTTGCTTCGATAGCAAAACATAAGTACTATGTGATATTTTTTTATGAATTTTCTTGTAAGTGTTGGATCTTCTTCATGCATAAGAAAGATCAGACATTCTCAAAGTTTCTTGAGTTTAAGGCACTGTTGAAGAAAGAGTCGGGGAATCAAGTGATGGCTCTTAGGAGCGATAATGGTGGAGAATACATCTCTAATGAATTCAAGAACTTCTGCAGCAAAGAATTAATTTGAAGACAATTGATAGCGCCTCATAACCCACAACAGAATGGTGTCACTAAAAGAAAGAACAGAATGATTGTGGGTGTAGTAAGAGCGATGTTGCATGATCAAGGCCTACCAATGCATCTATGGGCAGAAGCATGCAACACTGTAGTATTTGTGCAGAACCGTTGTCCTCATAGGATACTTGGCATGAGTACACCTGAAGAGGCTTTCACTGGAAAGAAACCTGATGCTTCACACTTTAAGATTTTTGGCTCATCTTTTTATGTGCGTGTGACCAAGGACGCCAGGAATAAGCTGGAACTGACATGTGAGATTGGGATTTTTGTGGGGTACACTAAAACACCCCAAAACTATCGTGTGTATTTTCTAAACAGGAGAATGACTGTTATGTGACATGATATAAAATTTGATGAGGATAAATCCATGCAGTTTTCTCTTGAGAGAGAGTTGGACTTGCATGCAGAGGAGGAAAATTTGGTTGCCAACGATGAGCCTCAAGATGTGGAGCAACCACATGAGGAGGATCATGGAGCGGTAGAAAACACTCATGAAAATCCATCCATCAGAAATGGCAGAAGGTGCACCATGGAAGCTGATAGATTGAGACTTGATGCTACAGATAATGTAGGAGCCCCTACTTCACAGCACAGACAGAGACAGTATCCTAACAGGTTTACTAGATACATGGCTCTTATGAGCAAATTTATTGTGACTAAATCATCTTCCTTTCAGGAAGCAGTGCAGCAACCAACTTGGGTTCATGCAATGGTGGAGGAGTATGACTCCATTGTCAAGAACATTGCATGGGATATTGTCCCAAGACCGATCGACAAATCAGTGGTTGGATCGAGATGGATCCACATGGTAAAGCAAGCTGCAAATGGGAGTATGTATAAATACAAGGTCAGATTTTTGGCCCGGGGATTCTCACAGATTGAGGGGATCGATTATGATGAGACCTTTGCACCAGTTGCAAGGTACTCTTCCATTAGATCCATCCTTGCACTCTCAGTGCAGATGGGCTAGCACATTCATCAAATGGATGTGAAAACTGTGTTTCTCGATGGGATCATTGAGGAATAAGTGTATATAGAGCAGCCTGAAGGTTTCGAGATCTTCAACAGTGAGTCGCATGTGTGCCAACTCAAGAGAGCATTGTATGGGCTGAAGCAAGCACCTCGTGCTTGATACACTCGGATAGACAATTATTTCACCGAACTGGGCTTCACAAAAAGTGAAGCAGATGAAAAATTGTACCAGATTATGGTTTAGGGTAAGCTATTGATTATTTTTCTTTATGTTCATGATCTAATTTTTACTGGTGATGAGAAGCTAATACACTTATGAAAGGAGGTTCGAAATGAAGGACATGGGACTCCTTCATTATTTCCTTGGATTGGAAATATGGCAGCGGGATGGCGAAATTTTTATGTCTCAAGGAAAGTACACTAAGGATATACTGGGTAATTTTCACATGGAGAGCTGCAAACCCATGGATACTCCTCTTCTAGGAAATTGGAGGAAAGATGATTCTACTTATGGAGAGGTAGTGGATGTTATTGTCTACAGGCAGTTAGTTGGTTCACTGATGTATCTACTGAACACCAGACCAGACATTTGCTACGTAGTTAACCAGCCGAGTCAAGCAATGGTTAAGCCTACCAATCTCTTTTGGAAGGTGGGGAATCATGTCTTGAGATACCCCAGGGGCACATCAGAGTATGGTCTATGGTACAAACAGATAGAGGGAGTGAAGTTTCAAGGCTTCACGGATGCAGATTAGGCAGGAAGTCCATCAGACAGAAAGAGCACATCAGGATGGATCTTTAGCATGAGATCGACAGTGGTTTCTTGGTACAACAGGAAGAAGCAATCTTTGGCACTCAGTTCAGTAGAAGCAGAGTACGTACATGGCATCAAGTCAAGCTACATGTGAGGCTATCTAGATGAGAAAGATCTTGGTTGGTTTGTTTGGTTCTCATATGGATCTAATAGTGATACATTGTTATAATCAGAGTTTCATTAAACTCTCGATTAATCATGTGTTTCATGATAGGTCCAAGCACATAGATATCTGGTACCATCATCTCAAATATTGTGTGCAGAGGAGAATAACGTTGCTTCAATACATTCCCACGGAAGATTAGGATGCAGATATTCTGACGAAGGTGCTCACCAGGAGGAAATTAGAATACCATAGAGACAGGATCGGGGTGAAGGATAATGCCTTTCTTGTTGAAAGGGAGTGTTGAAATTCAACAAGAAAATTTCAGCACCCACGCCTAGTGCATTCAGCACCTACACTAGGGTGGGGCCCACGGGGCTAAATTTGGTGCATATCTATTTTAGTTATCCCTTAATTAAGATGGAAAATAAAATGTAATCTAATCTTAAAATAACTTGTAATAGTTAACTGAGTGTGATAAACTCAGTTAACTCATGAATTTCGAGTTAGAGGTAGTTGGTGAGGCATGCAGAGTAATTCTAGTTGTAACAGAGTTCGAAGTGCAGTGGTGCATTAGTTAATGCAGGTTGTAATCAGTTTAACTCAGTTGTGCTAGTTGTACCTGTTAGATACACTAGTTAGAGATCATGTGAATTAATTCATAATCAGTGATCTCACATGCAACTGAGGATTTACTATTATTAGTTGCATGTGTGTAAGATCCAGTGGACCCAGTTGAGATCTAGGTGAAAGGGAAGTTGACTATCAGTTGTAGAATTATTGGGTTGCACCCATGCGACCAAACACCCATTGGAGTTCCCATGATATTTGCGTAGTCAAGGAAGGCCAAAATTCCTATTCTTTAGGGATTTCATTCATCATGGATTGCGCAAGCAAGGCAGGCTATCTAGAGGTAGTAAATTGGCAAAGTATTGGTCAATTTTATGTGTGACAATGTGAGACAATTAGCTGAGTATAGGAGGGCTCTTGTGACAAGAGTTGTATGTAATTGTTTCATGATTCCATGCTGAATATACAATAGAATATAGTGGGGTTTTGAGCAGCAAACTTTCCCCGGGAAATTATCTATGTTGTGAATTGATTTATTCTTCTTTGCTTCATGTGATTGGCGATTGTGTTTTTAATTTTGAAAAATATTTGTAGAAGCGATTCAGTATTTAAATTTAGTACATTGTTAGATCAGATTGAATCCATGATATACATGCTTGTTGTATAGCTTATACATCTACCTCTAGTGAAAAGATTCTCTTGAGTTGAACCTCAATCTGCTTCACCTGTCCAGTGGCTATGTGTCTCAGGAATGCTTTCCCTTTGCAGAAGATCACATCATAACCATGGTCTTCCAAAACTGCTACAGAGATTAGATTTTTCTTTATGCCTGGAATAAACATGACATCATTGAGTCGAAGAGGGGATCTCGACTCTGTCTGAAAGGTGACTATACCAATCCCGGTTGTGTTGTACTTTTCGTAGTCCCCAAACTCAAAATGCATCTGAAGATATTTCTCCTCCAAGTCACTGAAAAATTCTCTACACCCTATCATGTGGAATGAGGCACCAAATTCCAAGTACCACACACTCCCCATCATTATGTTTTCCATGCATGTGATAAGGGTGAAGTCAAGCTCGAACTAATAATCTAAGGCGTCACCTACTGCTCCTACTACAAGCTCCTTCTTGCTAGACTTTTGGTGTGGACAGCCTAAATTCATGACAATTGACGCATTTTATTTTGGACAAGTTTTTCTTCTTGCCCCCTTGGCTAGATTCAACCTCACCTTGGGACTTCTTGCACTTGGCCTTCAATCCTTTGAAAACTAGATCAAATTCCTCCTCTGCTTTTGTGGATGTTACTCAATCTCTGGTACTTCGCTTGATCTCCTCGTATACCAAATCGGACCGTAACCGTCCCCAATTCGGTAATTTCTCCCTCTCGTTCACAGAGTCTTGCTAGTTATGCCAGATTTTGGGAAGGCCTAGAAGAGTTACGATTACCAAGTCATCTTCTGCAACATTTTACACCAACCCCACCAAGCTCATCATGAACTTGGGTAAATCTTCCCAGGTATTGCAGAATAGTGTCATTCTTCTGCATCATGATATTTAGTAGTTTATCCTTGAGTGCTAGCTTCCTGTGGTCACTTCTATTATTGAATGAATATGATAGTGCTTTCCACATTGTGAAAGGAGTTTCTTTCCCATGGATATTTGAGAAAATTTGGTCTCGCACTCCCTCCAAGATCATTCTCCTTGACTTGGCCACATGTTTCTTCCATTGGGATATGTTTTGTGCATCAGATGGTTGTGGTTTTTCAATGTTTGTCTTGAAATATTCCAACAATTTGTTGTCATCCAACACCGCCTTCATGTGATCCTTCCATGCAATGAAATTCGAGCTTCCTTCCAAGGCATACTCTAATCGCATCTCTTTGAAGGTCATCTTCCCAAATCTGAAGAGATCCTTCTACACTGAACTGAAAATTCGATCCTTCTGAGAAACGAATTCGAAATTCTTGTTCTAATGTGAATCTTGCTCTGATACCCTATAGAAATATGGTGATAGAATTGCAAATTCTCATGAAATTTTAATCTAGATCACAAGACGCAATCCTACTCTATTTCTTTGCGAAATTCAAATCACAATTTAGACCAACAATCAGAAACACGTAATAAGAAATAACACACAAAGAAACTTCTAAAAAACCTTATGTTTTCTTGCATTAATCTAATGAATAGAGATGTATTAAAATTTCTAGCTCAATCTGACCTAAACCTGCAAGTGAATAACCTATCTCTCTGTTCACTGAGAATATCTAACTCAAAATTAGTCCATTTCTGCCTCAGCTTGAGCCCCTATTTCCTTGCACAAATCTAAAGGAATCAGACCCCTATTATTTAGGAATTTTCCTCCAATTCATTGCACAATTCCCAAGGTTGATCATCTTATTGCATGCAACATGTCTACACTAAGGAATGGTATACAACTGATGTTACATTGTCTTGGAATCTCCACCACAGTTGGGGAACTCGAATTCTCTGCATACACTAGCTATTTTGGGTTGATTAATCAATTAATTGGACGATCACTGAGTTAGGTTGTTGTCCCACTACACAATTGGCCTTCCACTGGTTCCTCCAACAATTAGAACTATTTTAACTGAAAACAACTTGAAATAATGAACCTTGATTGCTAAAAATTAGGAATCACGCATGCTTAACTGAACTCCAACTCCTCTAACTCAAATTTACTAAGCTAACTTAGTGACAAGAGCCATGTCACACAAGTTAACTGCATCCAAGTTGTTTTATGATGTGGAAATTCAAATTTTCTCAAATTGAGACTTTCTTGTTGCATTTTTCAACAAAAAATCGAAGGAATCAACTTGTAGGGTCATTTTTATCAATGGGTCTCTATTTGGAGAATTGGAGTTTGAAACTTTCTAGAGGCATTTTGAGTCCTTAAAAAAAAAAAATTGGGGTTAAAAAACTCTCACTTATGTTAGCCTCAATGGCACTATTCTACACTTGGATACCTTTCCAACAATGCAAAAATAATGTCAAATAGAGTTTGTATTCAAAATTTATGCCTTTTTTAGTTTGACCTACCATGTTTTACATGCATGGTATGAGTGGATGCCACATCAACTCCCTTTACTCATGCATATGGATTTAGCCATGTGTGAAATTTGAAGAAGACTCTATAACTCCAAAATTGTAGCTTTGTTGAGAGTTGAGAGAGTTAAATATAACCCTTAATTGGTTATCGGGCTATGTTATATATCGAACCACCGGGAGGAGTAGTGATTCCATTCTATGCAATTTATTTTGTTCCAGAGAGATCAAAGCAACTAGGAGCACAAAATTAGAGGGCATAATAGAGAGGGTTAATGTTCTATAGTAGTCTTATAGACCACAGGTATCAACTAACTCCGTATGGAGTACCTTTCCTTTGTACTTGCACATTTTCCATAGGAGATAAAAGAAAGTAGAAGAAACTCAGCTTCTATCTGGATTTTATCTCATAAGGGTTTTGTATGGAATTGTTTTGTGTCTATTGTGTATGATATGTGTATTTATTTTTATTTTCAATTTCTTGCACTTCAACTAATTTAATTAATGAAGTAGAAAATTAACTATCTAAATAATCTAGAATCTAATGATTGGAGTTGTCTACCGAGGCGAAAAATGTTCCTGGAGGTCAAAAATTTGCCAGAATCCGACAGTTTTTTCTCAACAAATTTGATAGGAGTGCTTGAATCTTGTTTTTGATGGTGAAAATGGATTCAACACCATCAAAAAACCCTTGGGCACCCAAAATCTTGAAAATTGACAATTGTAACCCAGATTTTCCAAAATTTCTGCCGGATTTTGTCAAAATATTGTCGGAAATTCCATTATTTTTTGGGAAAATTTGAAGCCTCGTTAGACTATGCGAAAAATTGACAATAAATATTTTAGTAATTTTAGCAAATATGTTGTGATGAACTTCTCCAATGCTATTGGAGCATGTTTCTTTGGGGAATTTTCATATGAAGTTGCATGGAATAAAAAAAACTGGTTAAGTAGAATTTAACAAAACCCTAGCCATGGTTAATGAATCTGTTCACAACAACCTTCATGATTAGGGATAAGAGAGTTTTGGGAGGTTGGAAGCATAATTTGTTGACATCAACCAAAATATTAACATCCTTATGGTGTGCTATGAACCATATGCCTTAAAATGATAAGAAACCAATGATTACAATCCACTTCAAGGGGGAACCTATTTTTACAATGAGTACAATGTATATATAATATTTGATGATCCTAAGACTAGATCTCCTTAGTCTATAAATATGAGACAAATGGTACAATTATAATGCAATATTACAATGACCAAGATATAACAATTCAAATGTAATAACTCAATATTTAAGGCTTAATAACGCGTTTTAAGGTTAACATGGGGCTTTTATAAGGTTTAACATGCCCCTCCCCTTCAAACAAGTGCTTTCCTCACACTTGACTAACTGTGAGTATTTTTGCATAAACAACTCATCTTCCCATGTTTCCTATTCCACAAGACTATTGTAATCCTCAATGTTTTTTAACGAAAAAGAGCAACGATGAGGCACCAGATGGAGGACAATATCCTCCTCACTTTAGGCCCCAATTTGGCTCTTGGGCCATAAGGGGGTAACCCTCAAATTGTCGAAATAATCGTTGCCCCAAACAACCTCAAAACAACTATTTTAAATGCCCTCAAATGTTAGTTTTAAGGTTTATATTTAATGAATTCCATAGTAATAGTATAGTTTGGAGATACCAGTCAACTTGAACAAGATCGTGAAACCAAAATCCCTTCAATGGACACCCTTATCCAAACATACACATATAATATAAGTGAATGGAAGGAAAGAAAGTCTCAAATATCTAATGGATTATTATAGGAATACCTAAGTATGGAGGGGAAAATGTCAAGAGAACTATTAAGAATGGTAGTGTTTAACCCCCTTGACATAGATGAATATGTATTGAAAACATTTGAATAGATTTCAATGCATGCTTCCATGCAAGAAAACAATCAGAATGTGTCTAAACCCAATAATTTAAGTGGCTAAAAACCCATATTTATGAGAAAACACAATCTTCATTATATAAAGGTGGTAATAAATGCCATACTTGTGACACAGCTTTAAAGGGGAATATTTGCTCGAGAATATTTGCTCATAACAAGAAAAAATATATCGACATAAGGTATCTGATCCCAATCCTATTGGATCTGAAAGAAATAAGCCTCTAAAAGCTTCCCTAATTCCTCCGTATCAAGAGGCTTAGTACTACCGTGACTGCTTTAGTTGCAACCAATGGACCTCCAACGTGGTTACCAGAAAAGCTTACTAGATTTTATGGATTGATATGTCTCTCAAAAAGTGATCTTTCCTCTTCTGCATCATTTCAACCAATTTCTCCATTTGCAAAAGCATTCGCTAATTGTTCCGAAACCATTCATGATGGTACATACCGTTTCATTTGTTTTTTTTCCTTCGTCGATAATTAAACAACTTTAATTATAAAATGGAATCATAGCTGCTAGAATATAAGGTTTTATAGCGAAGGAATATATATATATTTTCCTTACAATAATATCCATGTGAAACTGAATTTTAGCAATATGAATTTCGATAATTTAAATAAAATTTATTATTTATTTAAATAAATATAAATTTTATTTATTTAGTGAAAGGTTTTTGAGTATTGGATTTTTAGTATTTTATGAAATTTATAATATTTTTTTTAACTTTTTTTAGTAGGATAAATTGCTAATATAATAAAAATACCGATGATGTAAATTTTTAATAATTGACATTAAAGTAAGATACATGTCTTTTAGTCCAGGTGTAAAAGAATATTAATATGTCTTGTAAATTGAATATACATTTAGTTGTACAATAATTTAGGGTAATAAAGGAGTTTCACAACACTAAATTTTTCATTTTGCTTAGCCATGTCAATATTGATTGAAGCATTTTAAAGTGGAACAATTTATTTAGGTAAAGGATAAATTAGGGCATTGGGTAACTAATCATATTTTTCTCAAAATTTTGTGATATGACTGAAAAATTTGAAAGGAGTATTTTTAGGTTATAACTTATATAAAATTATGCCGCATATGAATCTGGGGCCTATTCTCTTTCGTTTCAGTGCTCTTTGGGTGCAGCATCTTGACTTTTCGGACAAAGTTGAGGAAGTCTGGATACTCCATGTCAGTGGATCCCCCTTCTTTGTGTGGGAAGAAAAGTTGAGGAGAGTGAAGAGGGCCCTCAAAATCTGGGCTAAAGCCCTCCCTTCTCCGACTGAGTCAAGGCGGGTTGCCCAGGCCTATTTGGAGAGTCACCAAAAACAAATGGAAGATATGGACATCTCGAAGGACAGCTTAACATTGGAAGAGGGTCTCCAGGTTAATCTTCATAAGGCTTGCATCCGGGAGGAGGAATTCTAGAGACTTAAATCTCGTAGTTTGTGGCTTCAAGCTGGGGACAGGAATACCACCTTCTTCCATAAGCAGACTCAAGCCAAAATAAGCTTCAATTCTATAGTGGAGATAATAACCTCAGGAGACCAAACCTTCTCTGACTTTGCCAGCATCAAAAAAGCTGCCCACCAGCACTTCAAATACTTGTACACAGAGGATAAGCAAGTGAGCCACATCTCTAACCTGCTCAAGCTGGTCCCTCTAAAGGTCACTGCCCAAATGAAGGCTATGTTGACTGCTCCTGTCACCATCAATGAAATCAAGCAGGCTCTTGATGAAATGGATCCGGACAAGGCTCCTGGGCCGAATGGGTTCACTGCTCGATTCATTAAAACTTGTTGGAACATTGTCAAAAAGGACCTCTACAAAATGATCTTAAAGTCTTGGACTTGCCATAAGCTTGGGGGTAGCACAAACTCGACCTTCTTAGCCCTTATACCTAAAGTGAAGGGAGTCAGTACTTTCAACAGATTCATGCCAATTTCTCTCTGCAAAATTAGCTACAAGCTCATCACTAAATTCATGGCAAACAGGTTGAAAGGCCTTCTTCCGGAACTCATTCCTGAAAATCAAGGGGGATTTTTCAAAGGTAGACAGCTAATTAATAATTTCATTCTAGTTCAGGAAGTGATCCATTCGAGCATCCAAATACGAGAAAAAGGCATGGATGTCAAGTTGGACCTGGCTAGTGCATTTGACAGAGTAAGGCACAAGTTTTTCTTTGGGGTTATGCAACAATTTGGGTTTGATTGTTGTTTTATAAGATGGGTCAAGGTCTGCATTGTGGAACCATGGATTACCCCACTTGTCAACAGACGTGTTGTTGACTTCTTTAAGGCAAGTCGAGGGATAAAGCAGGGATGTCATCTCTCCCCCCTCCTCTTTTTCATTCAAGCCTCTATCCTCAGTTTCATGTTGTAGAAAAGACGAATTAATAAGAGCTTATAGGTCTCAAAATCCCCAGCAGAGTCAGAGACATCAACCATGCACTCTTTGCTGATGACTCCATCCTACTGGGGGGTGCTTCCTCCAACTCGACCTGTCGCTTCAAACTTGACCTTGATCGTTATTGCTTCGATTTTGGGAGTGAACTTAACATGGGAAAATGTTACATTTATGCTTGGAATCTTTCTGGACTCGAGCTAAGCACGATCACCAGGATTTTTGGCTTCAAAGGCTCCATGAAATGGGTGTCCTTTAAATACCTTGGACTGCCAATCTTCTAAGGTTGCCCTATTGGGAGGGACTGGTACCCCTTGCTAGACAAATTCAAGCTCAAAATGCAAGCCTCGGGCACGTCGTGGCTCAACTTGGCAGGTAGGATTGTTCTCATTAAGTCAGTCCTTAATAGTCTTTCAATATTTCAGAGCTTCGTTTTGTTGGCTCCAGTGTGAATTCTTTGCAAGATGGAGCAATCAATTCGCTCTTTTTCCTGGAGAAAAGACGAATCAATCAAGAGCTTATGGATCTCAGAATCGTCAAGGGAGTCAGAGACATCAACCATGCACTCTTCGCTGATGACCCCATCCTATTGGGCAGTGCTTCCTCCAACTCGACCTCCCGCTTAAATCTTGACCTTGATCGCTATTGCTTCGATTCTGGGAGTGAATTTAACACAGGAAAATGTTACATTTATTCTTGGAATTAGGGTTTAAGGGGTCGAGTGCAGACCTGCACAGTGTAATATCCCAAAGAGGGAATTTCTACAACAATAAGAACACCTTAAGATGTTAAAAAGTTGGAGATAGTTCATATGATGTGTTAAAAACACATAGCCATCAATTAAAGTTACAGCAACAACTTATACTTCATTTTATGATCCAAAAGTTGGGAAAAAGCAGCAAAATAAGCCCCAAAAACGTTATTCCCAGCTACTTGCGTAATAGCAGAGTAAAATAATGGTGGGATCCCTTAGATTATGTCATATGGGACTTACATACCAAATGGGAGCAAAAAAAAATCACTCTAGCTAAGTTAAACATATCTCCCAGTCCCAATATGGCTCAAAAAGGCCCAAATCCCATGACTTAGCTTATGCATAATTTACTGAAGCATATACAGCGTGATTTTATGAGGGTATATGATTCAATATGATGGAAATAATATACATGGAGTGTATTACATCAGATCATGGAGGAAAATGGAGAAAAAGCTTCTTTTACACATTATAGAAATGACCCGGCAAGGGTTTCATGAAGGTACAAGTGCAAAATGTCAGATCTGCAGATCTAGATCTAAAAAACGCAGTCTAACTGAAGCTCTAAATACATACAGCTGAAAAATATAGAAAATGAAGGAGAATCCTTCTTACAAGTTTTCGGGGAGAAGGGTTGGCCCTTTCCCTGAGAAACAAGCTCAAGATTGAGGGGATTGACCCTCACACTGCAACACTGCAAGAAAAGACACATGTCCTGCAAAGGACTGCACTGTAGATGTTGGGATTAATTTTTCCAAGTTCCAAGATGTGCAATACTACTCCAGAATTCTTCCTCACTAATCTCCTAAAGGAAAGAGAGCCTCCTCCTCTGAAAAACAAGTGCTGGAAGTGGTGTTGTGAACCCTCACTACAACACCCTGCAACACAATGTTATACTGCTGCATAAATAACACTGTAGCTGAAGGAGGATGCTTGGCCTCAAGCCTAGATGTGAGGAAAACTAGTACACTCCTCCAAGAGGCCTCTCAAGAAGGAGAAGGATTCCTAAACATGAAATCCTTATGCTAAGCAGCACAACAATCTCAACTAAACAGTTGCAGAAAGCAAAATAGTCTTCAAGACCAAAATCAATTCATAAGCATAAACTTGTTATGGCTTCCTTGCCCTCCTTTTAAACATGAGTGAGCCTTCTTTCCTTGGGCCCCACTCATTAGGGTTTCCTTCACCAAGGAATCTTCCTCCCACTTGCACTGCGCTGTCTCTATGGATGATCTCCTCCTCTCATACCTGCATTGTTGACTTGGTCGAACTTGACCTTGTCCACCTGCATTTGTCCCTGTTCACACATGAGAGTGTAAAATCCAACTACTACCTTGATCCCCTTTCACACCAAAAGGGTTTTTATGCTATTTTTAGTTAAGTATGGGTCTCCTCCCCCATTTATTCATCTAATAAGTGTAAAATCAAAAAATAATATTGCCCTTAGCTGCTTGCTAAAGTAGGAATATTACAGTCCTCCCCTCCCAAATGTTGCTTGTCCTCAAGCAACTTCAAGGATAGAACTGAAAATATTCCTCCCAATGCATGGAGTCTGAAATGTGTTTGGTAACTATCATTCCCATGTAAAACCTCCACCCCCAAGCTATCATCCATACAAGATGAGTCACCTCCCAACTAGGCAACTCCTGAAAATCTTCCTCCACCTTTGGCTCCCACAAAGTAGGTGGGATGAAAATCTAAACATGGTAGACAAAGTAGCCTACTCCACACTGAACTCCTCTCCACTCATGATAAGTGTAGAGTATGTGTTGATCTTGGGCTGCAATAATATTGCCCTCAAGTGGCAAGATGAAGATTAGACCTCCAAGGATCTCTTCTCCAACTTTGTAGATCAAGATGGCCCAAAACATCCCAGATATGATGAATAGGACATGATCATCATATGGTATCCAATCAATCACATGGCCCACCTCAACAAAAAGGAACAAATGTTTGGCTATGGTGGCCATATCTCCTCTCATGCTCCCATTAGAACATGCAATGCAAAAAGTGTGGGAATCCTCTTCCCCAAAGGACAAATCCATCCCATGTGTCTCTCTCCCCATCATGCTCTCAATAGAGATAAGAACAATATCAGCAAAAGAGATCATGATCAGCATCAAAATGAGGGAAATACTGAAGGTTTCATGTAGTGCAAGGAAGTACCAACAGTTACCCATGCAGTTACAGCACAGTTTCCCAAACTGCTACTTCAGAAAATAGTATGGCAAGTTTTTTTTTTAATACATGGATAGTGATGTATGTCATCAAGTCTACTAATGAATAGTAACTGGTTAGGTACAATAGCTGATCATACATGTAAGAAAAACATACTTGCCCAAGTTCATATAAGAGATGGTTATCTATATCATATAGATTGGCCCAAAATTGACCATGAAGACAAATGAAAAGCTTGCCCTCTTGTGGAGCAATGCACTGCATAGAAATGGTAAGAGCATGCAAATATTGTATTGTATAATCAATAAATGCAAAAACAAATTTCTCACCTCCTCCTTCTTTACCAAGTGCATCAAATGTGAAGTGATCCTGGGGACACTCCATCAATAAGTCCAACCTCCAAGGTGATAGCGTTGTTGGCCCATGCAAAGAGGCTCTTGCCAACTCATAACTCCATTATTTGACATGCATAATGTCAAAGGCATCTCCCATAATGCTGCTACACATAAGAATTTCCTCCCAAGGTGGAAGTACCTCTTGAACATCTAAGGCCAAGGAGTAGCCCCTTTGCACCATGATAGTGCCATCTCCTACTCTTGCAACATTATACAACATGTGAGAGAAAATCTGCCCCTACTCTCTCCAACACAACCCAAGCAACAAAATTTTTCGATGCCTCCTCATACTTTCATCATACAAATCATGTGATGCAAACATAATGAATGATATGAATGTCATATCAACACCATGCATCCATACTCCGTGTTGCTTAATGATGCAAGTATCCTGCCACACACCCTTAGAAAGAGGATGATGGCCAAACTCTTTCAAGAGTATCCAACGCAGCCAAGCCTCCTGCTGCCCAGTATCATAGATTTGCAAGTAGCTTTCCAGCTCCTTGCTCTCCATCCACACCCATCTATCCACATGTAGGTGCGTCCCATCATGTTCTCCCTTAGCACTCTCCCAAGGAAGACTACCATCCTCCCAAATCATATTTTTCCCCTTGCATTTCATGGGATGTTGAAATGAAACTCCTTGGAGATCTTCTAGAGAAGACCCCTCATTGGTCTTCCCCTTGAATTCCAAGATCCAAGTGTGATGAGGAAAACACCTCCTCAAACTGTTGAAGAACCTTGCACTCCATGATGTGTTGAAGTGCACCTCCAATGAGATCTTTCCATGATACTTTCTCTTCATCAAGGGCCTTCCAAAACCAATAAGGTTCTGGATCTGCTATAGGTATAAGTTTCTCTTTGAGCTGGGGAGTGCTCATCAAGAAAGTGTCATCTAGAAAGGAGAAATGGTTTCTCACTTCAAGATGTCTACCATCTATCTCTCCTTCCTCCATTGCTTCATGAATGAAGCTGCCTTTTGAACGATCCCATAAAGAATGGGTCCTCCTTTCTTCATCACTCTCTTATACAGTGCAATGCAACTCTGTTGCTCTAAATCCGCAGTATACAATAATATAGATCCCTCCATAATATTTGCTGAAAACTTAAGCATACCTTGGTGAAATGTGGAAGCAAGAGTTTCTTCCTCAACTATGTTGGCTTCCTTCAATGCTGAACATGAAGGCTGCTCCTCCAAGGTTGTGACAGCGCTGGTACATGCTTCCTCAAGTGGTGGTGAGGATCTCTCTTTTTCTGATCTTCCTTCCCCAAATCTCTTGATCAGCTTTTGAGAAAACTCAGCAAGAGTAGACACTCTTGCATGGCTCAAATGCTGAACCACCAAGTGTTTGCTTCACCTTCAAGGTGCAGCGCTGCAATTTCTACAACCTCTCTCTCTACCACTGGATGTAGTAGGAAGAAAGCCTCTAGTTTCATCACCCAAGCCTTTGATGCACATGTGAGTGATCCATCAAAAGTGGACAATAGGAGTCTATTATCTCTCATCATTCCATGGCTGTAGGGTCTCCTTTCTTCTTTCAGCTGAATGAACTGTGGTAAAGCTAAAGTCTCCTTGAAGGCTCTAGGTTTAGCTTGGTACTCAACAAGGTATCCACTTAGAATTTCAGATTCCAAGTGTCCTTTATGTCTCTTGTCTTCTCCTCTATGAAAATAGGAAGTGCATGGCTCTTCCTCTTCTTGAAACCCTCTAGGAGTTTCACAGAAAATCTTCGTCTTCTTAACCTCCTTGGGGAGGTTCTTCTTGGATTTGAAAAGGGATGAGATCAAGCTCATTCTCTTCAACATTCTGATCTTTCTCCTTCGGATAGCTGGATCTCACAAGCTAAGCCAAAGATCACACTTTGATACCATTGTAATATCCCAAAGAGGGAATTTCTACAACAATAAGAACACCTTAAGATTTTCAAAAGTTGGATATAGTTCATATGATGTGTTAAAAACACATAGCCATCAGTTAAAGTTATAGCAGCAACTTATACTTCACTTTATGATCCAAAAGTTGGGGAAAAGCAGCAAAATAAGCCCCAAAAATGTTATTCCCATATATTTACGTAATAACAAAAAAAAATAATGGTTGTATACCTTATATTATGTCATATGGGACTTACATACCAAATGCGATCAAAAAAAATCACTCTAGCTAAGTTAAACAGATCTCCCAGTCCCGATATGGCTCAAAAAGGCCCAAATCCCATGACTTAGCTTATGCAGAATTTACTAAAGCATATACAACGTGATTTTCTGAGGGTTTATGATGCAATATGATGGAAATAATATACATGGAGTGTATTACATCAGATCATGGAGGAAAATGGAGAAAAAGCTTCTTTTACACATTATAGAAATGACCCGGCAAGGGTTTCATGAAGGTACAAGTGCAAAATGTCAGATCTGCAGATCTGGATCTGAAAAACATATTCTAATTGAACCTCTAAATACATACAGCTTAAAAATATAGAAAATGGAGGAGAATCCTTCTTACAAGGTTTCCGGGAGAAGGGTTGGCCCTTTCCCTGAGAAACAAGCTCAATATTAAGGGGATTGACCCTCACACTGCAACACTGCAAGAAAAGACGCAGTTCCTGCAAAGGACTGCACTGTAGATGTTGGGAGTACTTTGGCCAAGTGCCAAGATGTGAAATACTACTCCAGAATGCTTCCTCACTGATCTTCCAAAGGAAAGAGAGCCTCCTCCTCTGAAAAACAAGTGGTTGAAGTGGTGTTGTGAACCCTCACTACAACACCCTGCAACACAACGTTATACTGCTGCAGAAATAACACTATAGCTAAAGGAGGATGATTGGCCTCAAGCCTGGATTTGAGGAAAATCAGTACACTCCTCCAAGAGGCCTCTCAAGAAGGAGAAGGATTCCTAAACAAGAAATCCTTGTGCTAAGCAGCACAGCAATCTCAGCTAAACAGTTGCAGAAAGCAAAATAGTCTTCAAGACCAAAATCAATTCATAAGCATAAACTTGTTATGGCTACCTTGCCCTCCTTTTAAACATGAGTGATCCTTCTTGCCTTGGGCCCCACTCATTAGGGTTTCCTTCACCAAGGAATCTTCCTCCCACTTGCACTGCACTGTCTCTATGGACGATCTCCTCCTCTCATACCTGCATTGTTGACTTGGTCAAACTTGACCTTGTCCACCAGCATTTGTCCCTGTTCACACATGAGAGTGTAAAATCCAGCTGCTACCTTGATCCCCTTTCACACCAAGAGGGTTTTTATGCTATTTTTAGTTAATTATGGGTCTCCTTCCCCATTTATTCATCTAATAAGTGTAAAAATCAAAAATTAATATTCCCCTTAGCTGCTTGCTAAAGTAGGAATATTACACACGGCACGACCTGACCTAACCCATACAAACGTATGTGTTTCCTTAGGTGACCTCACACAACCCGACCAGACCCGACCCACCCTAACGCATTTTCTTGGGCACCCTCACACGATACGACCCGACCCGCCCGAACGTGTATCCTTGGGTAGCCTCACACGACACGACTGGACCCGACCTGACACAACAAGGGCGGTCACAACTTAGCATTTTTCATACGACCACCCTCAGCACATGACCCCACCCCACCACACCCGACCCGATCCAACCCGACCCGACCCGCCCCAACGTACTTGAAGGCACGAGGGAGCAAACAGAAAATGGGTCGCATGAACGTGTGGTAAAAGGCACACATGCGGTCAGTACAACTTAGCATTTTTTATACGGATAGCCTCACACGACCTGACCCGACCCGACTCAACCCAACCGAACGCATTTCCCTAGGCGCTCCTATTAAATAATGGCTTCAATTCACTCAATCTCCTGCATGACTAGCTTAGGAATAACCTGTTCATGGCAATTAAAAGAATCTCTTGCTTGCATGTGGGCCTCAACTAAGAGGTTGAAGCTAAATTGTTGGCATGAAGTGGTAACATAGGGGTGACCTATGCTTCTTCCTCAGCGAGGGGTGGTCTGTCTTCCACAAGTCATGATGTATCAAAGATGCCTACTAGGGGAAGGGAAGGCATTTGTATGGGTAAGAGGATGAGGAATTCCTAGTTGAGTTAACATAAATTTTGAGGGGCGACGAAGAGGAAGTCAAAGAGGGGGATGAATTTGGCATTAGGGAAATTGGAAATAAGAAAAAGAGGAGAGGTAATTGGGATGTGAAGCTTGCAAAAAGGATGAAGGGATGACATGTATGAATATAGGAGAGGGTAATAGAAAGGTTGAGCAGAAGGCTAGAGAGGGAAAGCTATTGAAGGCAAAGAATGGCTAGAAGGCCAAGTCCTTAAGGTCAATAAGCCTTTGCTGAGAAGTTGAATCACCAAGTTTACGACACAGATTGCAACCTACACCGAATGATATGCTTTAGCTAAAAGGGATATTGTTTATCTTAAATAACTTTGCATGGTCATGGTAATTAAAGCACATGAGAGTATTGGAATGCATAAAATTGCTGAGACTAAGGGAGATCACATTACCATTATTCGGGCACACTCTGCATGATTTAAGGGTGTTGCACTGTACTTGGAGTTGCGATGGAGATTGTGCTACGTGCCAATGCTCTTGTTGCACAAGGTTTCCATAGTCATGGTTGCTTCCTCGGGGAAGTGATTAGGGGTTTTTTTACAAAGAATGACATCTATAATATTATCATTATGATACAAAGTCTTCACCATCAACCATGACATGGTTATGTGTGAGGTTATACTGGCCTGGTACAAAATGTAACGTTGAAGGCAAAATGTCATGTTGAAGTGAATTGCCAAGGTGATGTGCAAGTTAGTCACTAGGTGAGTGAAATTCATGTTGCAACTCTTGAAAGTGTGATCTATCATCATGTCAAATCAGGTGGGGAGAGCCCACTTTGGGCTACGATTTGTGGGGTAATCACAATACAAATATTGTAATGAAAAAATGGTTAAAGAGAAATTAATAACAATTAAATATAACAAATATATTATTATTTTTGTTAGCTTGACCTAGCTAACATAGTAATAGCTAACATAATAATGGTCAATTAAATCACCCTAATAAAAAAATAACAAATATATTATAATAATCCTATAAAAATTAATAAAATAAAATAAAATAAAAAAATATTACAAAATATTCTGTGGTTACAAAATGTTACAAAACGTTGCAAAATGTTTATTACCCCGTTGTTATTCTGTTGCTATTCGGGACAGCCTCACACAACCCGACCCAACCCAATCTGACACGCCCGAACGCGTTTCCCTGGGCCCCCTCACACGACCCGACCCGACCCGACCCAACCCAATCTGACACGCCCGAACGCGTTTCCCTGGGCCCCCTCACACGACCCGACCCGCTCGAACACGTTTCCCTGAGCACTCCTATTGAATAATGGCTTCAATTCATTCAATCGCCTGCATGACTAGCTTAGGAATAACATGTTCATGGAAAGTAAAAGAATCTCTTGCTTACATGTGGGCCTCAACTAAGAGTTTGAAGCTAAATTTTTGGCATGGAGTGGTAACAGAGGGGTGACCTCTTCTTCTTACTTGGCGAGGGGTGGTCTAGTGTCTTCCACAAGTCATGATGTATCAAAGAAGCCTACTAGGGGAAGGGAAGGCATTTGGATGGGTAAGAGGATGAGGATTTCCTAGTTGAGTTAACATAAATTTTGAGGGGTGATGAAGAGGAAGTAAAAGAGGGGGATGAATTTGGCATTAGGGAAATTGGAAATAGGCAAGGGAGGAGAGGAAATTGGGATGTGAAGCTTGCAAAAACGTTGAAGGGATGACATGCATGAATAATATAGGAGAGGGTAATAGAAAGGTCGATAAAAAGGCTAGAGAGGGAGAGCTATTGAACGCAGAGAATGGCTAGAAGGCCAAGTCCTTGAGGTTAAGAGGCCTTCGCTGAGAAGTTGAATCACCATGTTTACGACACGGATTGCAACCTACACCGAATGATATGCTCTAGCTAAAAGAGATGTTGATCTTAAATAACTTTTCATGGTCATGGTAATTAAATCACATGAGAGTATTGCAATGCATATATTGTTGAGACTGAGGGAGATCACATTACCATTATTCGGGCACACTATGCATGATTTAAGGGTGTTTCACTCTACTTGGAGTTACGATGGAGATTGTGCTACATGCCAATGCTCTTGTTGAACAAGGTTTCCATGGTGGCTGCTTCCTCAGGGAAGTGATTAGGGGTGTTTTGACAATGAATGGCATCCATCATATTATCATTATGATACAAATGTCTTCATCATCAACCACGACATGGTTATGTGCGAGGTTATACTGGCCTGGTACTGTTATTTCCTAAATCTACCTCAGGCTGAAGGAAGGCAGAGTTCAGGGTAACATCAAACCACGCTTAGTATGGTAGCTAGCCCTACCAGATCAGGAGAGGGCTCTCTCCGGGTCAATCTCAGCAAAGATAATCAATAAGGCTTGAGATGACTTGAAATAAAGGTTGATTTTAGGCTAGGTATATAGGTGAAAGGATTTGATTTTTATTTTGGGGGTTTTGTTGGATCAAAGGGAAAGGCAAATTTTGGGTTCGGGGATGAGGCCTAGTTTTTGCAGAGTTCTGAATGGGGCAAGGAAGGCAATTGTTTTGATGCTTTGGATTGAATGAATGGATAGTTGAGACTGGTGAGGAGATGAATAGGGCAAGAGGATTTCAATAATCCTCTTCAAACAGACGAAAACTTGGAACATTAAACAAAACTTCAAGGCAGAGCACTGCTAATCTAATGGATTCCACCTTTATCACTCATTTGTTTAATTTAAGAATAAAGGAGAAGGGAAATGATACACATAAAACATCAGTGAACTTACAATCACAGAGAGAAACACACCATCAAAACATAGAGCCACATGGATCCCAAAGAGTGCTGCAAACCCTGGTCTATTCCTTTGCCAAAATTGCAGAGATGAAATGTACAATGAAGTGCCAAGCAATCCCAAGTGTCCAACCCTGAAAATGACTGAAGAATTAAAAGATATAGACAAGCCTAACTCATCCCCATGCATCTAGGGGTCTATCTAACCATTCTAGGATATGTTTCAACAAGATCTAAACTAACAGCTAGAAAATAGGCAGTGGAACAGCTTGCCTCTATAAGATAGGAAACTGATTCATTCAGTTACATTTCACTTTTTGGTAAATGAATCTACTTAAATGAGTAAAAATGTGCCAAAATTACATCAAAGTCATGAAATTACATCAATTTACATCAAGAGTTGTACATATGAGGATAAAAAAGTCAAACTGGCCAAAACTAGGCGAAAATCTGAACTGTTGAGTGAAAATTAGGCCAAATTTCCCAATGCGTCGCGCCTGAAATCTCTATGCGTAGCACCACTTTGAGGCTGATTTTGAGGGCCTTCCCGAAGTCCAAATTGAGTTCAGGATAGCTCGTTGGAAATCTCTTCCTGTCTACTTTCCAACCCAAGTGGAATTTCTGAATTTGGTTGCCATTTTCCCCTCCAAAATGTGTTTTCCCAACACTGCTTCCTGTGTGTCCAAAAAGTGGCAGAAAGGTCATTTTTAGGGTGTTTTTGACCCTTTAGGCAACCCAAAACTTGTCAAAATCCTTAGGTAATGGGTAGGCATGCATAAATTTTCATGAAAAATCCAGAAATGCAAATTTTTCCTCAAAAGGAGCTGCCAATTATAAGCGCGTGCCAAGTGGCGCTACGCGTCGGGCAGGAAAATCTGTGTTAAGGCCCAAAAATTCAAAATTGACAAAAAGTTTCCCAAATTTCTTGAAATTTGGGCTGAATGTCCACCATCAAGCGTTATGCTGGGCCAAGGAAGATTCGGCCAAAATTTGGAGTCTATCATGCCTTTTGCGACACTTTAATGCCTTCTTTGTGCATGCAATTCAGTTGTAGAGTCATTGTCTCAGTCATAAGAAGTATCTGTCTCCATGAGAATTTGCAAGGTCTGCGTTGTCTTGTATGATAATGAGAACTTTGGTGTTTTGATTTTATTGTCAAATATATGTCAAATGGGAGGGAATATGGAGGAATGGGGTAATGAAAGTGATGGGCTATAATCAAGTGAAATGGGAAATGGGAATGATAGGAAATGAAATGACTTTAGGGATAGGGAGATAGGCTTAGGAATGACTGTAGTGATGAGATAATAGTGAGGGCGAGGAAAAACAAGGTGATGGGAATAGAATGATTGACACCAAAACAAGTTTAAAACCCTAAGGAAGCACCTCTCAATCAAGATAATAGGGTTTAGTTTTGTACTCAAATTTTCATAACTAATCTCATAATCAACACCAAGCACAAGTTATGAGAAATAGAGGAGTGGCTTTGAATTGCTCGAGCATGGAGCAACCGAGAAAATTTGATGTTTGAAAAAGAATGGCAAAATTTTGATGTTTCGTTCCAATGCGCCGCGCAGGTAACCCAATGCGCCGTGCACCTTCAATGCGTCGCGCCAGTGTATTTTTTACACTGCGGAGGCAGGCCCAATGCGTCGCGCTCCTCCGGTGCGTCGCGCCGGCTGCCCAATGTGTCGCACTCTGCAACTTCAACACAATCCTACCTCCAAGCCTCTTCCTTCACTCCTCACACCTCTTCTCTTGCTCATTGCTGTCTCTTGGCACACAAATGAAGTTTAAATTTGAAAATATCTTATATGCCAAGGATTTAAATCTTTCATTTGAAAAATCCACTTTATAATGTTGTAAACTTTGACATTTCACTTTAGAAACTCTGTTTTGTTTCCTTTGTGCTTTGACTGAACAATGAGCTTCTGTCTGCCTGCAGGGAATGGATGGCATGGAACTTTGGAAAAGGCAACCAGGGCTGTGAATGAAGCACTATTACAACTGAAAAACTTAAACATTACATTGCATTTATTACAAATAGATAAAATAGACAATTTTTCTTCAAAACAGAGTTTTGAAGAAAAATCATTATCAAGCATTATGATGATGAAATTTTTGCACTAAAACCTTATTTGAAGCTTCCTCATGTGCCTGCTGGCCATTATTAGGCATTTTGAGACCAGATTAATAAAACCCTAGACCTAATGAGACTAGAAACCCTAAAATGACTCTTTGCCAATTATGAGACCAAACATGACTGTACATGATTTTAATGAACAGAAATAGGCCAGCAGGTACAAGACATGAGGGATATGAGTGACAAGACCTTTCCGTCAGATGATCCATGCTCCTAATGGAATGCAGCTGATTGAACTGAATGAGACACCTAAAATGAAATGCAACAAGAGAAATTTGATCTCTGACGGAGGGATGAAGATACCGACTCTAACAGGTACAAAAAGTAATGTTGAAGGCAAAATTCATGTTGAAGTGAATTAATAAGGTGACGTGCACGTTAGTCACTATGCGAGTGACATTCATGTTGCAACTCTTGAAAGTGTGATCTGTCACCATGTCAAAGCAGGTGGGGAGGGCCCACATTGGGTTACGATTTGTGGGCTAATCACAATACAAATATTGTAATGAAAAAATGGTAAATATTTTTCAATACAAAAGACACTATATTTTAAAAAAGTTATAATAAAACTTCTCATTTATTCATTCATTAAATTTAAAGATATAATTTCTAAACTATATATATGTATATTCATTTTTAAGATTAAACATGTTATAAGTTAAAGAGAAATTAATAGCAATTAAATATAACAAATATATTATTATTTTTGTTAGCTTGACCTAGCTAACATAGTAATAGCTAACATAATAATGGTCAATTAAATCACTCTAATAAACTTCATACAAATATATTATTATAATCCTATTAAAATTAATAAAATAAAATAAAAACAATATTACAAATTATTGATCCATCGCTACAAAATGTTACAAAACATTACAAAAGTTACAAAATGTTTACCGCCATCGCTATTCCGACGTTTGGTCTACACATCGCAATACCAACGGTTGTGCCCAAACCATCACAATACCAACATGTATCTCCATACTGTCGCAATACTGACATGTGCCTCTAAACGTCGCAATAGCGACACTTGTCTCCAAATGTCGCAATATCGAACCTTGTTACTGAAATGTCGCAATTCTAATGATGTGTCCCGAAACATCGGTATTCCGATGATCTTCCTAAATGTCGCAATATCAAATATTTCCCTAAACGTCGCTATAGCGACACTTATTGGCGGGATTTAAGAAATTCATAAAATTTGGGGAACTTTCCGACAATACGTCAAAAGTGTCGAAACTAAAGTGTCAGAAAATTGACCATATGTACTAGTGTAAGGAGTACATTCACAAATTTTTGGAAGTATACTTTGATGACTGGATAGTATTTGGACTGTTGAACAAACATATTGGGAGCTTAAGGCTTATGTTTGACACTTATAGACAACATAAGATATCTTTGAATATGAAGAAGTGCATATTATGTGTGCATTTTTTTATATTGTTGGGACATGTTGTTTATAAGCAAGGACTCATGGTGGACCCTGTGAATATTGTTGTCATTGTAAATTTGGTTCCATCTAAGACAGTAAGACAGTGGTGCACTACATTGGGACATACAAGATACTATAGAAAATTCATTAAGGGTTATGCGCAGATCACTGCACCAATGGAGAAATTGCTGAAGAAAGATGTAACTTTTCAATGGGATGAAGAATGACATAAGAACCTCAACATACTAAAAGAGAAGCTGGTAACTGCGAATATATAGGGACCTAACATACTCCCCTACTGGAATAAGGAATTACATGTCCATGTCGACGCTTCTTACATAGCTTTATGAGTGGTATTACCACAGCCTGATGAAGGAGAATTTGACCATCCTATAGCTTTTGCAAGTAGGAAGTTGTCTACAGCTGAGAATAATTACACTACCACAGAAACAGAAGGTCTAGCTATGGTGTATGCCCTTCATAAATTCAGACATTATTTTCTAGGATCACATCTTAATATGTTTACATATCACTCTGCATTGAAGTACTTGGTCAATAAGCCTATCCTAGGAGGAAATATTTACATATGGTTATTATTATTTCAGGAGTATGACTTTGAAGTTGTTGTTAAACCAGGAAGGTTGAATGCGAGACCTACTCATCTATCAAGATTGGAAAGAGGAGAAGAACCAACTAGCATAGAAGATAATCTCCCTGATGTGCAGGTTTTTGCAATCAAAGTAGCAGATTACAACTTTTCACACATTATATACTTTTTAACCACATGTATGGTTCCTTCAGAATATATTACGCATCAGAAGAAAGAATTGGCGATAAAGGCAACCGATTTTTAATTGATAGCAACACAATTATATAATATGGGAACAGATGAGATATTGCACAGATATGTCTCTGAACATGAAAGGTCGATGATTCTAGTAGAAGCTCATGGAGGTGCAGTTGGTGGAAATTATGTAGGAAAGGCTACTACGCAGAAGATCTTGAGAGGAGGATTGTGGTGGCCCACACTACATAAGGATGCAAAGGAGGATTGTAGATCATGTGATATATTTCAAAGAATAGGGAAGCCCTAAGATGAGATTCCATTAGTTCCCCAAGTGACATTGTGGGCTTTTGACAAATGGGCTATTGATTTTGTGTGACCTATCAACCCACCTTGAAATAATACTAGTGCGAGGTATATTATAACTGCGGTTGATTATCTGACAAGATGGGCCGAAGAAAAACTGGTAAGGAACTGCAACGCAAAAATCGCAGTGAAGTTTATTTTTGAATATATATGGTGTGGATTTGGGTGTCCAAAGATATTGATGAGTGAACAAGGCTCACATTTTCTGAATAAGACTATTGAAGATGTTAGGCCAGGAGGTAACTCCGAAAATTGAATAAAAATTACATGGAGGGTGTGTATGTACTTATACATGGAGGTGAGGCTATTGGGATTCATTTTCCAATGTCTCTTGGCCTTCCTTATTCCTATTTTACAATAATATACAATCTCACCCAATCCCTTAGGATTAGGTGTCAACATTCCCCCCTTTAATATGAAGGAATGTTAGTGAGTCCAAGCATCGATCTGAATTTTTCAAACTTTTCTTTTCCAAGCGTTTTGGTGAAGATGTATGCAGTCTACTCATTTGTGGAACAATGACATAGATGGATAGTTTTGGCCTTAACATGATGTCAAATCAGATGGCATTTTGTATTGATGTGATTTGTTCGATCATGGAACTTTGGGTTCTTGGTCAACTTTATTACAGAAGTGTTGTCGATCCTGAATGGAGTTGAAGGCATTTGTTTCATCTACAAATCTTCTAGGATTTTTCTTAGCCAAACAATTTCTTTTGTTGCTTCAGTTGCTGCCACATATTCTACCTCAGTTGTGGAATATTTTGGAACTGACTATTTGCGTGATCTCCATGAGACATCTCATGATCCAAGACTCATGGTATAACCTGAAGTAGATACCTCAGTTTCTTTGTCCCCATCAAACTCTGAATCAGAGTATCCGATCAAGCTGAAGTCGCCCACCTGTGTATATTTGAGTCCAAATTCTTGAGTCCCCTTCAAGTACTTTAGAACTCTTTTTACAACAGACCAATGTCCTTCACAAGGTTTTTACATAAACTCGGAGAGGATTCCAATAGCAAGTGAGATGTCTAGTCTGGTGGTAGTCAAGTAGATAAGAATTCCTACAAGTTGTCTATACTTCGTTGCATCCTCGAATTCCTTCCATTCAATGGATGTGAGATTCAAGTTTTGTTCCATTATAGTGGTTAAGGGATTGCATTCATCCATGCCACACTTGTTCAAAAGATCTCCAATGTACTTCTTTTGAGAAAGGAATATAAATTTAGGATGTTGAGTTACTTCAATACCCAGATAGTATTGAGCATAGCCTAAATGATTCATTTCAAAACATTTCTTCAATTCTTTCTTTATGGATGCAATATAACTCTCATTATTCCCTGTCATCAAAAGATCATCTACATACACAACAAGATATACAAATGTTTTCCCAAATTTCTTAACAAACAAAGTTAGCATCATCAAGATCAAAATGTTTGAATTTAAGTTTCAGAATATGCTCAGTTAATTTCTCATACCAATCTCACGGTGCTTGCTTGAGGCCATACAAGGATTTTATAAGCTTGCATGCTTTTTGTTATTGGCCCTTCACAACAAATCCTTCTAGTTGGGACATAAAAACCTTATCCTTTAGTCACCATTCAAAAAGGTGGTTTTTACATCCATCTGATGGACTTTCCATCCCTTCTGAGTTGATAAGGCAAAGAGTGTCCGGACGGTGACCCATTTTGCTGTGGGGGGGGAATTTTATTCATAATAGACCCCTTCTTTTTGTGAAAAATGTATAAATTATACAACATGCATGTATATCTTGGATTCACCCAATATAACAATGTACTAAGGTTAAATACTGAATCGCTTCTACAAATATTTTGTGGAATTAAAAACACAATTGCTAATCACATGAAGTAAAGAAGAATCAAATCACACATAACACAGAAAATTTCCCTGGGAAATCTTACAGCTAAAAACCCCACTATCTTCTATTCTATATTTAGCATGGATCATGAAACAATTACATACAAAACTTCTCACAATATCCCTCCAGTACTCAGCTAATTTTCTCACACTGTCATGAACAAAATTGACCAACACATAGCCAATTTTTAGCCTCTAGATAGCCTACCTTGCTTGTGCAATCCCCGATGAATGCAATCCCTAAAAGATAGGAATTATGGCCTTCCTTGACTATGCAAGTATCGTGGGCATTCCAATGGGTGTTTGGTTGCATGTGTGCAACCCAATAATCCTACAAATGATAGTCAACTTCCCTTTCACCTAAAACTCAACTAGGTCTCCACTGGATCTGACATGCATGCAGCTAATAATAGTAAATCCTCAGTTGCATGTGAGGTCATTGATTGTGAATTAATTAATATTTAATTAACTTGATCTCTCACTAGTGTATCTTCAATTACAACTAGCACAATTGAGTTTAAATCACTTAACTGAGTTAAACGGATTACAACTTGCATTAGCTAATGCACCACTACACTTCAAACTCTGTTATAACTAGAATTACTCTGCATGCCTCACCAAATACTTCTAACTCGAAATCCACTAGCTAACTGAATTTATCACTCTCAATTAGCTATTTCAAGTCATCATTGAGAATAGATTACATTTTATTTCCATCTTAATTAAGGGATAACTAAAATAGACATGCACACAAAAATAGCAATGTGGGCCCCACCCTAGTGTAGGTGCTTAATGCACTAGGCGTGGGTGCTGAAATTTTCTTGTTGAATCTCAACACTCCCTCTCAACAAGAAAGGGATTATCTTTCAACTCAATCCTGCCTCTATGGTTTTCGAATTTTCTCCTGGGGAGCACCTTCATCAGAATATCTGCATCCTGATCTTCTGTGGGATGTATTGAAGCAACATTATCCTTCTTTGCACACAATCGCTGAGATTATGGTACCAGATATCTATATGCTTGGACCTATCATGAAACACAAGATTAATCGAGATTTTAGTGTAACTTTGATTATCACAATGAATCACTATCAGATCCATCTAAGAACCAAACAAACCAACCAAGACCTTTCTCATCCAGATAGCCTCACATGTAGCTTGAATTGCTGCCATGTATTATGCTTTCACTGAACTGAGTGCCACAGATTGATGTTTCCTATTGTACCACGAAACTGTTGTCAATCCTATGCTAAAGATCCCTCTTGGTGTGCTCTTTCTATCTGATGGACTACCCGCTCAATCTGCATCCGTGAAGCCTTGAAGCTTCACTCCCTCTGTATGTTTGTACCATAGACCATACTCTGATGTGCCCCTCAGGTATCCCAAGACATGCTCCCTCGCCTTCCAAAATAGCTTGGTAGGCTAAACCATAGATTGACTCAGTTGGTTTACTACGTAGCAAATGTCTGGTCTAGTGTTCACTAGATACATCAGTGAACCAACTAATAGCCTATAGACAGTATCATCGACTACCTCTCCAGAAGTAGCATTCTCTTTCCTCCAATTTCCTGGAAGAGGAGTATCCATGGGTTTTCATATCTCCATGTTAAACTTACCCAGTATCTCCTTTGCATACTTTCCTTGAGACACAAAAATTTCACCATCTCGCTGCCATATTTCCAATCCAAAGAAATAATGAAGGAGTCACATGTCCTTCATTTCAAACTGCCTTGCAAGATCCTCCTTGCTTGAGTGTATCAACTGCTCATCACCAGTCAAAATTAGATCATCAACATAAATAAAAACAATCAATATCTTACCCTCAACCACAATCTGGTACAATTTTGCATCTGCTTCACCTTTGGTGAAGCCGAGTCCGCTGAAATAGCTGTCTATCCGAGTGTACCAAGCACGGGGTGCTTGCTTCAGCCCATACAGTGCTCTTTCGAGTTGGCACACATGCAACTCACTGTTGAAGATTTTGAAACCTTTAGGCTACTCTATGTACACCTCTTCCTCAATGATCCCATTGATAAAAGCATTTTTCACATCCATCTGATGAATGCGCCAGCCCATCTACGTTGAGAGTGCAAGGATGGATCTTATGGAAGAGTACCTTGCAACAGGTGCAAAAGTCTCATCATAATCTATCCCCTCGATCTGTGAGAATCCCCAGGCCACAAATTTGGCCTTGTATTTCTCCACACTCCCATCAGCAGCTTTCTTTACCTTGTAGATTCATCTTGATCCAACCAATAATTTGTCGACCAGTCTTGGGACTATCTCCCATGCATTGTTCTTGAAAATGGAGTCATACTCCTCCACCGTTGCATCAACACAAGTTGGTTGATGCATTGCTTCCTGAAAGGAAGATGGTTCAGGAAAAATACATTTGCTCATAAGAGCCATGTTTCCAGTAAATTGGTCAAGAAGTTGTCTTTGTCTACATTGTGAAGTAGGGGCTCCTACATTCTTTGCAGCATCAAGTCTCAATCTAGCATATTTCCTGGTGCGCCTTCTGCCATTTCTGATGGATGGCTCTACATGAGTGTTTTCCTCCACTCCATGAAGCTCCTCATGTGGTTGATACACATCTTGAGACTCATCCTTGGGAACCAACAGCTCCTCTTCTGCATGCAAGTACAGCTCCCTTTCAAGAGACAACCGCATGGATTTCTCCTCATCAAATTTTATATCCCATCACACAACAGTCATTC
This sequence comes from Pinus albicaulis, assembly GCA_034641835.2. NCBI lineage: Eukaryota > Viridiplantae > Streptophyta > Pinopsida > Pinales > Pinaceae > Pinus > Pinus albicaulis. The sequence goes on from CM076581.1 coordinate 1,113,441,338, forward strand.
TGCTGTTTGGAAAATACACAAGATAATTATGGGGTATTTCAGTGTACCCCACAAAAATCCTAACCTCAGTTGTTGGTTCCAGCTTCTTCCTGGCGTCCTTGGTCACATGCACAAAAACAGATGAGCCAAAAATCTTAAAGTGTGAAACATCAAGTTTCTTACCAGTGAAAGCCTCTTCAGGTGTACTCATGCCAAGTATCCTATGAGGAAAATGGTTTTTCACATATATCGTTTTGTTGCGTGCTTCCTCCCACAGATGCATTGGTAGGCCTTGATCATGCAACATCGCTCGTGTTGCACCCATAATAGTTTTGTTCTTTCTCTCCGCGACCCCATTATACTGTGGGTTATGAGGCGCTATGACTTCTCTTCAAATTCCTTTTTTGCTGCAGAAGTTCTTGAATTCGTTAGAGATGTATTCTCCACCAGTGCCTTAAACTCCAATAACTTAGAGAATTTCTGATCTTTCTTTTGCATGAAGAAGATCCAACACTTACGAGAAAATTCATCAACAAATATTACATAGTACATATGTTTTGTTGTCGAAGCAATAGAGAATGGTCCACAAATGTCTATGTGAACTCTCTCAAGGATCCCAGAAGCTTAGTTCTCCTTGTCATGAAAGGTGGCCTTTGCATATTTTCCCATAGTACATCCCTTGCATGTGTCTGACTGTGCAAGTGTACCCCTGGGAAGACTAATAGAAATTTGTTGCATGACTTTCAAGGCTCCATGGTGAAGATGTCGCAATCTCATGTGTCATAATTCACCCTCATCCCATCTCACCACTTGATCTGCCTTGCCCATCATTGTTGTGCAGCCATCTACCTCTAGCTTGTAGAGATTCTTAACTCGAATCCCTATCCTCTTGGCTTGTCCTATTGTTTTATGTCGCAGGAAAGATTTTCCTTCACTAAAAACAACATCATAGCCTCTATCCTCCAACATTGCGGTTGAGACTAATTTTTTCTTCAAACATGGTACATGCATTACATCTTTAATTTAAAGGGTTTACCTGAATGCCTCTAGAAGTTAATGGTACCAATCCTGATAGCACTATGCTGCCCATCATTTCCCATTCCAATATGCATCTAGAGGTCCTTCTCCTCCAAGTCACCGAAAATTTCCTTTTCTCCCATCATGTGAAAGAAAGTGCCATTATCCAAATACCACACAAATCCAAATGCACTGGACACCATGCATGTGATCAATGAGAAGTCAAGCTCAAATTGCAAGGCAAGGGCCTCACTAGCTGCAAATCCTCCAGCCTTCTTTTTCTTCTTCTTTTGTGGACAATTAGTAGCAAAATTCCCATGCTTGTGATAGTGAAAACACTTCACCTTGGACATATCCTGCTTCTTTCCATTCTTTGACTCGGATTTAGAATGGAATTTCTTCCCCTTCCCCTTCCTTTCCTTGGAAACCAAAGCACAATCATATGCATCTTCATTCTTAGATGAATATCCATCTCTGGTGTTCCGTATGAACTCCTACTGCACCAAATCTGACCACAGTCCTTCCCAATCTGGAAATTTTTCCCTTCCATTAATAGAGTCTTGATAACTGTGCCAACTCTTGGGAAGTCCTCGGAGAACCAAGCTCACCAAATCATCATCAGCGACAGTTATACCAATGTTGCCCAGTTCATCCCGACATTGGACAAACTTTGTTAGATATTTTGGAATGGTATTGCCCTTTTCCATCTTGATCTTCCTAAGTTTATCTTTGAGCGCCAATTTCCTATGGCCGCTACTACTTGGGAATAGATCCATCAAAGCCTTCCACATTGCATATGGTGTGGATTTACCATGGAGGCTTGATAAAATGTGGTCTCATACTCCCTTCAACATGATCCTCCTCGCCTTTGTCACTTTATTTTTCCATGCATCAAGATTTGCAGCATCTATCACAGCGGGTTTAGGAACATCATTGCCAATGAATTCCTTCAAGCCATTGTCTTCGAGTACTGCCTCCTTCCTATCCTTCCAAGAAATATAGTTTGAGTTTCCCTTGAGTGAATACTCCAACCTGAATCCATTGAAATCCATTTCAATCTTAAATCAGCTATAGCACCAAGAAAGTCTTTCTGCAAATTCGAATTCTATCCAATCACAAACTCATCTCCTTCTTCACTTCTGCAATTTTCTGTGCTCTGATACCATGTAGAAATTATACAACATGCATGGATATCTTGGATTCACTCGATATAATAATGTACTAAATTTAAATATTGAATCGCTTCTACAAATCTTTTTCGGAATTAAAAACACAATTGCCAATCACATGAAGTAAAGAAGAATCAAATCACACACAACACAGATAATTTCCCAGGGAAATATTACAGCTAAAAACCCCACTATATTCTATTGTATATTCAGCATGGATCATGAAACAATTACATACAAAACTCTTCTCACAAGATCCCTCTAGTTCTCAGCTAATTGTCTCACACTGTCATGAACAAAACTAACCAACACATAGCCAATTCTCAGCCTCTAGACAACCTTCCTTGCTTGAAAGATAGGAAGTATGTCCTTCCTTGACTATTCAAGTATCATGGGCACTCCAATGGGTGTTTGGTTGCATGTGTGCAACCCAATAATCCTACAGCTGATAGTGAACTTCCCTTTCACCTAGAACTCAATTGGTTCTTCACTTTTGCAATTTCCTGTGCTCTGATACCATGTAGAAATTATACAACATGCATGGATATCTTGGATTCACTCGATATAATAATGTACTAAATTTAAATATTGAATCGCTTCTACAAATCTTTTTCGGAATTAAAAACACAATTGCCAATCACATGAAGTAAAGAAGAATCAAATCACACACAACACAGATAATTTCCCAGGGAAATATTACAGCTAAAAACCCCACTATATTCTATTGTATATTCAGCATGGATCATGAAAAAATTACATACAAAACTCTTCTCACAAGATCCCTCTAGTACTCAGCTAATTGTCTCACACTGTCATGAACAAAACTAACCAACACATAGCCAATTCTCAACCTCTAGAAAACCTTCCTTGCTTGAAAGATAGGAAGTATGTCCTTCCTTGACTATTCAAGTATCATGGGCACTCCAATGGGTGTTTGGTTGCATGTGTGCAACCCAATAATCCTACAGCTGATAGTGAACTTCCCTTTCACCTAGAACTCAATTGGGTCTCCACTGGAACTAACATGCATGTAGCTAATAATAGTAAATCCTCAGTTGCATGTGAGATTATTGATTGTGAAATAATTATTATTTAATTCACTTGATATCTCGCTAGTGTATCTTTAGTTACAACTATCAAAACTGAGTTAAACTGATTACAACCTGCATTAACTAATGCACCACTGCACTTCGAACTCTGTTACAACTAGAATTACTCTGCATGCCTCACCAACTACCTCTAACTCAAAATTCACTAGCTAACTGAGTTTATCACTCTCAGTTAACTATTTCAAGTCATCATTGAGAATATATTACAGTTTATTTTCCATCTTAATTAAGGGATAACTAAAATAGACATGCACCCAAAAATAGCATTGTGGGCCCCACCCTAGTGTAGGTGCTTAATGCACTAGGCGTGGGTGCTGAAATTTTCTTGTTGAATCTCAACACAAAACCTTTTGCCACAAGCCTAGCTTTGTGCTTGTCAAGTGAGTCGTCTACTTTGTACTTGATCTTGTATACCCACTTGCAGCCAATTGGTTTGGTTCCCAAAGGAGGATCAACTAGCTTCCAAGTGCCATTCTTTACCAAGTCATCATACTCCTTTTGCATCGCTTCATTCCATTCAACATGAGAAGCGGATTCTTTGAAGGAAGTTGGTTTAAGATCTGTAGACAAATTCAGTTCACAGTTATGAGCAATATCCATATCAGTAAGTAAATCAGAATTATCTATGTCACCTCCATTTTTTCTGGTGAAACTTCTTGTTCTTGTCTTTCCAACCTCATTGGGACGAAATTTTTCTAGTGTCTTTCTCAGCCATTTCAGGGAACCTTTCTGAGATGGCCCAGGCTACTCGTTTGACTAAACTGGAATTGAATCAAGATTCAATCTCCCAATTCTGTCAATCACATTTCAAGGTGTCATTTGTGGTTGGTTCTTCATGTGGGGGAGAGAGTGCTTCAGAAGATGATTCCACAGATTGATTCAATATAGGAATCCCCCCTTCAAGATGTGGAATCTGATTATCAAATTCTTGAAAATAATTTGCATGTGTGAATTTATCCAAGTGATCAAGTTGCTACTAAACAACATTGTCAGTCTTGGAAGATTCAAGGAATATGAAATCTCCGGCTGCTACAAACTTCTTATTGACTTCATCATAGAGACGATATCCTTTGGAGGTATTGGAATACCCCAAGAAGATACATTTTCGACTTCTAGCACTAAGTTTATTCCTTTGTACCTTAGGTATCAAAGCATCACAAGTGGAACCAAAGACCCTGAAATTCTTTAACAAAGGAATGTGGCCATGCCACATTTCATAAGGATTTTTGTTTTTGATTGAATTTGAAGGACACCTATCCTTTATGTATACAACACATAGAACTGCATCATTATTTCAACTACATCGTTCTATTGGGGATTATAGGGCATAGTTGTTTGATGTTTGATCCCATGTTGACGAAGATAGTTTTCAAATTCATTTGAAGTGTATTATTTTCCATTATCAGTGCACAAAGAGCCAATATGTGTTTGTGCATCATTTTCAATCCATGCATGAAAATTCTTGAATGTTTGAAAAGCATCATATTTGTTCTTCAATAAGTAAACCCAACACATTATGGTGTAATCATCAATAAATGTCATCATATATTTATTTCCATTTGTAGAAGCAACAGGAATTGGACCACATAAATCTAAATGAATAAGTTCAAGTTTTCTATGTGCTCTGGAATGTGAATCATGAAAGGGTTGTTTGCTATGCTTTCCTAGAATAAAAGCATCACGTTGCTTAATTTTTCTAGGAATTGTAGGTAATCCAGTAACACCATTTTTCTTCAACAATCGAAGATTTTCATAGTTTAAGTGTCCAAATCTAGCATGCCATTAAAGAATTTATGGGAATGTGCCTTCATCATGATGTGAACTGAATGCAAAGTTTTGTGCATGAGCAAAGGAACCTTGTAGCTTTAGGAGTCTTCCTTCTTCTATTCCCTCCATGAAAAGTGAGCGATCTGATGCTTTTATGACCTCAACCTTGCCATCAAACATGTGAATGGAGTGTCCTTGCTGGCGGATGTGGACCAAGGAAAGCAAGTTTCTCCTCAACTCAGGGAGGTATAGAACCTCATGTAGAAGATTATCTGGAAGACTAGGAAACTTAAGCCTAGTTGTGCCAAGCCCTGATGGCTTGTGTTTGGATTTATCTGTGAAGTATATTGCTCCATCAACTTTGTTAGTAAATTCTTCAAAAAAAAACTTTTCTAAAAGTCATGTGACATGTTGCTTCTGAATCTAGCAACCAGTCATTTCTCCAAGAAGTAAATGAAACATCAAACAAGTCTTTAGTTACTCCATTGTTACAATGTGCTACAACATAATGAGCGGATTCAGGTGCTTTACCTTTGTCTCTGTCATGATTTTTACTTTTTTATTGATCTCTTTGCTACTCAATTTTATCCCAAGACAACTTACATGTAGATGCATCATGCCAATATTTATTGCAACGTATGCAATTAAGATCACATTTTTTAGTTTGAGTTTGTCTGCCCCCCCTTCCTCTGAAATTTCTTCTTCCTTTTCCTCTTCGGCCACCTCTTCCTCTAGAAGAATCTTGAGCATCACTCTTCTCTGTATGGGAAAAACATATAATCTCTTCCGAAGATAGAGGGATGTCATCTTTCCAAAAGCTTTCTCTCTTTCTGCAATTTTTTTCTCAAGGGAATCAAAGGTGATTTTCATGAGGTTTCCACTTGCTTGTAATGACTTAAGATAATGTGAGTAAGTGGGATACAATGCCTTAACATAAGCTATGAGAAGTATGTCAACTTCTACACTAGTATTCTTAATGTCATGCATGATATATAATACTTTTGATGTTAAATCAAGGGTGTCATCATTTTTCAATTCAAGTCTGAACAACTTAATCATTAATTGAACAATTTCAAGTTATGAATGTGAGTCATAGATTTCTTTTAATTTGCTCAAGGCTTCATAGGCATTTGAAAACGTTGTAATATGGCGACTCACCTCTTCATTTACAGAAGCTGCAACCAAGGCATAGGCCTTGAAATTCTTGTTTTCCCAAATGGAATTCTCCTTGTCTGGGGTGGGCTTTGCTGGTGGATGGTCTTCTTCTCCTTCAAAAATTCCTCTCCACAACTCATTAAAAATGGGAGTGTGCTTGATTTTCTGAGACCATTCTAGATAGTTCTCCTTGCCGGAGAGAAAACTACGCCAATAGATATGAGAGAATGCATTATTTTGAAAAAAAACACTTTGCTACCATTGTCAAAAAAATTACTCAATTATGGTGCTAAGAGAAATTAAATTCTGCTCTTCAAATTTTTTTACTTTTTTTTTTGAAAAAAAAAAAATATGGTAAAAAAAAATTGCAGAGGGTTTATTTGGGGGAGGGATTATCTGAGGGAGGTGCAAGTGGGGGAGTGATTACCTGAGGGAGGGTGAAAGTGGGGGAGGGAGGACAGAAGTCAAAAGGCCGATACCAAAGTATGCAATGAGGTCGAGCTACAAGGAGGAAGCGACAGGGAGGGAGGTCGAGCTACAAGAAGGCAGCAATAAGGAGGGAGGAATGGAAGTGTTGATGGCCGAGGAGGGAGAGGAATAGAGGAGCGGAGGGGGGGGGGGAGGGGAAGGGAGGGGAGTGGAGTTGGCATGAGAATGGAGTAGGGCAGCCACAGGTGTGGGAGTTGGGGAGGGGAGGGGGAGTAGGGGAGCAGAGCCAGCATGGTGCAGTAACTGAGGGAGGAGCCAACATGAGGGAGGTAGAAAAGAATTTAGAAATCAGGCGTGATCAGGAGCCGGCATGAGGGAGGCAGCGTGGTGCCGATTGGAGGCCTGCAAAAAATTGCGTGCAAAAAAATTGATATATGCTATGGAGAGCGATGAGAGAGGGAAAAGAGCCCAGCTTTGTTTTGAAAAAAAAAAAATGTATTTGCAGAATTTGATGAGGAATCATGGGAAATGGACTGTAAGATAGAGAATACAGAGAAGGAGCAGTTCTACCAGGTGTTGGCAAAGAGGTAGAGAGGCGGGTCTGCCATGAGGGAGCTACAAGGGCAGGGATGGCAGAAATATAGTTGGATCTGATACCATGTCAGGCCAGGAGGTAACTCTGCAAAATTGAATATGAATTAGATGGAGGGTGTCTATGTACTTATACATGGAGGTGAGACTATTGGGATTCATTTCCCAATGTCTCTTGGCCTTCCTTATTTCCTATTTTACAATAATATACAATCTCACCCAATCCCTTAGGATTGGGTATCAACAGAAGCATTGAATTAGGAGTTTCAAGTCTATCACTAGAAGATTACCTCTTATCATTCTCACGCCAATGGGATGGTGGAGGCATTTAATAAGATTTTGGAGATTGCACTCACCAAAGTATGAAATGTTAACAGAGATGATTGGGATCTTATAATTGCAGCTTTCTTATGGGCTTATAGGACCACATGTAAGACGTTGATAGGTCAGACACCCTGCATGCTAGTATATGGACAAGAATTTTTTATGCCAATGGATTATATTGTGCCTAGCTTGAGAATTGCAGCCCTCGTAGATATGGAAAACCCTGAAACAATGGAGGAAAGGATGTCATAGTTGGTTGCTTTGGAAGAAGACTAATTTGTAGTAGGATTCCATTAGCAAGTGAAAAAATCAAGAGAGAAGGCTTGGTGTGACAAACACATCAAACAAAAGAAGTTCAAGGTAGGAGACCTTGTTCTCCTCTATGACAGTAAGTTTGTAAAATTTCTAGGAAAATTCAATACACATTGGTTGGGCCCATATATTATAGAGTATATTACTGATGGGGGCTTAGTTCAATTAGAAAATTTGAATGTGCAATTGATACAGGGAAGGATAAATGGCAGTAGGTTGAAGTTGTATAGGGACGACCCTACCCCTATAGCTTTGCACTAACAAAGAAGGAAATTCTTAGTGCCACCTGCAGTTGAAAGTGGGCACTGGACTATAAACTACTTTGCAGAAAAAGGACATCGATGAAGGGATTTTCTTCTCTACAGTCTGGATTATGTCATATTTCACAGGAGCCGTGAGGTAAGAAGGGTTGTTCACCACAGTATAGTGTGCGTCGAAGTGCACCAGAAAAAATATGATCGTTGAAAGGGAAACTTGTCGTTGGAGGAGTGGAAAAGAGAATTTATGGAGACATGATGGAAAGGATCTAGGAAGAGATATTCAGTTAATGAATGAGATCCAAGCAATATCTGATATAATGAAGGGGTTAGAATATCAAGAACGTTATAAAAAGTTGTGTCCCTCCAAGATTTTGGAACTTTGTTGTTTGAGAGCTCTGAAACCATAGAGTATTGAAAAGTTGCAGAATTTGTGCATGAACACCAATGAACTCCTCTGTATTTTCAAAAATAACGGTCTTGTAGGACTCATGGATGCTACAACACCATCTAATTCACCCACAACATCACCATCAACCGCAGCATCACCTTTCTCACACCGAACATCGTCAAAAAAGAAGCAGACAAAGGAAGAAAGAAGAAGCAAGATAAGAAGCCCGTCAAACTACAACCAAAACCCCAACCTGTCAAAGATAGGGACGAGGAAGAACAACCGATGGAGACAGAGGGTGCAATAATTCTTTTGCCACTACCACCATACTTGGCGCATAGGAAACCAAATTCTAAACCCGTGAAAGACTCCAAAGATACGAAGTATGGAATATTCACACCATTACTGCCAGAGAAAGTACCATTTGAGGGAGAGCTGTGAGGAAGAATCCCACAGTAAATTTTTTCATATTATAACTTCAATAACCGTACCAAGTATCTAAAGTTCGCACCAAGTCAATACTTAAATCTATTCCACTATGCAGAGATTGGAGTAACAAAATTGGAGCCACTTAAGTGGGAAATAGGTTTGGAACAGTTTGGCCTACTGAACATGTTGTATGTGTCGCACTTCGGCAGGAGTGCCATCGACACTACCTGTGTGAGACAGTTTCTCGTGTTGTTGCACAATGGATACCTTTGGTTGGGGCAGAGGATTCCCATCAATGACATGTTGATAAAAAGAATTACCAAATTACCATACCAAGGAAGGGATCTTGTTGAAGTGTTTGTGGGTGAGGACCAAGACAATGTAGTAGCTCATGTTATGAAGGAGAAGTTTGAATTGGTCAAGGGAAAGCAAGGCTACAACATAAATTCAATCAAGGGCCAAGGAGTACGCTTCGTCGTGCATATGTTGGTTGGAAATATTATGTGGAAATGTCGAGCTAATGAAGTCCCTGCAGCAGTGGTTTCACTAACTGCGTAGTGTAGCAAAGGGGTTCAGTACAACTGGGTTGGGTATGTTAGCGCTCGAATCTGCCACAGGCTGAAAGAGGCGAGGCTCGAGGCAACATCAAACCAACCTTAGCCTCGTAGCTAGCCCTACGAGGACAGGAGAGGGCTCTCTCCGGGTCTATCTCAGCAAAAGGTTTTCAGAAGGGTTGAGATGACCAAAAGCATAACTGATCTTAGGCTAGTAAATTGATAAGCAAGAGGTTTTAAATAAATGATTGGGGTTTTCTGGGCTGTGTGGGGCAAAGACAGCAAGAGCAGAGATTAAATGAAGAATGCAGATTATCTCCTGAGGGCAAGGTAAGCATGAAGTTTAGCAATTAAATTGAGATAAACGGAATGACAAGACTGCTGAGAAGTCGACAAGGGCATATAAGATGGATCCTTGTCGAACAGAAGAAAACATTAACTATGAATACTTCCTCAAGACAGAGCAACTAAATTGAATTCTGCTTTTCTCACTTAGAAACATTCAATATTGAAATGGCGATTAATGAAATGCGAACATAACGATGACATATGAAACAAAAGGAAAAACATTTGCTAAATTTCAAGCCACAAGAATCTCAGAAAACAGAGCTGTATTTCTTCATTAAAATCTCTGTCTAAAACTGTAAAATAAAACTTTGTTTTTCTCCTACACTAGCTCTCAGAACTCTCCCTCATCCCCACAATTGATTTACAATGTATAAATAAAACCCTGCTAGGGGAAAACAAATCGACCCCAAGACAAGGAATTTGTTTTAATTGAAATTGCAGAAATAGAAAAAAAACTATTCTTATGTTCTAAAAACAGACCAATGTTTCCATTGAAATCTTCTGATGGCCAATTAAGAGACAAATATGGAGCGCAGATCTGAAGTCTTTAATGGGAGATCGAATCCTATGCAGTGATGAATATCTTCATTTCAATTTAGCCTTTCGATTTCTGACTGCCACGTTACATTTGTCATTTGAATAAAATGGAATTTAATAAAAATAGCCTCCAAAATTCTGCCAATTCTAGCGCGTGATGATAACTGTGCCCAGAGAAGGTTGCATGGTTGCAAGATAATGTTGCAATTATCAATAGAGGAAGAAAATCTTGCAGTAATCCGTTATCGAGGAACAAATGGAAGTGCGCTTTTTCCTAAGGGATTGCCACGTTCAATCATAATCCTGAAACAACTTCAAATCAGCACCATTAACCTCATTCGACTTTCCATATGCTAGCCTTAACATTTTAACAAGCTTTAGGTGAATGCACAATTTTCTCCGTGATAGCAAGGAAGTCGCCATTTGTTAAGTAACTGAATCAAGGAATTTCAGCCTTTGTATGTGCAAACTATAGCGCATCCTCCGTTCTTGCGTCCTAGCGAATCACAAACAGTATCTGAAGAATCAAGCTGTATCGAAATGATGATGGCTTTGGCCAAAAGTTAATCCAAAGAATCTTGTTTATCAATAAGATGCTCTAAATCTCGTTTCCAGATGAAGATAACGATGAAAGCGCTGTAACAACAGCGAATTCTCTGCTATGGATGCTCCTATTCGATGCCTCCTTTTACATTTTCCGTTTGAAACTGTCTTTTAATAGGAATTGGAATTTTACCCATTCAAAACATTATTTAATTGTCATTACAAAAGAAATAATCCATAGCCATCGTGTGCCCTCATGAAAATGCCACCTGTCACTAAATTTAACTAAAAATAGCTTTTGAACTTTGTCTTTGACAACGTTCTGCCATTTCCAACTGCGTTTCTCCCTTTCGTTGCTAACTTCTTCAATGCAGCTGAATCCTCTGACACGGCGTTCTCAAGATCAGATTGAAACAATTTCAAATCGGATCTACTAATTTGCTGAACGTTGCCACTATATTTTCCACATCAAAATCACCACAAGCATAATAATAATCTACTGCACAATGATCAAAACTTGTTTGCAATTCATTGAAGTCGTTTTGGATGAAGACTGGGCGCACAAATGAAATTCTGGGTGCTGTTGCTCTATGGGTCGCATGCGTCCAAGTGGGTCGCTCTGCCCAGGTGGGTCGCTCACGTTATAACTTTACACTGCGGAAATAACCCAAGTGGGTCGCTCTGCCCAGATGGGTCGCTCGAGCTCCAAGACCCTGTCCATTCTTTCGCTGCTTCCACAGCCTTAATTTCATTTGTCTTCCAGTGTTTTGCAATGTTTTTCAGAGAGAGGGTGCTCTTAACAGTGCTTGTATACTCAATAAAACTGTTTCAAATTTGCAATGCTGGACTCCACTTGTCCTCGAGAATACCAAGGCATATGCGTCCAGGCTTATCAATATTTGGGTGGTAAATCTTTGTCAAAAAACGAACCTTTGGTGCTGCCATTGGATACTCCTCAGGCAGGAATAACTCCAACTTGAAAACACCCCCTGTAGCTCAAATGTTCCTCATAAGGTTTGGTTTGACTCTGCCTCAAAGACACATTACTCACAGTGTCACTACTAACACACACAAAATCACCTCGGATCACATTCCTTTGATCAATAAGACGCAGGGCATTCCCAGCGCTAACACAATCATTTAATTCAATAGCTGTGACAATGAAGTTTGTTTGGGCTTTCCAGTGAGACCTCTCCAAATAGCTTGTAACTTACTTTGCCTCTGATTGCTGATGATGTTTTGTTTTCTTTTGCTTGTGTTTTTTGCAGAGAAGAGCTGAGGAAGCTGTTGCTTTTTGAAGAGCTGGAGAATTTGATACATATTCTAAAAAACCACATTTAATGATTTCTTCTTCAAAACAGGGTTTTGAAGAAGAATCAATCCTGCATTATTTACAATGACATTCCTGAAATGAAGACTTTTTGAACCTTCCTCTGGCCTGCACTTATCGAAATATTTCCTCAAGACCGACCTTACTCTTTAATGACCGGTAAATTAGGAGAAATGAACCTGTAGAATTTGATTGCAATGGATCAGACAAGACGGAGTCTAACATTGGCTCCAATGGGGATGGCAGCTGCCGCTTCTTGGAGGTGCCAAGAACTGCAGAGCTTTGGGAGAGCAGACAGTGCCTCCATCCATTGGGCGATGGAATCATTATTCTGACAAACAGACTAAAGACTAATGACTCAACTTATTAATTGGAAAATCAACTCAAACTGACTTCAATGCAAACTGAAATGGCTGAATTAAAACAAAAACTTTCTGAAAAAGGGCAGCAGTCCATCAAGCTTTAAAATCATGATGGCAACCACCTGCATCCTGATGTGATATGTACAATCATGTGTAATTTGCTTTCCAATGCAACCAATCCGGCATCCTGGATGACTCGTACCCCTCGCTCTTACTCTCCCTGAGCAGGCAGAATGCTAAACCTGTAGGCAACTCAACACAATCACTGAAACCAAATCTTATGATAATGAACCAGGCAATATTTATCCTTTCTAATGTTTGCAGAAGAATGCTGAAGGGGTCTTGAAAATCTTGAAGCATTGGCTTATCTGGAGATCCAGCTGCAAAAATACAAGTATTTACTCCATTCTGATCTGAAAGGACAATTGATTTCTGAGGTAAAGAAATGCACAGAGAGGTATCTGCCATCTGAGTGTTAGCTGTAGGTTCGTTGACCATGAGAAATTCTGGCATATACTCTTCAACTTCATGATCTAGATCATTTTTAAACAAAAAATAATCTTCAAGATTATCAAACATGACAGCCTTACCATCTTTGTGAAGGAAAAAATTATCTGTTTGCTGATCTACACAACTGATTACAAGACAATCATCTTTTTCAACAGAGGAAGAAATTTCACCAACACTTTCCTTATTATGTATGCACTGCAAATCTGTTGTATTTTTGGCTGAAACATGACCTTTCAAAAACTGATCTATCTCATCTTCAGACAAAGGTGACAATGCTTTTTGTTTTCTTCTGCTTAAACAGTAATTATCTTCATATGACAGGGCATTCAAACTATCATTCATTACTGAGTTATTGAAAGGAGATTTATCACTTACTTGCACAAAGATCTCATTCTGTCTTTCATGAACTGACTGGATTGCCTCTTCATGAAGGCTGTGTTCTAATGATGGGCTGACAGTATGACTGAGAACATTTGGATCCATTACTGTGTCGTCTGCATCCCAAATGATTTCAACAGCAGAGTACTCCTTGATGGGCTTCAGCACAAGATATGCTTGGTCATCATGATCTGAATCTGAATCTGAAGTAGCCGTCTGGACATTATCACAATCTGCAATTGGAACTGGACTTACTTGCATGCTGCTGTCTTCCGTGGGCAGATCTGAAATGACATTCTGCCTTTCATCATTTTCAGCCATATGGCCATCAACCTGCTGCAAAGTCTCCTGAGCATCTTGATGGGTATCCTCCAAGTTCTCTTCATTCTGCTAAAATGGATTCTCGTACAGGGCCTCCATGATTTCATCATTTATGAAATTATCATCTTCATAATATTTCTCCAGGCTTTCAATAAAAGAATAAGCATGTTTGCAACAGCCATGAACTAAACTTAACGATGGATAAGATGTTTGATATTTTTCAATGAACAGGGCATGAAAATCCTCTAAACAATAAATACATGCCAGCAGCAAATTTTCATACCATGACTGAGCTTCACCTTCCAGAGTGGCCAGAAATATCTTCATCAAGCAATCTTCAGGAAATTCAACTTTCAACTTGCGAATATGCATGTGAAATCTGACTAAATGTAAAGCAGCATCTTTCTTACCATCATTGTTGAACGTAGGCAGATTCCTCGACCAATCCACCTTGGGCATCTTATTCGGAAAACCTGGGATGTGATCTCGGCTCATGGGAGCGTATCTTCTTGTGATCCGGTCCATCTTGAAAATCTCACAGCTACTGATCTCCCTGCAGTGAAGTCACCATGAAGGATTTGATTGTCTGGATTGTTTTAGTGTGTGAAGTTGCCGGGTGAATGATTTCAGCCTTGCGGTGTCTGACTGCTGTCCACCATCAGCATCAGATCTGCAACTTGATTTCATGTACTGGAGCAAGACAATCTACAGATCGACTGTCACATCAACAGCAAACCATCTTCCCCAGTATGGTCGCCACTATGTTAGCGCTCGAATCTGCCACAGGCTGAAAGAGGCGAGGCTCGAGGCAACATCAAACCAACCTTAGCCTTGTAGCTAGCCCTACGAGGACAGGAGAGGGCTCTCTCCGGGTCTATCTCAGCAAAAGGTTTTCAGAAGGGCTGAGATGACCAAAAGCATAACTGATCTTAGGCTAGTAAACTGATAGAAAGGGTTTTAATAAATGTTGGGTTTCTGGGCTGTGTGGGATCAAGAAACAGTGAGAGCAGAGATCAAATGAAAAATGCAGATTATTTCCTGAGGCAAGGTAAGCAAGAAGTTTAGCAATTAAATTGAGATAAACGGAATGACAAGACTGCTGAGAAGTCGACAAGGGCATAGAAGATGGATCCTTGTCGAACAGAAGAAAACATTAACTATGAATACTTCCTCAAGACAGAGCAAATAAATTGAATTCTGCCTTTCTCACTTAGAAACATTCAATATTGAAAAGGCGATTAATGAACTGTGAACATAACGATGACATATGAAACAAAAGGAAAAACATTTGCTAAATTTCAAGCCACAAGAATCTCAAAAAACAGAGCTGTATCTCTTCATTAAAATCTCTTTCTAAGACTGTACAATAAAACTCTAATTTTCTCCTATACTAGCTCTCAGAACTCTCTCTTCCCTCTCTTACAATTGATTTACAATGTATAAATAAAACCCTGCTAGGGGAAAAAAAATCGACCCCAAGACAAGGAATTTGTTTTAATTGAAATTGCAGAAATAGAAAAAAATATTCTTCTGTTCTAAAAACAGACCAATGTTTCCATTGAAATCTTCTGATGGCCAATTAAGAGACAAATATGGAGCGCAGATCTGAAGTCTTTAATGGGAGATCGAATCCTATGCAGTGATGAATATCTTCATTTCAATTTAGCCTTTCGATTTTTGACTGCCACGTTACATTTGTCATTTGAATAAAACGGAATTTAATAAAAATAGCCTCCAAAATTCTGCTAATTCCAGCGCGTGATGACAACTGTGCCCAGAGAAGGTTGCATGGTTGCAAGATAATGTTGCAATTATCAATAGAGGAAGAAAATCTAAGAATTTACATCGTAGAACAAAATGGAAGTGCGCTTTTTCCTAAGGATTGCCATACGTTCAATCATAATCCCGAAACAACTTCAAATCGCCATTAACCTCATTCGGTTTTCCATATGCTAGCCTTAACATTTTAACAGCTTTAGGTGAATGCAATTTAGGTGAATGCACAATTTTCTCCGTGATAGCAAGGAAGTCGCCTATTTGTTAAGTAACCGAATCAAGGGAATTTCAGCCTTTGTATGTGCAAACTATAGCGCATCCTCCGTTCTTGCATCCTAGCGAATCACAAACAGTATCTGAAGAATCAAGCTGTATCGAAATGATGATGGCTTTGGCCAAAAGTTAATCCAAAGAATCTTGTTTATCAATAAGATGCTCTGAATCTCGTTTCCAGATGAAGATAACGATGAAAGCGCTGTAACAACAGCGAATTCTCTACTATGGATGCTCCTATTCGATGCCTCCTTTTACATTTTCCGTTTGAAACTGTCTTTTAATAGGAATTGGAATTTTACCCATTCAAAACATTATTTAATTGTCATTACAAAAGAAATAATCCATAGCCATCATGCGTCCTCATGAAAATGCCACCTGTCACTAAATTTAAATAAAAATAACTTTTGAAATTTGCCTTTGGCAACGTTCTGGCATTTCCAACTACGTTTCTCCCTTCCGTTGCCAACTTCTTCAATGCAGCTGAATCCTCTGACACGGCGTTCTCAAGATCAGATTGAAACAATTTCAAATCGGATCTACTAATTTGCTGAACGTTGCCACTATTCTTTCCACATCAAAATCACCACAAGCATAATAAGAATCTACTGCACAATGATCAAAACTTGTTTGCAATTCATTGAAGTCGTTTTGGATGAAGACTGGGCGCACAAATGAAATTCTGGGTGCTGTTGCTCTGTGGGTCGCATGCGTCCAAGTGGGTCGCTCTGCCCAGGTGGGTCGCTCACGTTATAACTTTACACTGCGGAAATAACCCAAGTGGGTCGCTCTGCCCAGATGGGTCGCTCGAGCTCCAAGACCCTGTCCATTCTTTCGCTGCTTCCACAGCCTTAATTTCATTTGTCTTCCAGTGTTTTGCAATGTTTTTCAGAGAGAGGGTGCTCTTAACAGTGCTTGTATACTCAATAAAACTGTTTCAAATTTGCAATGCTGGACTCCACTTGTCCTCGAGAATACCAAGGCATATGCGTCCAGGCTTATCAATATTTGGGTGGTAAATCTTTGTCAAAAAACGAACCTTTGGTGCTGCCATTGGATACTCCTCAGGCAGAAATAACTCCAACTTGAAAACACCCCCGTAGCTCAAAATGTTCCTCATAGTGTTTATTTACTCTTCTTTCAGTACACACTTTGCCGGGCAGTGTCACTACTAACACGCACAAAATCACCTCGGATCATATCTTTGATCAATAAGACGCAGGCATTCCTGCCGCTAACACAATCATTTAATTCAATAGTCATGACAATGAAGTTTGTTTGGGCTTCAAGGAGACCTCTCCAAATAGCTTGTAACTTACTTTTCCTCCGATTGGCCGATGATGTTTTGCTTATGTGTTTTTGGCAGAAGAGCCGAGGAAGCCGCGTTTTTGAAGAGTCGGAGAATTTGATACATATTCTAAAAAACCACATTTAATGATTTCTTCTTCAAAACAGGGTTTTGAAGAAGAATCAATCCTGCATTATTTACAATGAAATTCCTGAAATGAAGACTTTCTGAACCTTCCTCTGGCCTGCACATGTTACTGAAATATTTCTGAAGACTGACCTTACTCTTTAATGACTGCAAATTAGGAGAAATGAACCTTGGTGAATTTGATTGCAGCGGACTGACAAGACGGAGTCTAACAGGGTATTTGTGCAGCGAATTTCTGGAGGATTGTCGCAAAGCATAGGAGAAAGGTTCAACCTTTCACTGTGCATGGTTGACTTTGATCATCGCACTAATGGCATGGAAATAACCAGCGGAATCGCAGTTCTCTATGGTCGAAGAAGATGTGTGCGAAGCATCACAGTATGCCTCGTTGTGGAATTCTACTATGCCGGTGAGAGTACATGAGAACCAAGTTTTATTCGTATTGTGCCACATGGACCTACATATGGTGGTGAACCAACATCCTCGGTTGTCACCAAGCCTCTACCAACAATATAAAGGAGTTGTGAAGTTCAAATTGAACTTCCATAGAATATATGTGTAGGTTAGAAAGGATGTAATGAAGACATGGGATCCTCTGCCATACTTAGTTGCTGAAGATGATTTATCTACATTGATATAGCATTGGCCCACAGAATGGATGACTACGACAGAGGAAGGAGCAAAGGATAGTCATGCAGATAAAGAAACATAGGAGCATGGAGTCTCAAGCATAAAAGATAAATACAAAGAGGAATAGGAGAAAGATAAGGAGCTGGAGCATGCGGAGGGTCATCCAAATCCTCTTGGAGGTGCAGATCTGCTTGGAGGCGATGCACAGGATAATGAAAATACAATGACAGATAAAGGAAAATGAAATATGCACAATGAAGTCTCCCCAAAAAGTAGGAAGAAGAAAAAGTATGATAAGTTTAAGGGTGCAACATCCTTGGTCCTTACTAAAGGGGCAATCGACGAGATCAAGGACAATTTTATGAAGTGGAGGAGAAATCATGGGGAAGAATCGAGGATCGCTATGGTGCACTCATGGCAGGAGTTAAGCAGAGTGTTAAATATATAAATTTGTTAGCACAGACAGCTAGACAGCCAACGCCCATAAGACAACCCCTCCAGCCAGAAAGACTGATAGAAAAAATATTTAGGATGAGGCTCATGTAGATACCTATCGGATCCCTACAGTTCGATGTAGCTGAAGCAAAGCAACAAGAAAAAATTTGGGAAAAGGTTGACATGAACCTTGCAGTGCTTCCCATTCCAATATTGCATGAACTACATCAAGGTGTTGTAAATGAGTTAAAGGAGTGGGAGAAACGCACAACAAAATTAAATATTCACATAGAAAAAGAGCTATCTGCGCTGAAGAAACAACTTGACCAAGAAATAAAGGAAAAGGACTAGGTCGAACAAAAACAACAGAGGTTGAAAGAAGTGGTTGAAGCCACTTGCAGAGAAGTTCTGGACATGGATGTCCACTGGGAGGAGCCATTCAAAGACAAGGTCGTGAAACTCAGCCTTGTTTTCAAGGAATCCAAGAGGAAGGTTGCATAAGTCTAGTTTGAGTATGAGCTCAAGATCAACGATCTGAAAATGAAGTTGCAGCCATCCACGCCACCAGAAGTATGGGAACAAAGGGAGATCGACCTGAAAAGTGCAGTGGCAGGCATCTCTGGCATAGTAGAAAACTGTGGAAAATTACTAGAAAAAACCTTGTTGATTTAGACTTCGCTGCAGGAAGATTAAAATGTGCAAAAGATATAGGAGGATATCCAACATAAGCATAAGTAACTGGAAGAAAATAAAGACAACAGTGATGAACCTGCCAGTTTCGCAAAATCTTGCAAGGATCAGTGAAGGTAAGCCTCTTCATAAGCGAATTGAAGAATTTAGAAAGGAAGATAAAATTTTGACAGAGAGAACTCAATCATGGTAGGATGAGGCTCTCCAGCTGTCGTAGCAGGTGGATGGGAAACTCTCAGAGCTTTGCCAACAGGAAGAGGCAGCACTGAAGAAGACTGCAGGACCAATCACAGAGGCAATTTTGGAAGGAGTCTGTAGTCAAGAGAAGCAGGTCATAAAGGTACTACAGAAGTTCAACACTGCCTACAACAGCATAGCAGCAAAGATCAAGGTCAAAGCAACTGAGTGATTTGGGAAGTATCACATGTGAGTATTGGGGGCTTATTGGGTGCAGCCCAACTTGGCCTCGATTTTTGCTAAGTATCAGGATTTTGAGGAGCGGAGTGCAAAGTATACCACACAACATAGCATTTTGGAGATACTGTGTGGTATCTTAGGGGCTTCGAGATGGTCAAAGCCCCTCCTTTTGTAATGGGCTTGGGTTATTTTTTCTTGTATTTTACTTAGCCCATGGTATTTGTACCATGGTTTTGTAACGATGTAATTCTATATAAAGTGATGTAATGCTAGGTTATAAGTAATAAGATATTATAAGAGAACATGTGATTGTAATTTCTATGGTCGCGAGCTAGTTGTATCTGCCTTTTGTAGTGAAGGAAAGGCTTTGTAGCTGAGTGTTCAGAGACCTTGGCAGAGACCGCATCTTAGTGCGCAAACCACCTGTAGTTGTGTGCACATGTTGGAGAAGTTGGGTGTACTTAAAGATTCATCATAATAAGAAAAGAAGAAGTGTTGTGAATATATCATGTGTTCTAATGTGTTTTTGTTTATTTTCTTAATATTAGTTGTTGCAAGTTATTGTTCTAGTTGTGTGTTATATAGTGTAGGTTATGATATTGTTTATATGTTATGTTGAATGTGGCGAAGTAAGTGAAGGGTTTAAAATAGCGCAGTAATTTTATACATGTTAAGGGATAATAGTAGCACAACAAATTAGCCACATCGCGCAGTCCCTCAAGGTTGCAGAAACTTGATTCTGCAACCACCCATAAGTCACCTCGGGTGAGACTACGATCTTATTGCAGGTCGTTGCCAAAAGGGCCGATGATAAAGGGATTTGTTGGTGCAAAGCATAGATTGAACCTGGGTCAAGCTCAAACCAAACAACAGTTGCTTCTTTTATTTTTCTGCCAAATCTTTATAATTATAAGAGATTTTTTAATGCTGCCTTTTGGTGGTCTAATTCCACTTGGAGTCTTTGTTGACCTTGTTCTAGGAGTCGTAAATTTGCTAATTATGGTTTAGGTAGCCATCATATTGTCCCTATTGGCCACTTTCCTTTTTTCCTTTTGTCATTTTCCTTCCTGGCTTCTTTGTGGTCTTTTCTTCTAGGGCCTCTTCTTTATTCTCCTCTTCTTCTCCAATTAATGGTCCTTTGTTTCTTATAATTTTTTCCTCTAGGGATTATTTCAAGTTCAAGGTGTTAATTATCTAATCAACTTACCTAGGATTTGATCCTCATATTATAGATGGGGAAACACAAATATTTAACCATAAATGGTTTCAAGGGATTTGTATCCATTATCCTTGATGTTGATGGGGGGATTGTTGGTGTTTATAAGGATGGTATGCTCTCTTGCTGAGATAAAAATTTCAAATCTATTTTGAAACTTTAGAGCATGTCCTTTCCCTTTCTAAGTTGGTGACTTTGGTGGCCCATAGGAGGGTAGACTCAAGGGATTTATTTTACTTTAAGGATTCAAACATGCTTGATTGGCACTAGATGGAGTAGAATTCCTAATCATTAAAACTTGAGTTGTGTCTTGAAGGTTAATATTTGTGCCCATTTTCTTTTTAACTATTTTCCATTTGTCCTCTTTGGCTAGAGTTGGTTGTGGAACTAGGGTGTTCTTCTTTTATTCCTTTGAAAATTGTTTGTACTTATGGCACAATTTTCACTTAGGGTAGCTGATCATAACGTAGTGGTTGATCATGTTTCCATTTGTCTACAATTAACGAGATGTCTTATGGAATTCCTTTCTCCATATACCTCAACACAAATGCAAGAATAAGAAAATAGCCCATCCTTTAGCTTTGCTTTATCAATGAAACACCCCAAGGCATTCCCAACATTTCTTAGAGAACCTTCACCCTAGTGGTGAAGAGGAAAATGTGGGAGGCAAGCCCATACAAGTACCATTAATGGGACATCACACTCTCAGTTGAAGTTGGATGTCCATATTTTCAAGTACCTAACTTGATAGCTAAAGAAGTAAGGTCCACTTTTAAGTACCATGCCTCTATATTTCTTGGGTTCAAATTAGAAGGTGTCATATTCCCTACCATGGAAATAATGTGGCATATTTTTCTTTATCATGAAATGTTGATTCTTTTGAAGTATGATAGTCATTGCTCAAGGGGAAAGCTAGATTCCCATAAAATAACCTATAAGTCATATTTCAAATATATTTATAACCTTGTGTCTTGTATTGGTTGGAGGAAGGGTTTTTAAATATTGGTTGATGATCCAGGTGGATATTGGTAGCCACCCACCTATTCCACTTGGCTCACAACATTATTTCCTATCCATTTCCTATTTTGGTAGTTTTCAGGGCTTGATTCTTCTTGATCTAGTTTGAGGCCCTAAACGATGTTTTTTGTGGGAACGGGAAAACACAAGTCTTTAATTGACATTTGCAGTCGAAATTTGTTCTCCTTGAATACACTTTTATAACAAGTTATCTTATGCACTAAATGGAGATCGTATGCCAAAGTTACAACCCTGAGAAGATCACATTCCAACTTACCCCATCAGGGCCCACAAGCCCTTTGCGATTCATCTCTTAGGGTTATGGTTTTGGATGTTTAGGATTTCTCATTATTTCTTCATGATAAAAAGGCCTCAGATCCTAATTGTAACACAGTTCAGAAGGCGCATAGTTGTCACATCTCTTCTCAGAGATAAGCTACCATTGTTCGAGCTAGTTTTCTTTCTTCCTGCATGTAAACGGTGTTAGCATTTCTATTTATTAATCGAAGTTAAATTTCATTATTTCTTTGTGTTTTTATTTTGAATCTATATTTCATTTCATTCCTTCATAAAAATGGATTAGTAGTATCAGAGTGGTCTTCTCTCTTTTTTTTTGTGCATGTCCCCAATGAGGTCGAGGTATAAGGAGTTGTGACTCGAACTACTTGAGCCCTTGCAAGACCGACCTCACTGACCCTGACAACCTTCCATGGCAGAATAAAAGAAAGATAAGGGAGTAGGAGATATTATAAAAAAAAATCTCGAAGAAGCCCTCGAGTGACAAAGGAATGAGATGATGGATAATTTTTCCCACATCCTTCAATGGATACCAACAGGTGACGCACCTTCATCCAACAGCCACTTCAGAGGCGTTGTCCCATTCAAGGTACAAGTTAATTTTTATATTCCTATATTTGAAGGTCAGATAGATTAAAATGTTATAGATAAATGGTTAGATCTACTAGAAGGATATTTTTCAGGCTATAGTTTTTCTGATAGAGAAAATATTACTTTTACACTCCTTAAGGTTGCCCCCCATGTCAAGGACTAGTGGGAAACTTATTATGAGCAAACGGTCGGGGAGGAATCCCCATTATTCATAGTCACACCCTCCTAGGACTCATTATGAGTTGATGTTAAGGAACAATATTACCTTTTTGGAAGCTATATAGACAAATACATAAAATGGATCACACTACGGTAAGAAAGGGACCAAGAAGTGTTATAGTTCATGAATATATTTCATACCCTATGCACAAATATGGGTATCAAGGACTTTGAGCGACATATTGTGCTCAATTATCATAGTTGTATGCACAAATACATTCGGTTATAAATGGAGTTCCTATACATCTCTTTACTTGGTGCAATGTACCGATATGCTGTCAAAATAGAGCAAAAATTTAAATAGGAGAAGAAAGAATTTGGATTTGTGAATCCAAAGTAGGGAAAGGGCACCCCCAAAGCATGGAACAAAGGATAAAGGCATGGTAGACACCCTACGATAACCCATAAAAGTTGTAGGAAAGTAATAGTAATGGAAAGACAAAGGAAGACACAATAAAGTGGTGTGAGTTCCACAAGAGCCCCACTCACGACACAAATGAATGTCATGCAAAGCAGTTATTGGTGGTCAAGCTTAAAGCTTCATATTCAAACACTTATTTTGACTTTGAGCCATAACCCAAAAAGTGGAAAAAAATCATTGATGCAAAACCTAGTGCCACTGTTGCCACCACTAAGGTAAAGCAAAGTGAGCTCGAAGATCCATAGGAGGTTGATTGTCTCTTCCACTCACAATTGTGGATGAAGGGTGCTTCGCCATAGTTCAATTTCGATAATGGGAGTAAAAAAACCACATCTTAGTAGAGGTCGTTAAGCGGTTGGGCTTGTTGACAACACCACACCCGCAACCATACACTATCGGGTGGCTCCACCAAGGGAAATAACTTTGCGTCAGTCAAAAATTTCACTTTCCCTCTAGCATCAATCCTTTCAAGCCTTGAATTTTGTGATGTTTTGTTAGGCCAATGACACTTTTGGAGGTGTCATGTTGTGTATGAGTCTAGACCTCATACTGTTAGTATTACTTTGGGAATAAAACTATATAGGATACTAGAGGTAGCCTGCCTATTGCCATTTCTTTGATCTCTACTAAGAAACGCAGTAACATCATCTCCCATACTAAGAAATTTATTTTCTTCCTAATTGAGTGTCAAAGTAATGGGGAGATCATGGCCTCTAGGAAGGACCCCTCTATGCAAAAAATCACATGGATAAATTCGTAGAAGAGTACAAGGACATCCTCTCCTCACCCACGAGACTACCTTTGCACTATGAGGTCAAGCATTTGTTCGATCTAACCCCCAACGCACCTCTACCAAATGGGCCAATCTACCATTTCTCTCTTCTGTAAAATGAGAAATCAAAGCATCGGATCTGGGAGTTGCTACAAAAAGGGAAAATTAGACCAATTTTCTCACCTTGAGGGAGCACAATTGTACTCGTACAAAATAAGGATGGGACCTTGAGACTCTACATTGATTATCAGGTGTTGAACAAAATATCAGTAAGGAGTATATACCCGATTCCACGGATTAATGACCTTCTTGACCAACTCAAGGGGGCTAAGTACTTCAACAAGATTGATTTGAAGTCTGGCTATCATCAAGTTCCAATAGAACTCATGGATGTATGGAAGACCACCTTCAAGTCTAAGGAGGGTCTATTTAGTGGTTGTTCATGCCCTTCAGTTTGAAAAATTCCCTCACAACTTTTATGAGGTTGATGGATGACATCTTGCAGCCTTTCACCAACTTGATCATGGTTGCATATTTGGTTGATATACTCATCTTTAGAAAGATTTGGGCAAAGCACTTGCAACATATTCAGCGAGTCCTTCACACCCTACCATAGCACAAACTATGTGCTAAATTGGAGAAATACTCCTTTTCCATGGACCATGTCCAATATCTAGGCTACATTATTGATGAAAAATATGTGCATGTGGATTCAGATAAGATCCAAGTCATTCGAGAGTAGCCAACCCCGATGAATCTAACAGATCTTTGCAGCCTCTTGGGTCTTGCTAATTTCTATCAAAGATTCATGTTGGGGCTCTCTCATATCATTTTTCCGTTAAGTCAAGTTACCAAGGGTGGAGAAAAAGAAATGTTTTTTTGGTCTGAAGCACAACATAAGGCATTCATTGAACTCAAACATCACCTTTTCTTTGCACTAGTACTCACCTTGTTAAACCTACAACAACCATTTTACATTGAGAAAAATACCTCAGACTATGTTATTAGTGCATTCCTCACTCATAAAGGGCATTTAGTGGCCTATCATAGTAAAAAAATATTTGATATTTTCTGGAGATACCCCACCTACGATAAGGAAATGTATTCTATCGTGCAGGCATGTCGGAAATGAAGCATTATATTATGGGGAAAGATACAATCATCCACACGGATCACTGACCTCTTCAATTTATGTAGACACAAGGGAAGTTGTAGAATGATTTCCATCATAAATGGTCCACATATTTTCAACAATTCCAACTGAACATTAAACATAAAAATGGTAACACCAATCACATCACTAAATACCTTATTCGACCCTCGATTGTGGCACTAAACAAAATTCTCAACTCTTGTTGGCATGATACCTTTGGATAGTCGCACTTATATTACAATGCCTCAGAATTCGTTGCTACCTATAAGATGTTGATGATTGGAAAGCCAATTCCAGACTTCCACCTTTAGGATGGACTGGTGTGTTATCTGAGACACCATTGTTTTCCTTCAAGCGAGTGTGCCAACATGATTTGGGAGATGCATTACAGCTAGGTCATAAGAAACTTTGGCATGGATAAGGCAATGGCAGCATTGCATAGGTATCTTTATTGGCCAAAACTCCAAAAAGATGTTGGCAAGTATGTCAAATCCAGCATTGCCTGCATCATCCCCAAACCAACCATTAAGAAGCAAGGCCTATACACCCCTCTTCCTACTCCTAACTAACCTTAGGATTCATCTCAATGGACTATATGTCTGGCATTCCTTATATCAAGCATGATAATGATTGTGTATTCGTGGTCATTGATAGATTTTCTAAGATGGTTATTCTCGTTGCTTGCAAGAAGAGTATCACAACAAAAGTCACTACTAAGCTCTTCTTCGAATGAGTTTGGTACATTTTGGGATTCTATAGACCATAAGCGCAGATTAGGATAGCATATTCCTAAGTGAATTATGGTTGAGCCTCTGGTCACTGTTCGACACCAAGTCTACTACCTTCCACCGCCAAACTGAAGGCCATACAGGTCATCAACGGGATGATCACACACATATTGCAGATGTACAACTCCAAGAATCCACGAACATGGGATTAGTTTCTCACCTATGTTCAACATAGATACAACATAAATATCCATAACTCAATTGGCCATATCCCCTTTCAGGTGGGCCTAATAATTCAACCATTGTATCCCATTGATCTCGCACTACCCATTGTAACTGCCCACGCAGAATTTGCACATGTTCAGTTTGAAGTAAACAAAGCCACCAAGTTTATTGAACAAAATCAACACATCTGCCAGCAAGGTCATGATATACTGCACGAGGCAAATACAAAGTACAAACAATGTCATTATCAACATTGGGTGCCACATAAGTTCCAAGTAGGTGATGAGGTTTGGTTGCGTTTGCAGAAGGAACAGCTTGCAAGAGCCCATCGAAAGCTTCAACCACTCTGATATGGACCTTACACCATCACCAAGGTTTTCGATGACAACTATTTTGAGCTAATTATCTCCCCATTCCTTGGCCTTCACCCAATATTCGACGTGTACTGCCTTCAACCATACTTTCTACCATTGTTGGACACATCAGACATTGTCGAGAACTTGACACTAATAAAGCTCAACCTAGATTGCAGTGAACGTGCCACAACTGATCATATCATGGATACATAAATTAAGAACACCCGCTAACAAAGGATCCAACTATATTGGGTTGTCAAAGCAGAATAGCTCCTACACCAAGGCAAGTGGCTCACCAGGGACCAATTTCAACAAAAGGTTCCCCATGTCATAAGGGAACTCAAGGTAATGGGGACCATTGATTCCTAAAGGGGGAGGATAAATTTAGGTGGATATTAGTGGCCACACACCTATTCCACTTTTCTCACAACATAGTTTCCTTTCAGTTTCCTATTATTCAACACAATTTCCTATTTTGGTAGTTTTCTATTTTTGGTAGTTTTCAAGTCTTGAACTTATGGAGCCTTTTTTAGGCCCTACACAACGTCTTTAGGGTCTTTGATTGACATTTGTATTTGAAATTTGTTCTCCTTGCATAAAAATTTCTAACAGGCTATAGTGCGCGCCAAACAAAGATCACACGCCAAAGTTACGACCCCAAGAAGTTGATGTTCCAAATTACCCCATTGGGGCCCATAAGCCTTTGGTGCTTCATCTCCTAGGGTTAGGGTTTTGGATTTTTATGGTTTCTCATTATTTATTTATGATAAAAATGCCTCAAATCCTCATCGTAACACAATTTAGAAGGTGCATAGCCATCACATCCCTTCTTAAATATAAGCTACCGTCATTCGAGCTAGTTTGATTTCTTCTTGCATGTAAACAGTTTCAACATTTCTATTTATTAATTGAAGTTAAATTTTATTGTATCTCTATGTTTTTATTTTAATTTTTTATTTAATTTCATTCCTTCATAAATCCATATCAACTAATATGGAAAGTACTATACAATTCTTGAGGGATTTACCATCTGGCATAACTAGATTATTAAAAGCCATCAATAGTCACACACACACACACACATATGATAGACATCTAGTATAACTGAAAACAAGAAATATCCAAACCAAAATACATTTCTCCTTATGTGTGATCAATACAAATGCAACTTCGAAATATTGACTCCCATTATTACACAACAAATGCAATGATTTCGTAAATGCCACAAACTAGCCAGTTATAACATGTCTTCAGAGACTTGAGCCCACATAGTTGGGGAAACAAATTGTTCAGCAAACCACTGGAACTAAGATTCTATAACAAATCTTTAATTTTTTTTAAATTTTAATTAAAACATGTTTTGTATCATACATACAATAGCATAAATAATAATACACTTTAGTTACATTAAGAATGCTTATTTAATTGTTAATGGTAGTTCGATTTTATAACTATCAACAATTGTTCATTTTCTTTCCATGATGATTTTGATGATGGTTGAGAATCTTAGCTATAAGTACATGAGTGCATAAGCTATAAAGGTATGTTTATGCAAGACATTGAGGTGGGCATGGACTTGATATCGAAATATGCATATGCATCTTGTTTAGGCTTGTGTGCATAATGATTTTATGCCAACTATTATTAAGGTCGAGGGGGAATGCATTAGTGGCAACAAGAGGTTGTGAAGAATGCTTCACCTTAATCCCACTAAAAAACAACTAAAAATGCCCGATTTGAAAGAAGTTTTTTTTCTTTTCCTGAATAAAAAAAACCATAATTTTTATTAAAGATAATAAAATTTACATTTGTAAACACACTGAGTGTGTTTGCAATATAATCTCCAAAAATAATATCAAGAACATATATCATTAAAGAGTCCAAAATATAACAATGTGGACTAAGCAATAATAACATAAATTCACAGAGAAAAGCTAGAAACAAGTCTAGAAACTATATCTAGAGTATATACATATATTCTCACATCAAGGAGCCAAAAAGAAGCAAAAAACAAAGGAATTATGCAACAAATTTCACCTGTGATGTAACAAGCACCATCATTGGACCATGAAAATATGAGGAGAAAACATGATCATGAACCTCCTGAACCTACCAATACACTTGATCTGGACCTATAGCTACCTTGGAAAATCAATTTGTCTCCCTGTCTCACTCCTTGAATATATGTTTTAATGAAAAGGAGTTACAATAATTCTTTATATTAATAGTACAGTCCAATATAGGGGACAAGAAATTATTTATGCAAACCTGAGCACTATCAAGCCAGTTAATCACAAGCAAAGAGTCACCAAAAAAATGAATGTATGAAATCCCTTGTTCAATGGAAAAAGAGAGAAGATGGCAGCAAGATAGAAATTCTACAAAGTTGTTTGGTCTTGGCCCAAATCCCATAAAGACATGAAAGTAAAGAGAGGCTGATATGTGTAAAGAAAAACCACCACCACAACGGTCCCCCAAGGCATTAGATGCCCCATCAAAAAAACCACAAGGAAGAGTCTTATCAATATTTTCTACTTCTATTACTCTGTCTCTGTACACATCCTTTTCTTGTGGGAAATGACTAAAAATGGCCATTGCTTCAATAGTTACAAACCTGAGAGAGGAGACAATATCCGTAAAGATTGATATATTCTGAGAAATTTTTATTCCCCAACAAATAATCAAATATAATGCTTTGTATATACGAGATCTTGGGATAGAAATCCAATGTTGTCATGCATCTTCAACAAATACACCATTCCATGTGTTGATTGAAGACTCAACAAACTGGAAATGAGACCATATTTGATGACCAAATGGACACATAATAAAGAGGTGTGTGATTGATTCATCCTCTGCTTTGCCTAGGGAGCACCGACCTAAACCATAAATAAACATTAGTAGAGGACGTCCTAGGTCGAAACTTTACCATAAATGATTAACCACATTAAAATATTTGACTTTGGTAGGCAGCGTGATTTCTAGATAGAATTCCACTACCATCAGGGATAGACGGGATTGTGTTCAAAATTTATAAATACATAACACGCCTTAGGGGAATATATGCCAGATGGAGATAAAATACCACTCTAATTCATCCTTCTTGTCAGAGATTATAATGTGATCATGAAGTAATGATAGGAGCAAGTTTCTCAACGACTCACTAAAAATGTCAGGGATATTCATCTCAGTAGAGGATTTCCAACCCTGGCACCATATTGTAGTAGTGGTCGGATTAACAATGTGAGCCAACTTGGAGATACCATGATCCCAAAGGAACTTAATTAGAGGAGGAGGAAGGATATGATCATGACCACTCCCAGGATAGAGATCCTGACCAATACAGATTTTGACACCAAATCCCACTTTCCAAGACAGTACTCTCCATATTGTCTCAAATGTATTAATCAGTACCATCCAAATGATATAGATTTTCCCCTTGGGCTTATCAACTCTTTGTGCCCAATCTTCCACTAAGAGTGGAGAGATGTATTCTGCAATTACCATTGAAGACCATAAACTCTCTGAGGACAGTAAATTCCATCCACTTTTAGCAACCAGTGCATGATAGAACATGAATATATTCTTGAGGCCTCAACCCCTTTGTGATTTAGGTCATGGAATTCTCCCCCGCCCAACCCAAGGCAGACTAGACTCCTCTTTTTTCCATGAGCATAGGAATTTGAAGCAAATGTGTTTGATACGCTCAAGAATGCTTTTTGGAATCGAGGCCAGAGAAGCCTAATAAATAGAAATAGCTTCAAGGACTGACTTAATGAGGATTAGATGCCCATCCATAAAAATACATCTATGACTCCAATTTTTGATACACTTCTCCACTTTTGTGATCAACCAAAGCCATTTTGTCTTGCTATATATGTTAGGCTTTAAATGATAACCCAAATATTTAATACCATCATCTAGTCGAGAGGGAACCGTCGAAGAAAAAAAAATAGATTTCATTGAAGTTCAACAACCCCCAAGTTGGAAACAAGAAGAGTGGAGCTCTGAAATTTAATGATCACACTAGTAACTTTCGCAAATATAGATAGTATATTCTTCAATAAAGCCACTTCCTGAGGGGAATTGTTACTAAAGATGAGAATATCACCGAAAAATAAAAGATGTGATATAACCAAATTCTGCTCACCACACAACCCTAAAAGTGACCCCTTTGTTTGGCCTCTTCGAGAAGACAACTCAATCCTTCAGCCACTGACAAGAAAAGAAGGGGAAAAAGTGAATATCCCTGACGAAGACCCCTCTGAGCATGAAAGAAAGGGGAGGTCGCGTCGTTTATCAGCACTGTAAAGGAGACAATATGAATACAACTCATTACCCCTGTTATAAAATCAAGACCAAAACCCACATGCATGAGGAGAATCCTGAGGTAGATCTAGTTTACTCGGACATGTGCTTTAGATAAGTCAATTTTAAACACTACCCTTTCAAGATTCATTGATTTCAAACTATGAATACCTTCTTGAGAACACCCAATGGCCTCATGAATTTGATGACCTTCCAAGAAGCCAAATTTTTCCTTTGACATAGAGGCAGAAAGAATAGGCTCAAGTCGTAAGGCAATTAATTTTGTTATACTTTTATATATAGCATTACATAAAGAGATAGGGTGATATCCTTCAAAAGATGTGGGATTTTCCACCTTTGGAATCAATTAAGGTAGAGTTAAAAGCAGGGAGAATCCTACATTCCCTCCTTTTTATTCGACCACTGCCAGAAGATCAAAGTCAAATGTATCATATAGACTCGGAAAAAATTCAACACCCTAGCCATCAGGACCAAGACTCTTATCCTTTTGGAAACTGCGAAGGACTTTCTTCAGATAATTTTCAGTGACCTCAGACATTAAAGACCTATTCCCATCTTTGTTGATAAAAAGAGGAAGAGGAAGAGCAGTGTGAATAATTTTAGTTATAGTAGCTTCTTCCTTGGCCTTGAAAATGTGTTCAAAGTGGCTCTTTCCTAGGTTAGCTAAAAAGGAGAAAGAAGAATCCACTCAACCTTCCTGATCCCTCAAAGACCAAATATAATTGATCATTTTATGCCCTTTGGAGAAGGCCTGGAAGATTTTTTTATTATTGTCCCCATTCCCAATCCAAATGGCTCTATTTTTTAATCTCCATTCTACCTCTCGATTTTATAATAGAAAAAAATTGTTTTCGTGCCCCAAGGCAAAAGAGCTTCAATTTTGAGTTAGCGAATCCAAACCCTTCCTCTTCCTAGTTTGCAAGAACCTGTAATTTGTGTTCAATTTCTTTAATCTCTACATATTTGGCATGCTTTTTAGCCATGGCTGATTCTTTTGTTTTCTTTTTGATACATTGTATGTTTTTCGCAAAGTGTTTCCTCACCGAGCCTCCGGAAAAAGGATCAAATAAGGACCAACTCACCTAAACCAATTCCAAAAAGGATTCATCTCTGAGCCAATGTGAATTCATTTTAAAAGGACTTGAAAGTCGCTGTGAAGCACATTTAATTTCAAGAAAGGTGGGGATGTGATCTGAAACACCACTAAAATCAACTCATTTTTTAATAAAGACAAAAAGATCCATGACATTTTCAGATACCAAGAAGTGATCAAGTCACTTGGAAATCTGATCCGACCCCGCTCTCTTATTTCACCAAGTAGGATTCAATTTGATAGGATCCACATCAATAAGGGATTGACAAGTGAGTTGATCATGAATAAATCAATCAAAGGATCAGCCACAACCCGAACACCCGAGGATTCCGCAGAACCCAAAGAAAATTTTGAATCTCCTCCGATGATTAAGGAAAATATCAATAAAGGATTTTTTTAAGAAGGATTCCGAAATTCATTCCTATTTTGATTGGGCCCATAAATATTTAGCAGAGAAAAAGGTAGACCCAAATCCTCAAAGAAAAATTCAATATGTAAACCTGATATAATGCTCCATGAATTGGTCAATTTAAGGGATTTCTTATTCCATTTGATCGTAAGGCCACCCAAACGACAAGAAGCATCAAACATAGATATTTTTAATATTGTTATTTTAATTTGATTTTTTTTTTTTAAATTTGAATTTAAAAATATCTAAAAAACAACTAAAAAATGCCCGATTTGTGCATTTTTTATTTTTATTTTTTTTTTTTAATTAATTTTTTTTAATTTGTTTTTTTTTTTAATTGATTTTTTTATTTTTATTTTTATTTTTTTTTTAATTTTTAAAATATTATTTTTTTTTAAATTATTTAAAATAAATTTGATTTTGTTTTAACTTTTTTTAATTTTATTATTTTTTTGTTTTAAATTTATTATTTTTTTTTTTTGTTAATAATTTTTATTAAATTTTGCCATTTTTTTGTATTTAATTGATTTTTTTTTTTTTTTTTAATTTCATAATTTTATATATTTTACGTTTAGTTTTTTAATAAAATTTTATAAAATTCAATAAATTATATATATATATTTTTAATTTATTTGGATTTAATATTTTTTTTAAATATTTTACCTTTTTATTTTTATTTTTTTGTTAATTACATAAAATTTTTATATTTTTATATTTCAATTAAAATTGTGTATTTAAAATTAGATTTTTTTTTTAATGAAACTTAATTTTTTTAAATTTTTTTTTTTAAATTTTTTTTTATTTAATATTTTTTTTAAAATTTTTAAAGTTTTTCATTTAATAAAATTTTATGTATATACCTATTTTAATTTAAGTTTATATATATTTTAATTTTTATAATTTAAATTTAATTTATTTTTTATAGTTTATTTGTTTTTTTAATATATTTTGTTTTAAATTTAATATTTTCATTGTATTTTATTTTTATTTTTTATTTTTAATAAATTTTTCTTTTTTTTTTCTTTATAATTTGAATAGTGTTTTTTTTTTTAATTTTGAATTTTTAAATTAATTAAAATTTAATATATTTCTTTAAATTTAATTATTTGTTTTAATTTTTTTTTTCTTTTTTTAAATTTAATAAGCATTTTCTTTTTCTTTTTAAATTTAATTTCTATATTTTATTTTTTATATTTTCCTTTTTTTTTTAACTTGTTTTTTTTTTTAATTTAATATTTTTATTTTGTTTTTATTTTTATTTTTTAATTTCTATATTTTTTGAAATTTTAATCTTAATTTTTTTTTGGTTTATTTTTAAAAAAAAAATTCCTTGAATTTTAGGTTTTTTTAATGATTGAATTAAAATTTTTACTTTGTTTTTATTTTAATTTTTTTTATCTTCATATATTTTTAAATTTTAAGCTTTTAAATGTTTTTATTTTTTAAATTTATTTTTTCTTAAATTTTAGGTTTTTTTTTAATGTTTGAATTTTAAAAATTAAAAAATGTTACTTCTATTTTTAAAAATGCCAAAAGTATGACACAAATTTTTTTTTTGTTATTCCAGCATCAACTAATTTCGTTTTGAGGGTGTTTTTTCAATCTTTTTTCCAAGAAACAATTTTGTTTTTACCATAATTTTATAAAATGTTGAAATTTGACCTTAAAAAAAAACGAAGTGCGTTCTGGAAGACACACTTTTTTTTGGGGGGGTGTTTTTTCAATCCTTTTTTCAACAAACAAATTTTTTTTAGCATAATTTTAGAAAATGTTGAAATTTGACCTTAAAAAAAAAACAAGTGCGTTCTGGAAGACACACTTTTTTTTTTGGGGGTGTTTTTTCATGTTTTTTGAGAGTTTTTGGGCTAGAGTTCCCGTTTTGAGGTCAGGTTACCTATTTCATCGGTAACTATGTTAGGTGCAGAAAGCAAGAATACATCGGATTCGAAAAGATACACAAGATCGAATCCTTGGTCCACCTCCAGCTTATCTAGTCGAAGATCCAGAGAAACTCATCAGAAAACAGAGATCTCAGCATTCAGAGATTCAGTCAAATTCATATTCATTGGTAATGTCTACATCATCGCCTGCAAAAATATTTTCCCTTGAAGATATTCCATTCGATCTAAAATTTGAATTATCTCTGTTTAGATCAAAATTAGAAACATACTTATCTGAAATAGTGTTTTATCCAATGAGGTTATCTGAAGTTACGTCATTATCTAAAATAGTATTTGATTCTTTAAATCTTGAAGATAGTACATTATCTGTAGAATCCATATCTGAGTCAGATTTTGATCGGAAGGTCTGGAGTCAGTTTGATAAAATTGAAAAATTAACCAACCAACTCCAATATACATCTGAGAAAGCTATCATGCAGTATCAGCAAGAGTATTTTTTCACTCCAACACCATCTCAATCAGTTTTTTCCACTTCTTCCAACCCTTCTACATCATTTCCTCCTCATAGACCTTCTCAGTCTACCCTTCCCATTGTTATTCCTGCACCACATTCAATAGGGTTCATGGTGAGATTTGCACCTCTAATTTTACTGGTCAACTTGCATCCTTACCACAAGGCCATGGCCAAAGGCTTCCTCTCTTTGATGAAACCTCAGAGATTAGTGCCAGACAACACCTAGTGAAGGTCATTGATTTCATTGATTTAGAAGAGATTGATGTCGATGATGAAAAAATGAGGATCATTGCCCAAAGCTTCTCCGGGGATATAAAAACATGGTTCCATTCTTTGACTTCCAATTCTATATAAAATCTAGAGCAATTAACTGATGAATTTATAGATATATGGGAAGTGAAAAAAGAATCTAATTTAGGTTATTTTCGAATGTGAAAACTTAAAAATAAATCCTAATGAGTATGTTCAAGATTTTACTGCTCGCTTTATCCGGGTATACAACTCAATCCCCAATGATATCAAGCCTCCTCCAAGTTTGGCTCTCTTGCACTAGACAGATGCTTTTGATCCTGATATGGCATACCAACTCCGAGAAAGAAGCCCTATAACACTTGAGGAGATGCAGAAAAACACAGTTAGTGTCGAAGCAAATTTGATGATCAAAAAGTCAAAGACCAAAGGTGAAAGAAAGGTGAAAATTAAGGAGGAACCATCACATCCTCTGATGCCAAATTGGATACCCTGATCAGGATTGTGGAGAGAATGGTGGATAGAATGTCTATCACTTAAAGGAAAATAGAAACTCAGGTTTGGAATCCTAGTTTCCGAGGCCATCAACAACAGCCTCAGTTTAGGATTAAACAGAGGGGACAAAGAGCTCCAGAGCAGCCGACCCAACATCAAATCCGCACTCCTTTGCAGCAGACTAATGCTCAAGGGATTGCAGAGGAAGATGATTTTGTAGAAGAGAATTATTTCTTCACAAAAGATGGACAACCTATCTTCCTTACAGAGGATGAAGAATATATTGAAAAAATAGATTTACCGAATGATGAGGATTATATGCTTGCAAATGATGATGAGTTGGAGGTCCAATCCGATGACTATCAATGGGGGTATCTTAATGCTCTCAGCTCACAACAGAGACAATATTCTTTGAGAAACCGAGATGTTCCTATCACTCCTATTCAGAAGAAGACAACTTAGCAAAAAGATGCTCAGCCCAAACAAAATCCCCAAGCTAGTCAAAACAAGGGAAAGGATCTTGCTGCTACAAATCAGAGAAAGAACAACCAGGCATCTACAAGTACACCAAACAATGAGAAATAAGTCCAAAGGAAGGAATCTGCAACAAAATACCAACCTGACAAGAGGGACACCGTTGCAAAAGAGGTAGATAAACAATCCAAACTGTTTAGCTTAGAAAATGAAATCTCTAAGTTGAAATTTTTTGTCCCCTTGACCAAGATTATAAAAAATAACCAATACAAATCTCATGTTGCTAAAATGTTGAAAGTATACCCTATTTCATACATGGTTAATGTTGAATATGATCAACCCGAGCTCCTTTTTGGTCCAGCCATATATGGTCAACTAGAAGATAGTGAAGTTCCCTCGTTTAATCTTAGTTTGAGGATTCATCAGTGTATCCTCTGTAATGCCATGCTTGATTTCGTAGCTTCTCATAACTTGATTCCAAAGGACATAATGGAAAATTTTGGCTTGGACATAATCGGACCTTACCATGATCTTTACTATTTTGATTCTGGTAGAGTACGATGTCTTGGTCTTATAAAGGACTTGGTAGTTTTGCTTGAGAAAACTCCTGCTAAAAATGTCTTAATGGATGTGGTAGTAGCCGATATACCTCCATGGTATGGCATGCTACTGTCAAGGTCATGGGTATAAAATTTAATAGGTACTCTGCAATTGGATTTCTCTTAGGCCACTATCTCGATTTTTGGGCAACTAAGGAAGTTGTACCGGGAGACAAAAATGAAGTATATGATCACGAGTAAAGAGAAACCAAATAATCACCCTATCAATTATGTACATGTTGATCTTGAGTCCTTTATTTTGTTTAATGATAGTGGTTTTGATGATTTAGATAGCCAAAATATAGAAGTTGAGGAAATTCCAGAAATTTCGAATAGTGTCCGAGAAGTTTTGGATGAGGGAAAAGTCAATCAGCCTAGTACTTTAGAGCAGATATAAAAAAATTCAGAAAAAGGAACTGAACAGGTTGAAAGAGTGGCCCAAAGGAAGAAACAAATTAGACTGCGGAATTCCAACTTCCTGATGATTATAATGGTCTTTGGACCATGGATTTTGATGGTGCCTTAGGAAAAGATGGGGCAGGTATCGGAATCTGGATCCGTAGTCCAATTCATCAATCAGGTAAACTTCCAAAAAGTGTGAGATTGTGTTCCTATAAGTTAGCTTTTGATTTTAATGAAGCTGAGTATGAGGCATTGACCACCGGCCTCAAAATTTTGAAAAAATTAGGTGCAAAGAGAATCATTATTTATGGCGACTCTGAGCTTGTAATCAAGCAGGTAAAAGGGGAATACCAGGAAAAACATCCAAGGATGAGAGCATATCGAAATTTTGTACTTGACATTCTCAAAATGTTTCATGAATATACATTGTCAGTCATTCCAAGAAGTCAGAATCTTATGGCAGATTCACTTGCCACATCGACAAGTAATTTTAAGATTCCAATATTCTCTAATAGGAAGTTTTAAATTCATGTCAAAAACCGACCAGCTACCCCTGACCACTTGAGGTATTGGAAAGTTTTATGGGATGAAAAATAGGTGAATAATTTTCTACAGATGGAAGGTGAGTTTGAAAATTCTTATATTGATAAGGTATATGATAAATATGATCAAGTGATTGGGGCTACTCAAGTTGATGTGGTACAAATTAAATATAATAATATTACAAGGGGTATTTTACCTTTGGAAGAGTTGTTCGATCAAGATGATGTTGCCAGAAAACTGACCATGGTTCCTACTGAGAAGGGTGTCGAAGATGTGAACATTGGAACAGCACAAAATCCCAAAATGGTTAAGTTGTCCAAGTCCTTATCTCCATAGATGAGAGCTATATACACAACCTTGTTATCTAAATTTGTTGATGTATTTTCTATACAAATCTGAAAGTATATGATAGAAATATCATTCAGCGTACAATTCCGGTCAAGCCTGATCAAAATCCCTTCCTACCAAAATTGAAAAGAATTAATCCAAGATTGTTACCGTCAATAGAGAAAGAGGTAAATAGACTCTTTAAAGTGGGTATCATTGTTCCCATTAGATTTTCAGAATGGATGTCAAATATTGTTCCGATGAGAAAGAAAATGAGAGAGATTCACCTTTGTATTTATTTCAGAAACTTGAATAAGGTGTCATTAAAAGATAAATATTCCCTTCCTAAGATGGACCATATCATGCAGAGAGTGGTTGAGTCCTCTCTAATGTCGCTTCTTGATGGATATTTGAGATATAATAAAATATTGGTGCATAAGGATGACCAAGACAAGATTGCTTTCACGACACCTTAGGGCACCTTCAAATATGCCAAAATGCCATTTGGGCTCAAGAATGCAGGGGCCACTTTTTAGCGAGCGATGGACATCGCTTTCGCAAATGAAAAGGATGTTTTTATAGTAGTGTAACTTGATGGTCTAAATTTTTTCTCCCATTCTCATGATGATCATTTATATCATTTGAGAGTTGTATTTCAAAAGTGCAGAAAATTTGGGATTTCATTCAATCCCAAAAAGAGTATTTTTGTCATGGAGGAGGGAAAGCTTCTTGGCCATATCATCTCCAAATATGGTATCTGTATTGATCCCTCCCAGATCGAAGCCATTCAACAAATAGATTTTCACACAGCAAGAAGGAGATCCAAGCCTTTAATGGTAAGATGAATTTCTTGAGAAGATTTATCCCAAACCGTGCTGACCATCTTCGAGAGATGACCAATATGCTCAAAAAGGACAGTTAGGAAAGGTGGTCAAAAGATGCTAAAAATTCATTTAATTTAGTTAATTTTTCCTTGACAATGATTCCTATTTTGATCAGCCACAACTATACCATTGATTTCATCATCTTTTCATTTGCCTCTGAACATACTTTGGCAATTATTTTCATGCAAAAGAAGGATATGACAGAGCAGCCCATTGCTTTCTTCAGTCGTACCATTAGAAGCATAACATCATTGAGAAGCAAGCCTTGGCCCTAGTAAAGGCATTAAAGGAATTTCGAGTGTATATCCTTCATTCACACATTCTAGCCTATGTTACTAATGCAGCAGTGAAGGATGTCCTGATGAAAACTGATCCGTAAGGCAAAAGAGGAAAGTGGATAGCAGTTATGTTAGAGTATGATATCGAGATTGTTACACTAAAAAATGTCACCCTGAAATTATTCTGACTGTATGAGCTCATTAACACTCATACATTCCTCCTTTGCAAGTCTTACAAACTTTGTTCCTCATTCCAAGCCCTAAAAATAGAGGAAAAACCCTTAAAACTGAAAAAAGCCTTGGGTACGCAGTTAATATGAGACTTACCTGCGTTCTTAGCTAGGGTACGCAGGTAATGTGAAGAGGAACTGCGTTCTAGAACGTAATTTTCCAGTGTTATGCCTGCGGAATTCCTGTAAAGTCAAAAAAGCGCGAAATCAAAGTGAAAAAGTTGATTTTTGGTCAATTCTGGAAGGTTCTAGATGAGATTTTTTGGGGATGAGTACGCTTTAGTAAGGTGCATGTATCCCACACCTTAAAAAACTAATCCCTTGATGTGAGGAGCCTATCCCTTTGAAGGAGGATTCTATCCCTTTAAAGGTAAAATCCTAACCTCCTCATCTTCTCTATAAAAGGAGGCATTGGGTAGCCTCAAGGGGTTAACAAGGGTTAAGAAAACTAATGGAGGATTGAAGAAGTTAAGTTAAGATTTTGAGTTGAAGTGCTGTTAAGATTTAGACTTCTTTTTGCTGAGCTTTTGAGAGGAAAGATCACATACCTCTTTGTGCTCCTGGAGGAAGAGTGCAAGACTTATCAAAGTAGAGGAGATTCCTGATTCGGACCCCGGGAAGACCTTTCGAACATCAAGGCTAAGGTTGTAAGGTTCTTCTGTATATTTTAAGATTAATACAATCAAGTTCTGTTTTTCTCAATAAATTGTCGTTCGATTGTTTATTTCAATAAGCTGTCGTTTGATCGTTTATTTCATAGATTCCTTGATCACTATGATAGGTATGTTTTATGATTATTTGTTATACAAGTGATATTTGATATTTTTTTGTTTGTGATTGCAGGTCGATGAAAGATGATACTTTCTTGCGACAAAAGAAATCTTGTTGCGACGAAGGATTATTGATACGACGGAAGCACTACGACCGCAAATAAGCATTTGGATCTAAGGTAGGATCAACACCTTCATAGCATTTATTTGTAAAACGAATATATTTAGAGAAAGACAAACTTAGTTGTTCGTTTGTTTCTATTCTGACACTAGGGAGATCGGTCTTGTCCACAAGAACGATTTATCCGGCCAACAAATTGGCGACTCCACTGAGGACAGAACTTGTTGTTTTTGGTTCTCTTTTATTTTGATTTGAGGAAAAAAATTTCCTGGTTTTTGATTGATGGATATCTGCCTGGGTAGCTTAGTTTTTCTCTGTTTTTGAAAATTTTGAAATCTTTTATGTTTTCTTGAAGTTTTCAGGGGACTGCACTTTGTCTTCACACACAGTGCGTGCATCTCCGCACTTTCCTTAAGTAACCAGTGTGGGACCGCACCTGTTACTTCTGGGAGACTGCGGACCCTGTTAAAATTTTGGAAAAACTCTAGATTTCTTTTTTCTAGTTTACTTTAGATTTGATTTAGGATTCTTAGCATCTACCCAGATCTGTTTTTTTCTGTCAAAAATCTCTTGTTTCTGAATTTCTCTCAGCAATTTTTCATCTCATCAATCTCCATTAAGTTAATTGGGTATTTTGAGTCTCTTTTTTGAGAAATTCTTAACTTGATTTCCTTTGGTCATTGCTTGGAGGTTTGTCTCAGTCTTTTCACAATTTTGCATCTTTTTGCTTTTGTTTATGAGTGTTAATCGTCTTTGAGTGTTTTTTGATCTTTGGAACTCTCACCCGATTTTCTTGACTTGCACTTGATTGGTTCTTAGATTACATTAGAATCATCTTGTGTTTGAGAATTATCTTGCATAGATCACATTTGCATAATTAGAATTCTCATTTTCAGAATATGAATGAAAAATGTGCATAAATTACATTTGCATA
This sequence comes from Pinus albicaulis, assembly GCA_034641835.2. NCBI lineage: Eukaryota > Viridiplantae > Streptophyta > Pinopsida > Pinales > Pinaceae > Pinus > Pinus albicaulis. The sequence continues at coordinate 1,113,482,353 of CM076581.1, forward strand.
ATTTTCAAGTGAATTGTGCATAGATTACGACTGCATAGTTTACATTCTGAAAAATCAATCATAGATTTAGATCAGTTTTCTTTGATTTAAATTTAGATGTTTTTATGCTTGTTTTAAAAACACAAAAATATAAAAATTGATTTGGGATTGATTTGCATTAGTTTTTCTTGATAAAATTAGTGCATTAGAGAATTTGTTATATTTTCTCTTAGTGATCAATTTTTGCATTGTTGGAAGTGATGGAAACTTCTCCTTTCTTTAGTTAGGATTCATCGAATTGAAAAGATTACATTATCATATTCGATTGCATTCAGTTTTGGTTCGGGTCATAACACCATTGGTTTCATATCCATTTACCCTTTTGAGTAATGACAGCCTAAATAACACAGCGCTTAATTAAAATTCATCTAGTAATTTTTACATTTTTAGGGCTCTTATCACCAACATAGCTTAGGCTAGTATCTTGGAGTAGGGAGTAATTAACTCTCTAAGGTAGTAAAACAAACAAGTAGTAAATCTTGCGGTAGGAAAAATTCCAATTGTTGCATCTATGCTCTGGGAAGCTCCTCCTAAAGGAGTCAAGCACGAGATCATTTCTAAACCAGTGAGGTAATCAATCCTTCCTCATTGGGAACGATAGAAGATATACACGTATTAAAAACGGTAAACCTCGGATAGACCATTGTCGAGGAGCTTGGGGTCACTTATCAGTAAACCTTGGATTATTTCAAGGAGCCTTCAAGGGGATTGAGCTTTGTTACTCTTCCCTTGCGTGTGTATCGGATCGTAGACTATTCCCCCAGGTATATTTGTTTCTATTGGTAGCCTTAGTGGCCATAATCTATAGGATTCTTTCCTAAGGTGACGGTGGAGGGAAGATCCCACTGTACCTGGAGCAGACGTCGACTAGACTCACTTGGACTCTCTGGAGGGTTATCTTCACTCGAGATGGCATTGTGAAGAAACTTGTGCCAGTCTGTTTCATTAAGCAGGTTGTCGGGGTAACTGTTCCAACCGCCATTTCTTCATTAAAATTCTACGATGTTGGATTTCATCACCAAATAGTGTTTTTAGTGCGGGAATCTACTGTTTGTGTGTGGTTTGACTCCTAGATTTGATAGCGCGTGTTAATTTGTTTGTTTTTACTTTTAGAGACCATAGGTGTGAATTGTGAATTTTAATTGTTAGGTGTGATTTGTTAATTGTTAATTTTAGTTTTAAATTGTTAATAAAATTCACTGAAGTTGAATATAATGGCAATTGTTCCGGAATTTACCAACCAAGGAACCCCTCTTAATGAGAATCCTAGTAATTTTCCTTGCCTTGGAAATGTTGGTCCTCCTTATATGGCTACATTGTCATTACCTGGATTTACAATAGGCTTACCGATATGGTTATTTTCAACTTCGTTGGCCCCGAATACTCCAATTGTTCCACCTCAACCGCATGCTTCACCTCAACAAAGTTCACCATCTCAACATCACCAACCTTCTGTTGACCCTTTACCTTCTTCTCCTAATATTTCTTCCTCCATTTCTTTCTCTTCGCTTGGTAAAAGCCTTGATGCTAGTAACTAGGTGGCTAAGAAGAAGAAGAAAGGGAAGAAGAAGAAGAAGAAGAAGCAAGATAAGGAAGAGTCAACCAACCAACCATGGCTGTAAGTGTTAGTTGTGTTGAGGAAACCTCCAACATGCATCGTAAACCCAAAAACCCTTGCAGGCTTTGTAAGGGTGACCACTTCCTTATTAATTGTCCTGGTATTCCTAAGGTCTTGGAAGTATGGTTAGAAAAATCTCATCAACTTTCTGTTGATCCATCAACCAGTGATAGTCAGGTTCCTGGGAAAAAGGGTAAAGTTAGGTTTCCTTGTAAGTTATGCAAAGGGAGTCATCAAACTCACATTTGCCCTCACATGGATGAAGCCTCAAAATTGTTGGAAAAACTTACTGTTCCACAACAAGAATTTCCAACTGGTTACCGTAAACTTTCTCCCAACCTACCGTCAACTGACGGAGTGATTGATCTAGTTTCAAGTACAGTCGATCCCACTCTTCCATTAGAGAGTGAAACTCATATCACTCAGGTTGATGATCCATTAGTTGATCAAGTGGTCGATTCGATTTCACATTTGGTCGATCCCATTCTCCCTGTAGAGAGTGAACTTCATACCGCTCAGGTTCTTCTTGTTACATCATATTCTTCTACGTCGGGGGGCATTTCACCTGTTTCTACAGAACCCCCTCCAAGTACTGAGGTCTTTTCCTTTGATTGGAATAGACTGACAGAACCTCGTCTTCCTTCCTCCATCCCTTTCCAAATCATTGTGAAAATTGGTGGTAGGGATATACACCGCACACAGATAGATGAAGGTGCTTCTGTTAGTATTTTATCCTCAACTGCTTGGAAAGCTTTGGGTTCCCCTCAGCTTGTGCCTATTACGCAGAATCTGAAAGCTTTTAACAGAACCATTAGTAAACCTTTAGGGATCCTTCCTAAGTTTTCTATTACTTTGGAAGGTAAGACTGTCTGTATTGATCTTATGGTAGTTCGAGGCCCCTTGGATTTCAATTTACTCCTTGGGCGAGACTATGTCTATGCAATGAAAGTTGTCGTATCGACACTCTTTCGCGTGATGTCTTTCCCTCACAATGGCAATATTGTGACTGTAGACCAGCTTTCGTTCCCTAGTCTTATTTCGACTACCAATAATATTACACCCCTAAATGTTCCTGATTCTAAAGTGGTATCTACCCTGCCACGGGTTAATTATGTGGCAACTAGTCCCATGTTTTCAGTTACCGATGTAAGCGAGCCTCTCACTGTAAGCTCGTCTTCTTTTGACTTTGATCCAGTAATTGACATGGAAAACTCTATGGGATTATTTTAACGCGATGTTCTTATCCCTTTTGAGTCCCTTGACATGTATTCCTTCCAGAGAACTATTCTTCCTTCTGACGAAGACCTCTTGGAAGCCATGATCGAGGTGTGTCCATTGACATGTGTTTCTTCCAGTTGGAAGCCATGATCAGTGAACGTGTGGAAAGTTCCTTGTTACTGTGTCAACCTCTTTTAAAAAATGAACCAGTGAGTCAGGTGAGGAGAGTTCCTTTTACTGTGTCAACCTCGTTAAAAAATGAATCAGTCAGTGTGAGGAGAGTTCCTTTTACTGTGTCAACCTCGTTAAAAAATGAATCAGTGAGTGTGAGGATAGTTCCTTTTACTGTGTCAACCTCGTTAAAAAATGAATCAGTTAGTCGAGAGCATAGTTCCTTTTCTTGTGTCAAGCTCGTTTAAAAAATGAAACAAGCTTCCGATGAGGAGAGTTCCTTTTACTGTGTCAACCTCGTTAAAAAATGAAACATGTAGATGAGGAGAGTTCCTTTTACTTTGTCAACCTCGTTAAAAAATGAAACATTTAGTTGAGGATAGTTCCTTTTACTGTGTCAACCTCGTATAAACAATGAATCAGTCGGTCTGAGGAGAGTTCCTGTTACTGTGTCAACCTCTTTAAAAAATGAAACATGTCTTTGAGGATAGTTCCTTTTACTGTGTCAATCTCGTTAAAAAATGAATCAGTGGTTGTTGAGGATAGTTCCTTTTACTGTGTCAACCTCGTTAAAAAATGAATCAGTCGGCGATGAGGACAGTTCTTTTCCTGTGTCAACCTCATTAAAAAATGAATCAGTAGGTAGATTGTAGAGAGTAGATTGGTAGATTAGAAATAAGTAGTTTATGAGGATAGTTCCTGTTATTGAGTCAACCTCGTTAAAAAATGAATCAAGTCTGAGGATAGTTTCTGTTATTGAGTCAACCTCGTTAAAAAATGAATCAGGTATGAGGACAGTTCTTTTCTTGTGTCAACCTCGTTAAAAAATGAATCAGTTGGTCCGAGGATAGTTCCTTTTACTGTGTCAACCTCGTTAAAAAATGAATCAGGTGTGAGGATAGTTCCTTGTACTGTGTCAACCTCGTTAAAAAATGAATCAGTGAGTGTGAGGATAGTTCCTTGTACTGTGTCAACCTCGTTAAAAAATGAATCAGTGAGTGTGAGGAGAGTTCCTTGTACTGTGTCAACCTCATTAAAAAATGAATCAGTTGGTCTGAGGAAAGTTCCTTTTACTGTGTCAACCTCATTAAAAAATGAATCAGTCGGTGCTAAGGATAGTTCCTTTTACTGTGTCAACCTCATTAAAAAATGAATCAGTTAGTTCCGAGGATGGTTCCTATTACTGTGTCAACCTCGTTAAAAAATGAATCAGTGGCTGGTGAGGAAAGTTCCTTTTACTGTTTCAACCTCATTAAAAAATGAATCAGTGAGTGTGAGGAAAGTTCCTTTTACTGTGTCAACCTCGTTAAAAAATGAATCAGTGAGAGTGAGGAAAGTTCCTTTTACTGTTTCAACCTCGTTAAAAAATGAATCAGTGAGTCTGAGGATAGTTCCTTTTACTGTGTCAACCTCGTTAAAAAATGAATCAGTGGATGTCGAGGAAAGTTCCTTTTACTGTGTCAACCTCGTAAAAAATGAATCAGTGAGTCCGAGGAGAGTTCCTTTTGCTGTGTCAACCTCGTTAAAAAATGAATCATTTGGTGCGAGGAAAGTTCCTTTTACTGTGTCAACCTCGTTAAAAAATGAATCAGTGTGTCCAAGGAAAGTTCCTTTTACTGAGTCAACCTTAATAAAAAATGAATCAGTGAGTTCGAGGAAAGTTCCTTTACTGTGTCAACCTCGATAAAAAATGAATCAATGAGTCTGAGGATAGTTCCTGTTACTAAGTCAACCTCATTAAAAAATGAATTAGTGGGTACGAGGAAAGTTCCTTTTACTGTGTCAACCTCGTAAAAAAATGAATCAGTGAGACTGAGGAGAGTTCCTTTTACTGTGTCAACCTCGTTAAAAAATGAATCAGTGGTCTGAGGAAAGTTCCTTTTACTGTGTCAACCTCGTTAAAAAATGAATCAGTGAGTCTGAGGATAGTTCCTTTTACTGTGTCAACCTCGTTAAAAAATGAATCAGGTATGAGGATAGTTCTTTTCCTGTGTCAACCTCATTAAAAAATGAATCATTTGGTCAAAGGATAGTTCCTTTTACTGTGTCAACCTCGTTAACAAATGAATCAGGTATGAGTACAATTCTTTTCCTGTGTCAACCTCATTAAAAAATGAATCAGTAGGTTATATAGGTAGATTTTAAAGAGTAGATACGAGGAAAGTTTATTTTACGGTGTCAACCTCGTTAAAAAATGAAACATGTAGATGAGGATGGTTCCTGTTACTGTGTCAACCTCGTTAAAAAATGAAACATGTTGCCACGAGCATAGTTCTTTTCCTGTGTCAAGCTCATTAAAAAATGAAACAAATCCTTCCCTAATTGAGTCGAGTCTTTGAATAGACCTCGTAAATGTTAAGTCATATATTTAGGTTAGTTTTTAGGTCGGGTCTTTCATATGATGTCGTAAATGAACCTTCATTCCATCCAGCTATTAATTACCATCAGTGTACTTAGTTGAATGAAATGAAGCTAGGGGGGCATGCGCTCTAGCAGTTACGCTAGGGGGCATCAAGCACAATTTTCTCTCTGTTTCAAGCTTGTGTAAAAATGAAACCACTCTGAAGCATAGTTTTTCTCTGTTTCAAGCTTTTGTAAAAATGAAACCTATCTTGAGTCAATTTCAAGCATTTTCAAGACTCGCTAAAATTCATGAAAATCCCAGACATTGTATATTTTCATCTCAAAACATGAAAATTTCCAGTTCTTCCCGCCTTTTCCTACTCGTAAATTAAATTGAAAGTTGTCATTGTGGAGGTTATTTTTATCCCTTTTCGAACCTCGTTAAAATTTACAGTAAAAGCAAATCAAGAGTCGTTTTATCCCTTTTTCGAACTCATTAAAACTTACGAAAAAGAGAAAACCATGAGTACATTTTTTATCCCTTTTTCGAACTCGTTAAAACTTACCGAAAAAGTGAAATCTTGAGTCCTCTTTTAAGCCCTTTTCAGACTCTCTAAACATGAAAAGATTGCCAAGCACTTGATTATTCGAACTCGTTAAAGTAAATGAATGATCGTCCCTTCAGTATAAGTTTACCCCTTTTACGGACTGAAATGGACTATTTACGAAAAAGGTATACATTGAATAATTACGGTCAATAGAGTTCTCTCCCGCATTATTTTATCCTTTTTTGTGCTCGAGAGACTAAATTTACGAAAAAGTACACCCACGGAGTTTTCTTAAGTTTTTCTTTTGACTCCCTAAAATCGAAAAACACCGAGTTTCTCCTATACTGGACTCGTTAAAACTTAACAGTAAAGGACCTGTTCAATTTTAAACAGGAACGAACCACTCCTTCTTAGGGTTCGAATTTTAAACTAAGTTGGACTCATCCCGAAGGATGAGCTTATAAACAAGAAAATGTTATCCTCCTCAAGCTTGTCAAAAATAAAGAGGTACTTGCCAGAAATGGTGGGGGAAAAGAGAGAAAAATGAACATGTTTGTTACATTTTGATTATTCAGAAAATCGTTAACCACTCTTGAACACGACACTTTTGTTCACCTGGGTTTGGAAAATCCTTTGCCTAACAGTTAATCAAACCATATTCAAAGTCTTCAGCTAGTTTATGGGTATTAGCTTTGGGTCAATTATCACCGAGACATCTGCAGTGTCGTTATGTGTTCAAGAGGACAGTTCAAACAAACCATTCATCTCGCAAAATATCCGTCATCCATTTTGACCATCCCCGAGTCAGTCCTTGCCAATATATTTCTTCAAAACTTGATCTATGATTTCGTGTTGTGGGCTTGCCTACGATGGATCACTTTCTATCGACGACAGCTCATTATCTAGGAATTTGATCCAGAAATCGTCAGTACCTTGAAATCTGCATGCCTCAATGGCAGGTTTCTCGCCTTCGACGACAGGTTGCATCATTGACCTTCGATCGAATGATTCTGTGACATGTTCGACTTCAGCTCATTCATTCACATTTCATGGATTGTACTGAGTACTTTGAGAGCCATTGAAATTACTGGTGGTTTCTCTCACACTTGTTAACAGTTCACATCATTGACTGGTAATCAAGTGGTTTCTACCATGTTCGACTTCAACACATTTAATCGCATGGATAGAATCGTACTAGTTCGGGAAGAAGAAATCAAGACCCTGGATCTAGTTTCCACCATCCAGGCTGCGAGGAGTTTTATTATTATACAGTAGACTATTCATTACAGATGGCTGCGCCCATGCTGTGTCTACAATATTGATGTAATATTAAAATCATTTCTGTATCAGAACAAGTTTAGTTAGTTTTTGATCTGAGTATGGGAATGCCTACCTCAGCGATGATATGTTTACATATATATATTTTGCATTGAATTTTTTTACAGGTTCTGACTGGGGTGTCCATAGGATGATCCTTGAAATGATAAAGTACTTCACTCTTCATATATGACAGACTTCATCTTCATCTATTTCAGACTTCGCACTTTAGGGGGAAATCTGTTACACTAAAAAATGTCACCTTGACATTCTGCTGACTGTATGAGCTCATTAAACACTCATACATGCCTCCTTTGCAAGTCTTACAACCTTTGTTCCTCATTCCAAGCCCTAAAAATAGAGGAAAAACCCTTAAAACTCAAAAAAGCCTTGGGTACGCAGTTAATATGAGACTTACCTGCGTTCTTAGCTATGGTACGCAGGTAATGTGAAGAGGAACTGCGTTCTAGAACGCAATTTTCCAGTGTTATGCCTGCGGACTTCCTGTAAAGTCAAAAAAGCGCGAAATCAAAGTGAAAAAGTTGATTTTTGGTCAATTCTGGAAGGTTCTAGATGAGATTTTTGGGGATGAGTACGCTTTAGTAAGGTGCATGTATCCCACACCTTAAGGAACTAATCCCTTGATGTGAGGAGCCTATCCCTTTGAAGGAGGATTCTATCCCTTTAAAGGTGGAATCCTAACCTCCTCATCTGCTCTATAAAAGGAGGCATTGGGTAGCCTCAAAGGGTTAAGAAAACTAATGGAGGATTGAAGAAGTTAAGTTAAGATTTTTGAGTTGAAGTGTTGTTGAGATTTAGACTTCTTTCTGCTAAGCTTTTGAGAGGAAAGATCACATACCTCTTTTTTCTCCTGAAGGAAGAGTGCAAGACTTATCAAAGTAGAGGAGATTCCTGCTTCGGACCCCGGGAAGACCTTTCGAACATCAAGGCTAAGGTTGTAAGGTTCTTCTATATATTTTAAGATTAATACAATCAAGTTTTGTTTTTCTCAATAAATTGTCGTTCGATTGTTTATTTCAATAAGCTGTCGTTTGATCATTTATTTCATAGATTCCTTGATCACTATGATAGGTATGTTTTATGATTATTTGTTATACAGGTGCTATTTGATATTTTCTTGTTTGTGATTGCAGGTCGATGAAAGATGATACTTTCTTGCGACAAAAGAGCTCTTGTTGTGACGAAGGATTATTACGACGGAAGCACTACGACCGCAAATAAGCATTTGGATCTAAGGTAGGATCAACACCTTCATAGCATTTATTTGTAAAACGAATATATTTAGAGAAAGACAAACTTAGTTGTTCGTTTGTTGCTAGATTGTCTTCTGACACTAGAGAGATCGGTCTTGTTCGCAAGAACGATTTATCCGGCCAACAGAGATCAAGCCTACAAAGTTGATTAAAGGACGGGGATTAGCCAAGTTGATGGCTGAATCCAATTTACATGCACTTGACATCAATTTGATTTCAGTATTGTCCGAAGGAGAAGATGATGACTCACTCATACAGGTATCAGAAATTTTTCTCTCATCCCCACATCATTTATGTTCCTTAGCATTTAAATCTAAAAGCAAGGGTAGATCATTAAAGATAAAAGCTTCCAAGTACTACATTTTAGACAACTCTCTATATTGGAAAGACTCGAGAGGTGTCTTGCTAAATTTTCTAGTAGAAAGTGAAGCGAAGGAGGTAATGAGTGATTTCCACAAGGGAAATAGTGGAGGTCATTTGTTTTGAAAACTACGGCGAATAAAGTGTTGAGAGCTAGTTATTATTGGCCTACTCTCTTTGTTGATTTGTATAAAATTGTGATGACTTGTCACAAATGCCAAATATTTCAAGGTAAAAGGAAGTTTCTCCCACTGCCTTTGCAGCCCATATCCGTGCAAGTGCCATTTTAGCAATGGGGCCTTGATTTCATTGGACAAATCCACCCTGCATATTTCTCCCAACATAAGTAGATTTTGACAGCTACTGACTACTTCACCAAATGGATTGAAGAAATCCCAACTAGGCAAGATATTGATTTAGTCATTATTCAGTTTTTGGAAACTAATATTTTGTCTCGATTTGGTTGTCCCCACAAAATAATTGTAGATAATGCGGATGCATTCAAGTCCAAGAAAAGGATTGAGTTTTGCGAGAAATACAACATCAAATTGGGTCGCTCGGCCACATATTATCTGCAAGGCAATGGATTGGATGAATATTCTAACAACCTTTGGTCAATATTATAAAGAAGATGTTGGAGGCTAACAATAAAAACTGGCATGAGAAACTTATTAATGCCTTGTGGATGGACAGAGTGAGTAGCAAGAAATCAACAGGTATGTCTCCTTTCCAATTGGTATATGGAGTCGATGCAATATTCCCTACATCACTTGTTGTCCTAGCTATGAAAATATTTCAAGAAGCAGGTAGTGAAATGAATGATGTGCAGTGTCGGATCAATCAAATGATCCATCTTCAGCAAACCGGGGATGAGGTGTTTCAAAACACCTCTAAGCTTTAAGAGAGAATTAAGAAGGTATATGACCGCAAGACAAAGGCAGATGATTTCAAAATTGGTGATGTGGTCCTCCGTTGGGATGCTAGAAACCAAGAGAAAGGGAGGCACGATAAATTTGAGAACTTATGGAAGGGACCATACAAAATTTCAACTTCAAGAGAACAGAATATTTATCTATTGGAGGAAATTAATGGAGAAGATTGCATAGGAGGACCAATCAATGGTATACTTCTCAAGCACTACCTTTTCTGAGCAGATTTCTGAAGTTTCTTAATCTAATTGTACATATCAGTTTAGTTTTTCTGTCAAAGTGTGAAGGAGAGAATCATCGTAGCTTGGAGCCCGAAGTGAAGGCCATAAAGCTCCCTTAATTTTCTGTTGATTTCTAAGTTCAGTAAGAGTCAAATTTAATTCAGTTTTGAGTCAGTTTTCATTATTAAGTCTCGTCTTTTGATTTTGACTCCATTCCCGATGGTAAGGCTACTTGGTCTATGGTGTTCTTAACACCTTCAAAGAGCTTCCATCCCCAGTTGGAGCCATTGTTAGTATCGGTATGTTTATCCTGTCAATAGTGATCAAATGGGCTCTTATCATGTCTTGTTAGGTTCTCAAAGTCATTTTTTTGTCATTTAGGTTTCAAATAAAAATTTGGTCACACGATAGTGTGTCTAGGGATATTTCCATTCCTTTCAAAAAGTTTACATGTCAGTCCTTTTCATCACTCTGTTGAGTGTACCATCATTGAAATATCATCACTATCATTTTAGTCAACATCATCATGGTTTTCATTCATCTCAGTGTCACCATTAGGTCATTAAGGTTAAGGTCACCAAAATCTATCATTCCATGCATAAAATTCGGCAAAGGAGGAATTTAATAGATAAATTTGTTCAATAAAGTTTGGTTTCGAATGTAATTTATGTTTCATGTTATGTAATAAGTTTAAAATTCCAAAGCTGGATAAAAAAGTTTCAAAGCTACAAGTTTTCAAAGCAAAGTGAAAAAACATGTAGTGGCCATCCCACTACTATAAAGAAAAGTAACCATCACAAGTTATAAAAGATGAATTCAAGCTCATTTTCTCATTCACCTCATTGAAGAAGAGTTCTCTCTCACCTACCAAGGAAATTTTAGCAAATTCAAGTCAAAGACAATCCAAAATTTGATGCCAAAGCAGCCATGTTGCGCTTTCTAGGCTACACGATGCTCTTTCTTCTACATGTTGTGTTTTCTCTCTCAAAGGAATAAAATCATTATCTGAAGGTTTCTGAAGGCTCTCAAGGTGTTTAGCATCAATGCACAAGTAATTTACACCTCAGTAACCCCGCCTTGCAGCTCAATTTCATTGTTTTAGAGTGTAAAACCTCCATTGGCCCCTACGTTATGTTTTTGTGCCTGGCCCTTTTTAAAAAAAATTGCAAGGTAAACACACTTCCAATAGGCTTGTTACCCTTCCTCACACACAAAAAAATCTCCCATAGCCTTCAAACCCCCTCATTCCCATTTCCTAAGCCCCAAACCCTAAACCCTAGCCCAATATTGCATTTTTTGGTAGTTTTCTTAGCTAATATTGTGTAAAAATTTCCTGGCCTAATTCCCATACCCATTTCACTTAATTCAACTTCCTATAGTTCCCTAAGACCCCTATCCACCTCCCTAAATTTTCCTACTCTCATATCCCTTCCCTAACCCCTTAATCCTATCCCTTCACTCCCTTCCCCTATTTTGTCCCATTAGGGTTTTTCCCCTTGCAAACAATCAAATGGAGGAGAAAAGGCCTTACAATAAGGGAGGAAAATTGTTGATATTTGAGCCCTTAACCACTCTTGAAGTGATGCCTTCACCATTATCCAAGCATTTTTTTTAGAGGGTATGATGTCTTCCTTCTTGTGAGCAAATTGAGAGAGTCAAATACCATGCCACATTGACCAAATTGTTTGCCACTTAGCTAAAAAAAGACAAGGTAATGATTGCAGGGGTTAATTCCACTATATCAATTGATGTAGTAGTTGAGGTCACAAGGATACCCAATCATGGTGAAAAATGGTTCAAGAACCAAGACCTAGATATTCAAAATTACCAGCCCTATCTCATAAGACATTATTAACAACACATGAAGAAGATTTTTCATGTTGGGCACCTCCTTGAGAAGTATACACCACTAATGAAGAACATCATGAAGTACTTCACTTGTGAGGGAAGATTTTCTAGACTATACGGGTATCATGTCAGACTTCTCATGCATTTCACAGGGGTAAAGCCACCCAATTTTCCCTATTACCTCTACAGAAGTTTGGCAAAGATGGAAGAAAAATCTTAGCATAAGCAGAGTGGTCTTGAACTCAACCTTTTCCACCATGCTCTTATTAAAATCACTATTTTACACCAGCTTGAAAAAAAGAGCATCACTTGAGAAACCTTCATGCAAGAAGATGTCTTTTTGCCTTCTAGTAGCCAACCTACTAGCCCTAGTTCACCATCAACACCATCGGCACCATCTAGACATGTGGAGGTTGGCTCTCCTAGCACAGTTTCAGTGAGGAGGAATATTGAGGTCACTTAGACATACCATACAGGTAGAAGGCTTGTGTTTTCTCCTCAGATTGAGGAAGGGGCCAAGCTCACATCAACAGAACAGGGATTACCATCATAGCATGAGAAATCTATGCATGATGAGGAGCTCATCCATCATGACATTGACATAGTAGACTTGGAGGCCAGTGAAGAGCATGAAAACCTACAATGGATCATCATGGAAAAATATGCTTAGATCAAAGAACTCATGGACAATTTGGCAAGGGATAATTTCATAATTTCCTTCCTGGAGCAAGAGAACAATCAGTTGAAGGTAAAACAGTTATCTTTAGAGAAGAATCAATTTCAAGCTAGTATTCAAGATGTGAAAGGAAAAGCAGTGGCTGACAGTGAATATTTATATAAGCATTAAGAGCAGGTGACAAGGAAAAGGCCAAGGACCATGGGTCTCCAAAGAGCACTTCATAAAGAAAGAGAGCAAAATCCACCAGATGAAGAGTTCACAATTGAAGAGAGGATAGCCATGGAAATCAATGAAAATAAGGAGTTTTGTCTTGATAAAGTCAATATTAATTTGGATAAGCTCCTTGAAAAGGAAAACAGAGAAAACAAATTGCAAAAACACATGGTTGACCACTACTACACCAGGAATCAAATTTACAAATTCAAAGTCAAACAATTGCAAGCAACACTAAAGGAAACCCTAATTAGTCAAAAGGAGAAGGGTAACATGGAGCTACTTTCCGATGCTTCTTTAGTAGCATAACATACCTTGTCAGGAATATTTGGACCAATTTTGAATACTTTTGGAGCAAATTTTGGTTTTTATGAGTTTTTGGTCAAAATTGGCAATTTTGAAAACCAGTCCCACTAGCAAAATCGCAGCGTTGGCAAAAGCACAGCGTGGGCCATGATACGATTTTGTTGGGGAGGTCCAATGGCTGCATTCTCTACAATGGTGGATTCCTCTTAATGTATACTTCAATCCTAGTTAGTGGTGGAGCCATGTCAGCCACTTTTGGAGCGTCAAAATACCCAAAAACTAGCAAAAAATGACCTTTATGCCCTCTTTTTGGAGGCCACGTTGCGCTTTATGAGTACTCTTGGGAGAATTAAGTTTTGGAGAGCTAGGAGCAAACTTTTTGAGTGCTTGAACATCCTATCATGTATCAGACATACAGGACCATCCATAGCAACTTTCAAATCAACATTTGAACACCTAGAATGCCTTCAAATTGCCTTTTTCCCCAACACCTTGCGCTTTCTCCAATAGGCATTTTTCACATGCAGTTTGACCTATTTTGACTTTTTACATGTGTAATAGATGAATTATGATGATTTTGTGACGTTATGAAGTGTAATTGAGTAGGTGAATAGTGAAATAGGGTAGATACATGCTTTTTCATGTAATTTTTTTGTCAAATGTATCTAGTTTCCTATGATGAGGTGAATTGGTTAACCTTCCCTAGACATTAAGGTTTTGTTGAGCATATCATGTAATTAGCTCCACAACTGATGGATTCGACCCCTCATAGAGGAGAGATGTTGTTTTGGTCTATATCTATCATTTTCAAAGTCATTTAACTGGTTGGACATCAGAGTATTGTAACTATTGTAGCTTGTACTTTCACTTTCATATTCATAATTAAAAGGATGCAGTTGCAGCTATTATCTAGGAATTCATGTGCAGTGAGTTTATGATCATGTATTTTCTCTACTATAGTCTTTGATGAATGATATATATCTTCTCTTTCCATATCTTGTATCTTCAGTGGCTTTCTTTACAGTTCATAGGCATAATTCTATTGATTTATCTCTGTTTATATGGAAATGTCATTTTATGTTTCATACTTCCAGTTTAATGAATTCATGATTAAACATGCTCATTAAATCCCTCTACTTTTTCATACCCTCCACCATACCTACAAAACCATAAAGCCATCCTAGATCCACTACTACCTTGCTCCTTTATATCTTTGCAGTTGTAAACCCTTTTGATACCTAGACCTAGCTACTTGGTTTCATCCTTGATCCAGCATCAAACCCTAAAACACTCAAAACCTACCTAAGCCTATCATATCTAGCCTAATATCCTTTATATCACAGTCAATTTTTTACTGTGATATCATAGAGAGAACCCTCTCAGCCTGGTAGGGCTAGCTACTAGGTCAAAGCGGTATGTGGTTACCTTTTTCAGTCTCCTTTTCAGCCTTCAGAGAACTGGTGGAGTGCTAACATACCCAACCAATCCAATTCACTATCATACTCTTGCCTTAAACTGTCCTTAATCATACACTCAGCTTCTTCTGAGTCTTGCATCACATTTTGGGTTTCATTAAGCTCTCCCCGAGCTCCATTGACTTTCCTCCTTCCCAACCAATTCCAAAGATTATCAAACAAAATTCAAGAACAAGAAACAAACAAGAAGAAAACAACAGACACTAATAACAACACGACACCGCAAACAACATGGTATGGCCATATACTAGACATAAACAAAGCCACAAATAAATTGCAACAAACCACAAAATACCAAAGTACAATAATAGCAACAAACACCATGACTCAATCCCCATGTTTCCCAGTGCTTCAAAAGGAAATCTCAACCTGCCTTCACCAAGATTTCATGGCAATCACTTTTGCCATGCAATCCTTGCATCATACTGCCATAACCACACAAGTTTCAGTACATAAATATAACAAACTATGGGTTATATTACCTTTTTGTGCCAAACACAGTACCTTGTAACTGAACACACATGCCAGCCACATGTTCCAAAGAACAATATATCACGTATATTAACTTGAAATCAACCTTTACCAAGATGAACAATCATGTCATAAACAAAATTCAACTCACATTCACCATTCATAGTACATAATGCTACAACTATCACCTACTTACACCCAAGTATATATCAATTGTCTCAACACATATGTGTTAGTACAACCATCTTGAATTAATATCATTTCTTCATGCAATCTTACAGACACACTCATATCATGAAACTAATCAAATGTTCAAACAAACTATAAATGTACCATGTTAGATAAATCAACTAGATGTCATAATAGACACCAAACACTCTACATAAGATAGACGATGAAATCAAATAGTTAAGCACCAAGTACACGACATAAGCAAACTCATACCTTAATGTATCTCTCTAACAACCCTGGTGAAAATTCCACATAATAAAGTTAAAATAATAACCACGGTTGATGAGACACATATTCCAAGCTGAATGGTGGGCGAAACATCCTAGTGGGTGTTCATTTCAGTTAATATGGCTAAGGAAATTGGCAAATGCAAAGGCAAAGGCTTTGGAAAGGAAAAATGGAAATTTTGGCACATTTATTTATGAAAATAATGGAAATTAGGAGAAAAGGGAGATGAATTGTCACAGGTTGCATGTGAGGAGGAAAATTAAGGAAATAATGGAAAATGAAGAAAATAAAGGCCTCATTGATAAAAAGGCTTATGAGGATCAGTTAGTAAGATTTTGGTCAATTCAGTTTTGGAGCTCTCATTATTCTTTCTCTCTCTCTCATACTCTTGGATACTTAGATTTTTCTTGGAGCACCCTTGGAGAGTGTGGGTACTTGGTGATTTGGAGAAAGAAGGCAATGGAAGAGCAGAAAAGCACAATCGATCATCGGGATCAGCAGCTACAATGGGTTTTGATTGCAGGTATTGAGTTGCATGTATGTTTTCCTCACTAGTTTGGTGTATGCATGTGGACTTTCCTAGCCTTGACATTTCTTGGATAGCCATGGTGTTTTGGGTTTATTTTTGTTGATTATTTTCTGGTTGGTTCTCATGATTCCTTTAGTTGTTGGGTTGAGTTATTAGCTCCTGAAGCCTAGGTTGGAAAAATGCTCTGGAGCCTGACGGAAAGTTGTTGGGTTGATTTACTAGTCCTGGAGCCTTGGTTGGACAAACACTCTGGAGCCCGAAAACAACTAGGGTTGAGTTACTAGTCCTGGAGCCTTGGTTGGAACAAACACTCTAGAGCCCTGGAGCAGCTTGGATAGAGACCAATTTTTTATGGTTGTGATGTCCGACCGTGACGTGGAATCACTAGTTGAGGGTTGAGGTTGTTTGGCCTTTGGAAGCCCTGGATTGATTGTGATTGATGTGTTTGATGATATCCCACATTCATGCTTGAAATATGGCACGGGGATGATTGGCTAAAGAGAGATTTGGCTCAGCCAATCTATGGTCGGGTGGAACGTGGAAATCCCATCTCCAGTTTGTTTTTACATTCAGTAATGAAGAGCTCATTCCTTTGGTATATGGTATGCAAATGTATTGGTTTGTATATGGATTCTATTGTTTTTGTATCCATGGTATTTTTGTTGATATTGTGCTGGTTATAAGCATGTATTTGATCAGTGATGATGTATGGATCTATCTATGTTTTTACTTGTAAATGAATGCACAATGTATCTATGGTCAAATAGATTGTATTGCAGCTAATGATGTAAGGGAGCAATGTTTCTTAGTGATTCTTATATAAGTATGAGACCCTTATGTTTAAATATGTTGTTTACACCTGTAAAATCAATGTTTGTGACATGTTTCACAAAATTCCTGCCATGGCTAGGAGGGGTCCATATTAGTTCGGGTTGATGTGATTGCTTTCGTATTATTGTCCTATTATTATTTAACATCCCTTAAGTTTTCATTAAGTTCTAGGAAGTGACCTAGGCTCTGGGCCTGAAAAGGTGGCTCAAATCCTGGAGATGCAAGCACAGAACTGAGCTTTTTGGGCCTAGTCACTAGCATGCAGTGTTATGTCTGCAGCTATAGCCTTCTAGCCCCTAGAATGTATTTGTATTCCTACGGCTATGGTTCAAAAGGGGTAAAAATGTCAGTGTGACCCATGGTAAGAGGCCTGAGTGTGGGGGTTATGTCCTGGGGGTGTTGTGATTGTTGTACAAGGTCTGTAGGTTGTGTTTTCTGTCATTTCCACCTCCTTAAGGTCACATAGGAGGTTGAATCCCATATAGTAGCTGCTCGTCGAATATTTACCTCGGTTAGTTGGTTGCTTGGGTAGATTTGGGAAGGGGATGTTACAGAGTGGTATCAGATCATGGTTACGCTCTCATTTTTAGTTTTTGTTCTCTTTGTGTGATAACTGATACCAGAGAGTGGTATCAGAGGCTGGTCCAACCCTTGGACTAGATGGATGATGTGTTGGTATTGTTTTTTTGTTGGTTGCATATGTATTTCTCATGCTTATGGTGTATGTTCTTGTTGCATTTGTGTTATGTTGGCCATGGTGGCAGTGGTGTCACCATGGAAGTGTTGATGGTGTTGTTCTCAACATGTTGTCATGAGTGTATGATTGGTTATGTGTTGCTCATGCTAGTGTATTGTTCGTACACGCTTGCTTACATATTGTTACATATTGTACATGCATTGCTTTCTTATGCTAGGGTTACATATTGGACATGCTTCGGTGTTATCCGTGTATGCTTTCTTGTGTGATGTCATATGTTGAACATGCATTGGTCGTTCATGATTGGTTATACATGTCAAGTGGGTGCATATGGTCAAGTTTGCATTGGTTTGATTGAGGTTATTGTCCATGAGTTCATTGTATGCAATTAGGTCATAATGATGTTTCGGTATGTTATGATGCTAATGTGTTTGTTAAGATAGAGCATGAGATGCAAATCATCAAAGTGAAGTTGCAGCATTATACTTCAGGGTAAGATCAGATCGTTATACATGTATTCTATGATTGGCATGCAGGTATGCTAGTTAATGAATTGTAATATGCATTAGGGTTATATACATGTTTGTCATTTTATTGTTGTTAAGGTTACATGCAAGGTAGATGTTGGTGAATTGGTGCAGTCATATGCATGTGTGTCAAATAGTCATGAACGATAGTAATGTGTTGTTATATGCATTATTGTTGTCGTTTTACGGTAGTGAACTTGGTGATTATGTTATATGTTGTTAATGAGTATGTTATATGTTAATTTTTGTTGTCATATATTGGTTAACATGATTATTAGGGTTATTTCATTAATGTATTGATGTTATATGCATTATGCTAATTTGGATTGGCCTATGCAGTTGATTAGGGTTATGACCTTCAGGAATGAGTCGACCTAATTATGATAGTATGTTATACTAATCTAGGTTGATTGTGCATATGTGATTGTTATGCATGAACAACAAATGTTTATGATATTATTATGTGAACGTGTTAGCTAGGTATTGTTATGGATATCATGACCTTATTTATCTCTAATCCTCCCCTAAGATACATCAAGGTATGAGTTTGCTTATGTCATCTACTTGGTGTTTGAATATTTGATTATGTCGTTTATTCGGTGTTCAAGTGTTTGGTGTCTATTATGTCAATCTATTGTATGAATGTTCGATTACTTGTATGATATGAGTATGTTTCTATAAGGTTGCATGAAGTAATGATCTTGTTTTAAGATGGTTGTATTAACACACTATGTGTTGAGATAGTTGATGTGTACTTGA
This sequence comes from Pinus albicaulis, assembly GCA_034641835.2. Classification (NCBI taxonomy): domain Eukaryota; kingdom Viridiplantae; phylum Streptophyta; class Pinopsida; order Pinales; family Pinaceae; genus Pinus; species Pinus albicaulis. Next base: position 1,113,501,185 of record CM076581.1, read on the forward strand.
GAAAGTAGGCGATTTTTGTAGCATTATGTATTATGACTGATGAATGTGAGTTGATTGTTGATTCTGACATGGTTGTTAGTTTTGGTAAAAGTTGACTTCAAATCGATAAGATATGTTGTATTGATCTTTGGTACATATGGTTGACATGTGTGTTCAGTTACAGGTCAGCATGCTTGGCACAACAAGGTAAGATAACAAGTATATTGGTATATTTATTTATGTGTTGATAGTTATGTGTCTATGATAGTATGAAGCACGAGATTCCATGGCAAAAGAGACGGCCATGAAATATTGAAGAAGGCTCGATTTTAGCACCTTTGGAAGCACTAGGAAGCCATGGGGATTGAGTCTTGGTGTTTTTTGAGAGTTTTGTGCTTTTGGTCTTTTGTGATTCGTTTGTGCTTGATATTCCACTTGTTTATGTCTGGTGCATAGTTATGCCACTTTGGTTGCGGTGTTCGTATTGTTATTGGTTTTCATGGTTTTATTCTTGTTGTTTCATGTCCTTGTCCTTTCCTTTTATGCTTTGAGTCTCAGGAATTGGTTGGGAAAGAGAAAGTTGATGGAGCTCTGGAAGAGCTTAATGAAACCTAACAAGTAATGAACGATATGGATGAAGCTCGGTGAATGAGTAAGCGCAGTGGAAGGTAAGAATATGACAGTCGGTTGGACTGGTTGGGTCCATTGTGGTAAATGGACGGTGGCAGTGCAGACATGAGAAAGGAATCATAAAAGGTAAATAAAATGGATATGAGGTGTTGTATACCTTGGATATGTCGGGAAATGTTGTTCTCAATGTTGTGCATATTGTGCATGAATAAAGGAAGTTCTCTTGACCTAGACCTTATGCCAATCTGGTAATTATGATGTGATCATGATTATGTTGGTGTTTATATATGTATACATGTATGTACGTATGTGTGTAGTGTCTAACAGGGTCGTCATAGATCATGGTTATTTAATGCTAGATGTTTGTATGTATATATGTGTGTATGTATGTTGTTTTCTGATAGGATCATGATTGGTTTATGCTAAGGATTATATATATGTACGCATGTATGTACCTATGTCACTATATGACAAGGTTTTCAAGGGTAATTTTTATGAGGAATCAAGTGGGAAGAGTAGCCTTGACAAATATAAGAGGCCAATATTATTTAGATATGAATTGATATTTGTATTATTCTTATGTTTATGTTATGGACATGTAATGATGAGGAGTATATCAACAAAGTGAAGGTAGTGTGATTTGTGACATGCTAGGATAAGCATGGATAGTGGAAAGACACTAGAAGCAAGGTTGCTTGTGGGGTCATTATGTGTTTTATGGATATGCAGTACTACTATTGTGTATATGTTGTGCATGTTGTATATTCAATGATTGTACCTATGGTGATGTGTACATGTAAAATATGTATTATTGTGTACCTATGATGTTGTATGCATGTTGTATATATGGTGTTGTGTGTATATTTCATATACAGTGCTAGGTATAGATGGTGCTACATACATGTTGGATATGTCGTGTTGTGTGCCTACCGTACAGTGCGCATGTTGGATATGCAGTGTTGTGTGTATGTTGGATATGTGGTGTTGTGTACGTATAGTGTTATGTACATGTTGTATATGCAGTGCTAAGTACATAAGGACTTGTGTGCATGTTGCACATAAGGTGCTATGTACATATGGTGTTGTGTGCATGATGTTACATGTGGTGTTGTGTGCATGTCGTGTTGTGTACATGTTGTACATGAGGTGTTGGGTGTAGGTGGTGCCATGTACATGTCATGCATTTGGTGTTGTGTACATGTCATGCATGTGGCGTTGTGTACATGTGGTATTGTGTAAACATTATACATGTGGTGTGGTGTACGTTTGGTGTTGTGTACACGTTGTGCAAGTGGTTTCGTGTACATGTGATGTTATGCACACATTGTGTACAGGTGGTATTGTGTACATGTTGTGCATTTGGTACTGGTATATGTGTGGTATTGTGTGCATGTCATATAGTGTTGTGTTGTGGGATGCGGTACTGCATATGTGAATTATGTAGTCGTGGTATCGTGACATGTGTATTTGTTGTGTTGTATTTTGTGTATGTATAAGTTTTGTGTTGTATTGTACAACAGGTGTAGGTGTATGTGTTGTATGTTGGTGTAGGCATATGTATTGTGTTTTATTGTACACTAGATGTATGTGTATGTATTGTGTCGTATTGTATGAAGGGTGTAGGTATATGTTTTGTGTTGTACACTGATTGTATGTGCATGTGTTGTGTTGTGTTGTACACTGATTGTATGTGCATGTGTTGCGTTGTGTTGTACACCGGGTGTGGGTGTATGTATTGTGTGGTGTTGTATGCCTTTTTTCGGATGTATGTGTTGTGATGTACATTGTGTGTATGTGTATGTGATTGAATAGAAGCAAAGGAATTGGGTGCTTGCCGGTGTGGCAACCGATCCGGTGTGTGTACAGAAAGAACGAAGGCATAAGTAAGGGCTGATGAAGGATAAGTATCAATATTTTATTTCATTTCTATTATGCATGTGATCTATTATGATGGTTACATGTGATTTATGATTATCGTTTATGGTGAATTCATATGATTCATGATTTTGATTTATAATCGTTGTGTTTTGAGCTAACCAGATGTGATATGTTTATACATGATGATTTGATCAAATAGATAGTTTGACTTGTGTGCCAGGAAGTAAACATAAGTGCAAGTGTACCTTATTGACGTGTTACCAATGAGGTATGATTTGAAGTTATTTCAATTTATTTTGAATGTAATAAAAATTATGTGCTTGGTACAAGAAGCATGGAAATGACCGGTTGGGTGGTTGAAACTGATTGCAAGCATTAGCAGTGTCAACAAAAGGAATTGAAACAAACAATAGTATGTTGGTAAAGCACTTCAGGAGCAAGTCCATTGTGGGACACTAGTACCCAATAGTGTCTATTGATTTCCATGAGCATGCTATGATCAGTGTGATGGTTTTGAGGTAGGGATATGCCTTGATTTTTATATCTTCCAATGCGAAGAAGCGTTGCTAAGGGATGGACTGCTCGCAATGGAGGTGCCAGTGGAACTTAGAAGGTTAGTGACAACACGGAAGGTGTAACCAGATTTCCCAAGGGACTGTGTAGCAGAGAAGGGAAGGTCGGCGATGGATTTATTTTGGTCAATAACATTGCTAGATGGAATCAGATTCACATTGGGAGTGTGCCCTGGAACAATGAGCCGATAATTTTTCACTGAGGGTATAGTAGCACAGGATTGTAGTGTTGGACATTGGATGAAACTTTGACTTTGACAGTGAATTCTGGACCTCCTGTAAAGGAGGTGAATCCTAGTATTACTTTGAGGGTGGAGGTGTGATCCTATGGATTCCCTTGTTGACTGATATAGGCATTGTATCCTTCTATTTGTTGGTTGAGAAAATGTGCATATGTGTATATTATTGTAAATATTGTATTGTGCTGGATTTATAAAGCTTCATAGACAGTATGGTTATCTGTTAGCCGAAGCAAATGCATAAGAGTATATATGTGGTGTTATTGTAAATACCGTAATGAGTTGTGTAATAAAGCTCTAGTAAACAATATGATTGTCATGTTTTCAGTAGGATTTCATTGTAAATACTGCAACAAGATGTGTTATAAAGCTCCATAGGCAGTATGTTTTGTTTTCAATAGTATTGTTGGTTATAGGTATCATTGAACATCAAGGACAACGTTCCCCCAAGGGGGAGGGTTATGTAAAAATCCTGGTGAAAATTCCATGTAATCAAGTTAAAATAATAACCACGGTTGATGGGACACGTATTCCAATATGAATGGAGGGGAAAACGTCCTAATGGGTGTTAATTTCGGTTAATATGGCTAAGGAAATTGGCAGAGGCAAAGGCAAAATGGCATTTTTTGCACATTTATTTATGAAAATAATGGAAATTAGGAGAAAAGGGAGATGAAAGGTCACAGGTTGCACGTGAGGAGGAAAATGAAGGAAAATAATGGAAAATGAAGAAAATAGAGGCCTCATTAATAAAAAGGCTTCTGAGGATCAATTGGTAAGCTTTTGGTCAGTTCGGTTTTGGAGCTCTCATTTATCTCTCTCTCTCATACTCTTGGATACTTAGAGTTTTCTTGGAGAACTCTGAGAGTGTGGATACTTGGTGATTTGGAGAAAGAAGGAAAAGGAAGAGAAAGAAAGTGCAATCGTTCATCGGGATCAATAGCTACAGCAGGTTTTGATTGCAGGTACCGAGTTGCATGTATGTTTTCCTCACTAGTTTTGGCATGCATGGTGTATGCATGTAGACATTCCTAGCCTTGCCATTTCATGAATAACCATGGTTTTGTGGGTTTATTTCCGGTTATTGTTTTCTAGGTTGGTTCTCATGATTCCTTTAGCTGATGGGTTGATTTATTAGTTCCTATAGCCTTGGTTGGATAAAATCTCTAGATCCCAACAACCAGTTGTTGGGTTGAGTTAATAGTCTTGGAGCCTTGGTTGGAAAAACACTCTGGAGCCCTAAGTGGGTTGTGTTATTACTCCTAGAGCCTTGGTTGGATAAATGCTCTAGAGACCAAAAACATTTGGGGTTGAGTTACATCAGCTTGGATACAATCTGTGATGGTTATGATGTCTAACCGTGAGGCGGAATCACTGGTTGAGGGTTGAGGTGGTTTGGCCTCTAGAAGCCTTGGATTGATTGTGATTGATGTGTTTAATGATATTTCACATTCTTGCTTGGAATATGGCACAGGGCTAATTGGCTGAAGAGATATTTGGCTCAACCAATATATGGTCAGGTGGAATGTGGAAGTCCCATCTCTTATCGGCTTTTACATTCAATAATGAAGAGCTCGTTCCTTTGGTATTTGGTATAAAAATGTATTGATTTCTATGTGGATTTTATCGTTGTTGTATCCATGGTATCTTTGTTTTTATTGTGTTGCCTATAAGCATGTATTTGATCAGTGATGATGTATGGATCTATCTATGTTTTTACTTGTAAATGAATGCACAATGTATCTATGGTCAAACGGATTGTATTGAAGCTAATAATGTAAGGGAGAAATTCTTCTTAGCGATTCTCAGATAAGTATGAGACCCCTATGTTTAAATATGTTGTTTACACCTATAGATTCAATGTTGTTGATATGTTTGACAAAATTCTTGTCATGGCTAGGAGGGGTCCAGATGAGTTTTGGTTAATGTGATTGCTTTCGTATAATTGTCCTATTGTTATTTAACATCCCTTAAGTTTTCATGAATTTCTCGGCAGTGACCTGGGCTCTAGGCCTGAAAAGGTGGCTCAAATCCCAAAGATGCAAGCACAGAGTTGAGATTTTTGGTCCCTGGTCGCTGGCATGCAGTGTTATGCCTGTAGCTATAGCCTTCTATCCCCTCTAATGCAGTGTTATGCCTGCATCTATGGCTCAAAGGGGATAAAAATGTCAGTATGACACAGGGGTAAGAGACCTGAGTGGTTGGGTTACCTCCTGGGGGTGTTGCGATTATTGTACAAGGTCTGTATGTTGTGTTTTCCATCGGTTCCACTTCGTTAAGGTCACATAGTAGGTTGAATACCATATAGTAGCCCCTCATTGCATATTTACCCCGACTGGACGGTTGCTTGGGTAGATGTGGGAAGGGGGTGTTACAATCTCAGGCGAGACTATCTTGTCTGCACAATCAATATAGATTAGCACAATATAACTTCACAACACATCAACTCAAACATAAATAATGTCATGATATACATAACAGTAACTAGGTAACATGTTCACTTCATAAACTCATAAACAATTTTCATTCATGCATAACAACCACATATGCACAGTCAGCGTAGATTAGTATGACATAATATCACAATAGGTTGACTCATACCACAATATCATAACCATAACCATCTGCATAGGCCAATCCAAATTAACATGATACAAATAACATCAAGGCCTTACTACAATAACCCTAAGCATCAAGTTAACTAACATATAACAACAACAAGTTAACATATAACATAATCATAAAGTTAACTAACGTAAAACAACAACAATGCATATGAAAACACATTAATATCATTCATGACTATTCAACACACGTGCATATGACCAGACTGATTCACTAACATCTACCATGCATGTAACCACTACAGCAATAAAATGACAAACATGCATATAAAAATAAATTAACTAACTGTTGAGAGTTTTAATTGCTGAATTAAAGCTCTTAATATTTAATTTTTCAATCCGGGAGTCATAAACACGAGTTTTACTATGTTTTTGGTTCAGCTAAGTTAATGGTCAGAGTATATAAGTTTCCTTAATAATGGTCGTTAAGTACATAATGATAAAAACACTCCTCTATCAATTAAGTGAACTAGCACCCATCTCGCTTTCATAAAATAATTCTTCACTCTAACATAAGCAATCTAAAGGAAATCAATTTAACTCAACACATTCTGCTTCGTATTCTAAATTATTCTAAATTTCTACAATCAATAGACAAACCTATTGAAATCAAAGGCTTGATTAAGTTCAATCTAAGTACAGTTCTTGAAATAAAATCTTTTCAAAACAGGAAATTCAAACTCTAATTATTCAAGAGGCAAGCAATCATCAAAACCTAATATCCAAGAAATCAAAATCTAATGCTACAACTTGAAAGAGAAAACCAAAATCAAATCTTGAGCTCTCAAACTAGGCTATTATATTCAAAAATAAAATGCATTCAAACAACACTGATATGAAGTCAATATCTATGCTACAACACTTGGAATGGAAATAAACTTATTCTATTATGCGAGAATGGAAATAAAATTTATTCTATTATGCGAGAATAGATCTAAATTATCCTATGATAATTTAATAACTAAAATCGATGTCTTGAATTAAATCACGTTGCCTGAATTAAATTGACTTAAATTAAATAATTTTAATGTTGGAGATAAATCACACAATTCGAATGAAGAACATGACATTTATTGCTACCAAACACAAATTCATTTGTAATTACAATCACAACCTTTCAAACCATATATTCATATTCACACCATATATTAAACTCAGAAATCATTATAGTCCTATATCGTGGATGCTCCAATTATGGATATGAATAAATACGACTCAAGTAGAGAAACAGAGCATGGCTTTGTGTGAACTCAAGTTAAAAAATAAATGACAGATCTTCAACATAGGAGAGTAATCCAGAAATCGTGTAATCTATCTATCTAAATTATTTAACGAAGCTTATCTCTAAAGGTGGTGGGCCCTCCCATGCCTGGAGTAAGCCGACTTACTGCAATGAAAGAAAGGTTTAAAACATTAAAGACATATTTCAAAATTAACCATGGCAACAATGCATCTGCTCACATGCTCACATCGTGAAGGCGATCATGTGTATTTTTAAAACAACATTTGGAAATCGAAATCAATTGACATAAGTCACAGACAACAACAATTCTAATCTTTACCAGCTAGATCTCCTACCACTTTCCCGTGGATTAGCAAGAAACCAAAAGTTGATCATTTTTGTTCCTTTATCTCAACTCCAAGAACAATATCATACTAGAAATCATTTACAAACTTAGAGAGATCTCTCTTTGGTCACTTTCTAATTGTCGACAATGAATACCAAGCTTTGCGCCCATAAAACACTTTATGTAAAGAATTGGACATCACTGGAAGGAATCTGATTGCATGAATAAGTAGAATTTACACAGAGATTGAATATTAACAGCGTGTTGAAGCCTCATAATTTTGTTGCAACAACATGGGGGAAAACCACTTGGTCTGGACCTTAAGGCAACTCCTTTTCCGTTTGGTGTAGTGGCTCTGAATGGGGATAAAGGGACCAGTTTCCCAATAAGCATAATGAGGGTGTGTTTGTTTATAACATGCAAATGGAAAAATGATTTAATATATCATATGAAAATGGAAAAATGATTTAATCTATCTACCATGGGATGAATTCAGAAATTTTCTTTTGAATCTTTTCACATTCCAACCTTTTTTTCACCACTTTTTGAATCAAAATTTTACTTGTTTCACAAAATGAATTGGTAGCAGAGATTTTCTGACAAAAATTCTCTTGTTGTTGCTTCAATTCTACATTCCATTCAAGTGCCTCTTTTATAAATTGTCATGTTTGAGGCTAGCTTTTAAGCTTATCCATTACTGCCTCTATTTGTGTATCCTTCTCGGCAATTTTTAGTTGGTGCTGCAACTTTAGTCTTTCAAATTCTTTCTGGAACTATGTCATTTTCATCTCAACTTGCTTATTGGCATTAAGCTTTTCTTGTTCTATTTGTCTTTCCAATTCTTGAACTTTATCTTCTTTTTGTTTGAGCAGAATTTGCACTTTTGTTGCTTTATCAATTGTGAGTTATATGCATATAGCATTGACAGTTGGTATCTTTTTTTTTGTAGGATTGGCAAAAGTGTCTTTCCAAAAAACATCTATTGATTCATTATTGAGATTTTTCATTGTTTCATCAATTCTTCTTATTTTCCTCCTCTTCACTACAACTTTGTGATTTAGGTTGTCGAAAACATCTAGTGGAGGTATTTCCTCAATATTTAAAATGATTTCTTTTGTTGGGCAGGCCTGGATGATCTCATGTTCCTAAACCTCTAGTATCTGTTGAAGTGCCATTGTTGTTTCTGCTAGTTTCTGAGTTTTCTCAGGAGTTTGAAAACTTGTTGATTCTTGTGAATTAGGATTGATTAGTGTCTTCAGTAGTTGGGTGAACTTTCTCAATTCTGCGCCCAAATGATCTGCTTGAGATTTTACCGTTTGTTCAGGTGTAGTTTGAATATGCTTTTAATATTTCAACTTCACCGTTTTCTTCCTCAATTTTCTTATCAATTCCTTTAATTACGTCTTCAATTATCTTCTCAGGGCTTTCATTTTTACTTTCAGATTCTTTATCAAAATGATCTAAACTCTGAGACTGGTGTTGAGAATGCTCTGAATCTCGGATTGATTTTTCTTGTGACTCATCTACAGAAATATCTTTTGCTTCATCCTCTAAACTTATGTTGGGATTTGGCCTTCTGACATCTTCCATTAGTAACAAGTCCAATGGGATTGTTTCTAATCTCTTGTTTCTATATTCATGAAAATCCTTAAAGTCTGCTACACTGAGATTTTTAGATGCCATTTTCAAAACATATGCTCTACTCCTTCAAATAAATCATCAAACATATCCTTTTCATTCATGAAAGGTCTGAGTTTAAGATTAGTGGTAAAATTTTGGACCACATCATTAGGATCATACTGTCTCCTTGGCGTTAAAGCCGGATTCAATGAAGTAATGTTTGGAATTTCTTTCGCTGCATGAATTATGTCAAAAAGGGCGAAGGTACCACACTGTAATGAGAATGTAGGCCAGATGGCTTTCTTAGAATCTCTGAGCTTCTTGGTTATACCATTTACAAGAGTTTGATATGCAATTTCTCTATCCAATAGTTTATCTAGAACATAGTAGGGTAGAACATGAGGGGAAGAAAGACTCCCAAAAACTCTAACATAAGTAAAATTTTCCTCTCCAAAACATATGGCCACAGGTAAATATCTGCACTCACTTCTTTAGAAATTCTAGGAGCTATCTCATTAAAAATGGTTTGATGAATGGGCAACATAACTCCATGACAAATCTTGTAGAAATGGAAATGAAATTCAGACTCCCACAAGGCTTTATGATAAATATGAATAGGGTTAGGGTCTTGGCTAGTCCATTTTCAACCCATAATAGGAAAGTTTGAGCAGAAACATATAGCATCCATGATATATGTGCTCATGTAAAAAGGAGGAATTGTCCTAGTCAAAAAGACTCTATTTGTTCAAAAATCCATAATGGTTTTGGCCAAATTATCGGATAAAGTTTTTTCCCAATTCATGATAGTACAATTTACTACTGTGTCAATTAAAGGAACCCATTCAATGGAAAATTTAGTGGTATCAGGTCTAGAAAATAATCTACACAACATTCATGCTACAAAACAATATGGTGATGGAAATTACGCTATTGGGTACATACCGAGTTTGTCCCATTTAACTTGCCTTGATCTTCCTTTCATCCTTTCACCACCTTCATTAGGTCTTGATTCTTTTTTGTAAAGCTTTCCAAGAAATATTTATCATAATTTTTTTGTGGCATATGCAAATTATACATTGTTCGCAAATCCTCGGCGGTGAATGAACCCATGTTCTCCAATTTGGAATTCTTGAATTTCCTGTCTGCAATATTGAGATTGTCGATGACCCATTTTACTATATCAGTGTATGGTAGGATCTTTGGCCTTACATCTATCCCATGTAGAAACGAACATGCAACTTCGAAGTAAGAAGGTTCTGATGAAACAACCTTATTCGTCGTTGCTATTTTCTTTAGTTCTCTTGGATGTTCTCCTTCAAACGAATTATACATGACTTTCCATGAAGAAATTTCATTTTCCTTATTGCACGTAGTGTCTGAAAATAGTGGAGGCATGTCTGTAACTTCAGAAGTGGATGCTTGGGCAACTGATTTGCCTTTCTTTGTCATTTATGTTGACATCACTTTCTTAGGTAGTTTCCTAAATTCAAGCAAGACAAGTAAATCCAGAGTTGAGGAGAGAAAAGGACAGAGAATAGAGTTAAATCAACATAAATAAAAAATTTGGCGCTTTAATTTAAAACATGCTTTAAGAAAGATATCGATCTTTTTGAATCATGTACCCATTGAATGTCGTTAATAACCCTATAATCGTTCATCAAATATTTTACATGCCTTACACAATATGTCCAAGCCAACGATCTAAATCATTAGATCTTATTAATGGATCGATTGATTGAGGATCACTTCAAGCGCTTTAGTAATAAATGTTATAGCACAAATTGCAACTTTTACAGATATCAATACTATATGTTTTCACCATAGGTGTATGCGAAATATGATTTGTGAAAATCACAAATTGCACATCGCACTTTATCACAACGGATATAAATTTTCATTTGGTTTGATGTTTCGGAATGCGATATGCACTAAAAACTCAAAGAATTACACTTTATCGGATTTTGCAGATACGTTTCATTGTTTGTTTATTATCTTATCGGGTCTGACTCATCACAATTCCTTTTGAAATGATATAAGTTTGTTTTTAAAGGAGGTGTGACACGATTTATGAATTTAAGGTATTTCTAAGTTTTTCAATGGGGAATTTCATATAATTTCAAAAAGGTTCGAGCGCATATCGCAATTCGCAATTTTTATATGTGTTTTAACTTTTGTCAACAGAGCTTTCTATGAATCTGCATCAGAATGAATAGAATAATGTTTCTTAAACTCTATTTATTTTTTAAAGGTCCCCATTTAGTATTCATAACTTTAATAGATATTTATAATAAATGGGGGGTTGTTGTATTGTACAACAATTGGCGATTCACTTGGGAGAACCAGTTATCTCTAATCAATTTTTTGAAATTTCTAGAACTTTTTAAAATAAAAATAGTTGCAGGAATGAATTTCAATACAAATAATATTTCACTAAGTAATAAAATCTCACTTGATTATAATTCATAAGATTTCATCTTTAAAATGAAAATATGGGTGTCTATATCAATATTTACTAAGCTCAAAAAGATAAAGCAGATGGCTCATTCATATTAGCTTTATATATATATATATATATATATATATATATACTCATTTATAATCACAGGTAGAGCCTCTGATACCAGCAAGCATTTATAGCCTCGGCAGGGTTACCTTTTACCCAACAATGATTCATTGTCCCATCCAGCTGCTATTACAATCTTCCAAAATAAGTTCAATATTATATACTTTATGTTGTTGGAAACTTGTTTTTTTTTTTGTAAATATTTTCTATATATATATATATATATATTATCACTTAAAAGCCATTGCCTTGGCTTGGTAACCAAATATTGACAATTATATTCATTGGTTGTAACTAAACTGATCAAGTTGGCCCTTGATGAGACCCCTTGCCTTTTGATATAATCTCAAGTCATTTCCCTGTTTTGGTAGGCAATATTGGTAATTTCAGTTTAAATATTTTCCTATGAACATGGTAAAAAAGCTTGTGATGAGACTTATTATCTTCTAAGCTTTAGCATACTTTTTGGAATTACATTCTGAAAATTGAAAAGTTTGCCGGATGGGGTGAATCATTGGCCCTTTTGAGGATTTTGGTTTTAGAGTTTAAGATTGCTTATCTGTAAAGAGTCTTTAATGTGTTAAAGATTCTTTTTGTTGTGTAACCAGCTCCAAAAATAGAAGAAAAGAGATATCAACGCCTTAGAAATAAGCCACTTCGAGGGGGCAACCTTCAATACATTACATAAATGAACAATTCTTGGATGATACAATTTACAAAACCTCCTTTCTATATATAGGAGTCCATGGGGCCATAATGTAATCCTAGTGGGCCACAATGTAATCCTAGCCGACCTAACAATAATAATTTAAGGGCACAATAATAACAAAATGGGGGTTACAAGGTACAATAATAACAATAAGGGGGTTACACTAACAACAATAAGGGACTATACTAGTAATATAGGGACCTAACATGCCCCTCTCCTTCAAAAAAGTGTTTTCCTCAACACTTGAGTAGCTATGGGTGCTTCTGTATAAAATTCTCATCCTCCCATGTAGAATCTTCAGTGGGTAAGTTCTTCCACTTGATGAGATACTCTGAAATTGATCGATTCCGTAGCTGTCGAGTTCTTGTTTCCATGACCGCTTCAGGTTCCAATATGATTTTCCTTCCTCATCAAGTTCTGGCAATATTGTTTGAACTGGAAGATTTTCACCTATAACCTTCTTTAAGCATGAAACATGGAAAACTGGATGTACTCGCGAAGAAGCAGGAAGCTCCGATTTGTATGCCATAGTACCAATCTTTTGCAACACCTTGTAAGGACCATAGTACTTTGGTGATAATTTATTATCCTTCTTAGCTTGCTTGAGGGACATTTGTTTGTATGGTTGTAGCCGTAAAAATACCCAATCTCCTACATCAAAACTTCTCTCGCTGCGATGTTGATCTGCCTGTTGTTTCATTCGATTTTGTGCAAAATTCAGGTTATCCTTTAAGAGTTGGAGAACTTCTTGTTGATGCTCGATGTGATCTTCCACTGCTTGAACCTTTGAATTTTCTCTTAAAGATGATGTGATGGATGGTGGATGATATCCATAAAGTGCCATAAATGGGGTCATTTTTGCTGCAGTATGGAAGAAAGTGTTATACCACCATTCAGCTAGAGGTAACCACTTGACCCATTGTGTTTGTTTATCGGATACAAAACAACGAATATATCCTTCCAAAAATTTATTTACTATCTCAGTTTGACCATCAGATTGAGGATGATAAGATGAGCTATGAGCTAATTGAGTACCCAAACAAGAAAATAACTCCGTCCAAAAATTTCCCGTAAAAATGGGATCTCTGTCGCTCACAATAACCCTTGGGCTTCCATGTAGCTTTTGAATTCTGTCCATAAATGTAGTAGCAACTGTACTTGCTTTAAATGGATGAGATAATGCACAAAGGTGTGCATACTTGGTAAGTCTATCAACTACCACCATGATGACATTCTTTCCTTCGGACTTAGGTAAACCTGTGATAAAATCCATTGAAATCTCCTCCCAACGTTGACTTGGAATGGATAAGGTTGTAGAAGTCCCGGGGTCTTAATTGTCTCAACTTTATTCTGCTGGCAAACCAAACATTCCGTCACAAACTTTTGAATATCAGATTTAAGGCCATCCCAAAAAAATTCTTTCTTCACCATGTGGTAAGTTTTTAAAAATCCCGAGTGTCCTCCTAAAGGAGAAGTGTGCAATTCCAGAAGAATCTTTTGTTTTAGATGGGAATTCTTACAAAGATATAAGCGATCTTTGTACCATAAGGAATCATTTTTCCAACTAAATGTATCGGATGTACTAGGATCTTGCTGCAACTTTTGGATGAGTGTCCATACATCTTTGTCCTTCTTCCATTCATCTCTTGCTTCAGTTATCCAATCTGGTTGGATAATAGAAATGGCACAAAGCAATGCTTCCACCTCTTCATTCTTTCTTAAGAGTGCATCTGCAACAACATTCAGCTTTCCTTTTTTGTAGATTATTTCAAAGTCGTAACCCAACATCTTTGTGACCCATTTTTGCTGTTCTTCTGACGATAGTCTTTGTTCCAAAAAGTGTTTAAGACTATCATGATCAGTTTTTACCTTGAAGTGTCTTCCCATTAGGTAAGTTCGCCATTTCTTTAGTGCATGTAGTAATGCTAACATTTCCTTCTCATAAATAGGTTTCTGTAAATACTTTCCTTTGATTGGACGACTTTCAAAAGCAATGGGTCTTCCTTCCTGCATTAAAACTGCACCAATTCCATTTCCTGAGGCATCACATTCCACAATAAAGGTTTTTGTGAAGTCTGGCGTAGCTAAGACCGGTGCTAGGCACATTGCCTCTTTAAGATGTTAAAAGGCCTTAGTTGCTTCAGGAGTCCATGAAAATGCATCTTTCTTCAATAATGTTGTTAGAAGTGTTGCTATTCTCCCATAATTCTTAACAAACTTGCGATAATACCCTGTTAACCCGAGAAATCCTCGCAACTGCTTTATGGTTGTGGGGACTTTCCATTCCTTAATGGCTTTAATTTTGTTGGGGTCTACTTTAACACCCTCGTGAGATACAATATGACCCAGATATTCCACCTCTTGTACTCCAAAGAAACATTTGGATGTTTTTGCATATAATTGTTTCTCCTTCAATAGTTCGAGCACCCTGTCAACATGTTGAAGATGATCCTTCCAAGACCTGTCGTAGATTAGTATATCATCAAAAAATACTAGCACAAATTTTCTAAGGAAGGGTTTGAAAATGGAATTCATCAACCCTTGAAATGTAGAAGGTGCATTGGTAAGGCAAAAAGGCATGACCCAAAATTCATAATGAACCTCATGAGTTCGAAATGCTGTTTTCAGAATATCTTCGGTCTTCATTCTAATTTGATGATATCCTGAACGAAGATCCAACTTGGTAAAATAAATTGCTCCATGTAATTCATCCAATAATTCATCAATCACGGGAATGGGAAATTTATCTTTAATGGTGAGCTTATTGAGCTCCCTATAATCCGGACACATTCACCATGATCCATCCTTCTTGTGTACCAATACTACGGGAGCAGAGAAAGAACTTTGACTAGGTTGAATTATACCCGCCTCTAACATTTCTGCAATCATACGTTCAATTTCGCTCTTTTTGAAGTAAGGATATCTATAAGGCCTGATGTTTGGAGGAACACTTCCTGGAATCAAATGAATAGCATGATCATGATCACGAATAGGTGGGAGTCCTTTGGGAGTTTCAAACACCTTGGAATGATTGTCCAAGACTTGTTGGAGATCTGCAGAAATAGACGATTTTGATGTCGGAACTTCTAGTGAGCATAATTGTGCAATTACGCCTCGTTGTTCTTTCTTTAGAAGCTTTGTCATGACATTAGAGCTTATTATCCTTTCCGGCTTCCCTTCAATACCCCGCAATTCGACTTCCTTTCCTTCTGAAAAAAATTTCAAGAAAAGTTCTTGAAAATTAAAAGCTACCGTCCCCAAAGATTGTAACCATTGTACTCCTAGTACAACATCGGCACCTCCCATAGGAATGGAAAGCATTGGACTAGTCAATACATATTCCCCCATGGTTAGCTTGATATTATGGCATTTTCCAGAACAATTTATAGTTCCTCCATTTGCAACCATCACTTGACATTCTGGTGCTGGGTATAGGAAACAATTTAATTCCTTGGCTACCTTACAATGAATAAAATTATGGGTGCTACCTGAATCAATCAACACTATTACCTTTTCTTCTTGATTTGTCCTGCTATCTTGAGAGTTTGAGGAGTGGTAATTCCTGCCAGTGCATTACACGATATGGTCGGATTCATTTCTTCCTCTTCTAGGGCTGGTTCCTGGTGTATACCCTCTTCTTGTTCATTTTCTTCTTCCTCTTCACAATCTATGTAAAATAATTTCTTCTCAGCACACTTATGACCTTTAGTGTATTTGCTATCACAACTGTAGCAAAGCCCTTTTGCTCTTTTTTCTTCCAATTGTTGTGGTGTCAACCTTATAGGTTGTGGAAATCTAGGCGTAGCAACACTTCCTTCTTTATAGAATTGAGTGGTAGGCTTCCTTGTCGCCATAATTTTACATTCAACTTTTCTTGCCAACCTGAATGCCTTCTCCAATGAATCAGGTTCCCGAACGCGAACTTCATGTTGAATGTTATCCTTTAAAGTGCCTATGAAGAGATCAATCCTGTGTTCCTCTGGAATATCAGTTACCCTTATATTCAATTTTTGGAAGTCCTCAATGTGCTGCCACACTAAACCCTTTTGTTTGAGATTTATCAATTGGCTAAAGAAGGTGTTGCTCTTTGTATCCTCATAATGTGCTATCATTTCCTCCGTAAAAATTGACCAAGTGACAACTTTTTTACGGGAGCAAAGCCATCGATACCATACAAATGTATTTTGTTCTAAATGTAAAGTTGCAATGCGTACCTTTTGTGTGTTTTGCACATTACGGAGATCAAAATATTGCTCCATCTGTAGTATCCATGTTACAGGATCCTTCCCATCAAACTTCCTCATATCCATTTTTGGAATATGGTGGTTCTTCCCGCCAACATTAGAGTTTATGAAATCGCGATTAACATTTATTTTGTTCTCATCATGAGGTTCTTCTACTATATTTTCACCATTATGAAACATTTCTTGTATCAACTTGGTCAAACCTTCGATGTCTGCTTTTAGATCATTCTTCATGTTTTTCATGTTGTTTTCCATGTTGTCTTTCATGTCATCCATCTTAGCTTCCATGCCATCCATCTTAGCTTCCACGCCTTTCTTCGAACCATCCATATTCTCTTCCACGCCTTTCTTCAAAACTTCCATTTCATTTTTTGTTGCTCTTTGTTAGAGTGAATTTTTTTGCACTTGCTCTTCTAATTTTGATAGATCATGTTGCAATTCTTCATCTTCATGAGTCATAGTAGACCCTTCTAAAGGCTTAATGGGTGTTGAATTATTTTTACGGGGCATATTTTAGAACCCAATACTGATATCTATTCTACAATATGCCCTTGGAATCAATTCAAATTGATTCTTCAAACAAGACTTATGCAATTCGAACAAATATATATATATATATATATATATATATATAATAATAATAAAAATAAAAATAAAAATACACACCTTTTTCTTGCTTTTGAGGAGCTCGATATTGAAATTGGATTATCTCTGTGATTGCAGCACTTCAATATCTTAATTTCTGTACCGGCGTAGCCCTATGAATTATCTTTCGAATGCCACAAGTCTGACCTGATTTGGATTCTCCAAGACAAATTTGTGTCCAATCTCCCACAATGACCTAATTATGGACTGGTTCAGTAGAGCAAACTTGTACGACTTGCCACATGTCATTGTTTCGTACTTTGTCTCTGAAATTGATAGCCAAGACACTACAGTCCGTGTACTTGTGACCACCTTTTACAGCACTCCAATCCGATGCCCAGAGAGAGAGTTATTGAGATTTTCCCACGATCACCTCTTTGAGATGAAATTCAGGAGCCTGAAAAAGCACTACCTTCCACAAATCATATCTCTAACAATATTGCAAACCAAGCTCTGAAATTTTTTGACAAATTTCCTCAGGATTTCAGCTTTGTACCATACGAATTTCAGATTCTGAACCTTCGTAGAAAAAAATTCATAGCGCAAATGCCATGATGACATGTTTAGGATCCTGAAAAAGGACCTAACTTCCACAGATCATATCTCCGAAAATGTTGCGAACCAAGATCTAAAATTTTTAGACAATCTTCCTCAGGATTTTGGCTTCGCACCCTAAAAATTTCAGCTTCTGAAACTTTGTAGAAAAAAAGTTATAGCGAAAATGCCACGATGACCTGTTTGGAGCAGCGAAACCTAGAATCCAAAGCTCTAATACCAAATGTTGTGTAACCAGCTCCAAAAATAGAAGAAAAGAGATATCAATGCCTTAGAAATAAGCCACTTCAAGGGGGCAACCTCTAATACATTACATAAATGAACAATTCTTGGATGATCCAATTTATAAAACCTCCTTTCTATATATAGGAGTCCATGGGGCCATAATGTAATCCTAGTGGGCCACAATGTAATCCTAGCCGACCTAACAATAATAATTTAAGGGCATAATAATAATAAAATGGGGGTTACAAGGGTACAATAATAACAATAAGGGGGTTACACTAACAACAATAAGGGACTATACTAGTAATATAGGGACCTAACACTTTTCTTGACAGATAGTAGAGTAACCATACTTTATAAAAGTGAGAGTTTATCAAAGAATAAATAACTTCAGTGAAATCAAATTTTCAACAAAATAAAATCTATTTGAGATTCTAATTTTACAATTATTTCCTTAACAATTCTTATTTATAGAAGGGATTTCAAAAAATATTCTGTGGTATATTTATTTGAAAAGCAAAAAATAAATACCATTCAACTTTTATTTTCCTAAGAAAAGAAACGACAATAATGTACAGGGAATAGAAGGGGTTACCTCCTATGTAAAATATTTCTTTAAAATTTGCCCATTAACAAGCAAATAATCTCTTTTGCTTGATAGATCTTGCAATAAAAACGTTGATGGGCCTATTTCTTCTATGATTTGAAATGGTCCAAGCCACAGTCTTTCGAATTTGGTATGTTTACCTTTTTCCTCATGTGCCTTATCCCATTTTAGTACCAAATCACCAATTTGAAATGTTTTTGGAGTGACAGAAATTGTATCAAATGAAGCTTTAACTAATTGTTGATGATATGCATGAGTAAATTTAGCTTTTTCTCTTTCCTCTTCAAGTTTAATGATTCGGAATTGTCTTACTTGCAAAGAAGAAGAGGTTGATTCATCAATAAATTGGACCAGGGTAAGAGAAGGAATAACTACATTAGTAGGAAGGAAAACTTCTTTCCCATAAACAAGATTAAATGGAGAAGTGCCAATGGAGGCCTTCTAAGTTATTTGATCTGCCCAGAGAGAAAATGTTAATGATTTGTGCCAATTTCTTTTATTCTGGCTAATAGTTAGTTTAATGATTCTAATAAGGTTTTTATTTTTTTATTCTTCTAAGCCATTTCCTCGAGGATAATAGTTAGCATAATGTTTAAGTTTAAAACCTCTTTTAATGGAAAATTCTATCATAACACCTTCTGAGAAATAATATGCATTGTCAAACATTAAAGCAGTTGGTAAACCAAATCTAGTTATGATAAACTGATCAATGAACTCAATAATATTCTCAGAGTTGGTTACTTTTAGTGGAATTGCTTCCAGCCATTTAGTAAAATAATCGGTATATGTGAGGATGTATTTATGTTTTTTGGAAGAGTTAGGAACGATCTCACCAATTATATCTAATCCCCATTGCTCGAATGGTTGTTCAATATTAACTGGTTGTAATGGAAAAGTTGGTTTCCTTTGTCTTCCAGATGCACTTTGGCAGACTTTGCATTTCCTCGCATAACCATGAGCGTCTTTGAATAGTGTTGGCCAATAGTAACCTGTATGTAGGATTTTATGTGTTGTTATATTTCCTCCAAAATGTCCTCCAGTTGGTCCATTGTGGAGTTCCTAAAAAACTTTCTCTATTTCAGTTTTCTAAGCATCGTAATAACATGGAATCAAAGTTTCTTCTAAACAATACATCGTTGATCATTTCCTATTGCTTAGCTTTCAATATTAAAGCACGCTTTGTTTTATAACTGAGCTACATGGGGGCATATCCATTTTTCAAATAAAACTTAAGATCAACATATTGAGGCTGACCATCGTTAAGGCTTACCTCAGAGAATTGTACATCATTACCTAAATCTGATTATGTTTTTAAATGGGATGCTCCTGTTATCATTATGCAAAAACCTTGACCTCTAATAATTTTAGAAGGTATAATTTCTAAATCATATTCTTGTAAAACAGTTACCCAGTTAGCCCTTTTCTCTCCTACTTCTCTTTGCATCAACAATTGCCTTACTGCAGAGAATGAAACTATTATCTTGGTGTGAGTTTTTAGGAGAAATGGCCTAAAATTATTTATAGATTTGAAGACAACAAATGCTTGTTTCTCAACATATGAATAGTTTAGTTTTGCACCTTACAAATGGGAACTGAAAAATGATATTGGTGCTTCAATTTTCTGGTCATTAAGTTGTGTCAAAACGACAACATATG
This sequence comes from Pinus albicaulis, assembly GCA_034641835.2. NCBI lineage: Eukaryota > Viridiplantae > Streptophyta > Pinopsida > Pinales > Pinaceae > Pinus > Pinus albicaulis. Next base: position 1,113,521,499 of record CM076581.1, read on the forward strand.
ATGTATCTGATGAGAATGTATACAAAGTAAAAGGATTAAGAAAATTGGGAGTAGTCAAGAATGGAGCATTAATAATAGATTGTTTTATTAAGTCGAATGCTTCCCTTTCGTTATGCGCCCACTTGAAGACTATTTTTTTCTTAATCATCGTTTGTAAAGGCAAAACTATTTGCGAAAAATCATAGACAAATCTCTTTACAAAATTTATCTGTCCAGGAAATGACTGCATGGTTTTCTTATTATGAGGGAAAGGAATCCTTTTAATTTCTTCGATTATTTCAGGATCGATATAAATACCTTTTTTGGACATGATGAATCCTAAAAATTTTCCTTGATCTAAATCAAAATAGGACTTTTTTGGGTTAAGCAAGATTCCATACTTTTTACATCGCTCAAAAACTTGTTTTAGGTCATTCACATGATTGGTTCTTTGTCTATAAAATAATGTGATGTCATCTAGATAAATAACCACTGATTTGTTAATGAGTCCTCTAAAATCTATGTCCATGGCTCTTTGGAAAGTGGTACCTCCATTGATTAACCCAAATGGCATCTTCTGATAGGCATAAGTTCCCCACTTAGTCCTGAATGTGGTCTTTAATCTGTCATCTGGGTGTACCAGGATTTGGTTATACCCTGAAAACTCATCTAGAAAAGACATGAGTTCAAAACTAGCTAAAGTTTGCAGTACTTGTTCCATGGTTGGTAATGGAAAATTGTCCTTCTGACGTGCTTTATTTAAATTTCTAAAATCAATGCAAATCCTAATGTCACCATTTTTCTTCCTAACAGGAACTAAATTTGATACCCACTTTAAATGTATAACGGGAAAGATAATTTTATCTTTAAGGAGTTTATTAAACTCTGATTTGATCTGACTTTCAAGATTAGGATGAATCTTCCTTAACTTATGTTGCATAGGTTTCTCATTTGAAATCATAGGGATAGTATGTTGAATAACAAAAGTGTCATATGTTTTGAGATCAGTATAATCCCAAGCAAAAGACTTTTGTAGGTCCTTAATAACTTGACAAATGATACTTTTTCTTCAGAAAACAGACCAAGACCTAAGCTGACATTTTGTGGTTTATCATCGGTTCCAAGATTTACTAGCTCAAATCTTAAAGTTGAACTTTGAGTTTTAGGATTAGTAACTCTCTTGAACCTATCTTTTAAATGATAAACGTCTTCAAGTTTGACAACTGACTATGGTATTGGATTTTCATCCTGATCTTCCTGTATCTGAATGTCATGTTCATGCTCATCTAGAATTTGATTATCATAAGATCCTTCAGATGTGAGGAAATCTATGATATCAGAATCATGATTAAAGACTCTCAAATTAGTAATATTATCAGGAACAGATGGTCTAAAAATAAACTCAATAGAAAACCTATCGAGACTAAATTCTTGAGATGGAATTAATTTCGATGCTACATTGGCCAATAAATCTGCACTAGCATTTTATATTCTGGGCACAGAGGATATGTTAAAAGCTAGAAAGGAGAAATCAAACCCTAGACTAATGACTGATAATGTTTAAGATGTCCAAAATGACAATGGATAATATTTCTTACTTGTTTGATAATGAAATTTTGAATCTCCAAATACTTGCAGATATTTAATGTCAAGGTCAATTGCTTTATACAAACCTTGAATTAGTGCTTCATATTTTGTTGTGTTGTTTGTGCAATTGAATTCAATTCTGCAAGCTAGCATGGTATTTTCTCCTTCAAGGCTTATCAAAATATAGCCAACTCCTGCACTAACTTCTAATTTAAAACCATCAAAATAAATAATCCAAAATAAAGAATTAACTACTGGTTTACTTACAAAATATTTACATCTAGAAGTGTCTCTTTGGGAAAAAAATTCAATTTGAGAGATAACTGCATTATCGAAGAAGGGTGATGGTTGGACATTAAATTTTCCAAGAAATTATTCTGTCAAGTAATTTCCAATAATATTATTATTGAATTCTACTCGCTCATTGATTCCTTCAAGATCAGTAATTGTTTCATGAATTTCTCACAGTCTACTCGAATTTGGTTTGGCTTTCCATTGTAGGGCAGCCACATGTGTGACCATTCTGTTGCGAAATATCCATGAAGTTTCTCGGACCAGTCCCTGCTCAATACTAAACCATAAAATTTGAGAATATAAGCTACCAAAATATCAATTATCAGGGTAACTTTAGGGTTTGATGATGATCTAATGGAAACATAATTTATTTCTCCTATAACCTCTACTTTTGTCCTATCAAGTTGTTCTATGTGAACAGTATAATTTTGAGGAGTTATGTTCAATTTAACACATATTGGTTTTGGCGTGATATTAGAGGAAGCCCCTGAATCAATTAAGCAATTATGGACATTCTTATTAAAGATCTCATAGGTTTAGAGGAATGAAGGAGTATGAGAGATGGATCGATCACCTATCATAATAAGATCTATAGCATCTATTTTAGTTGAAGGAGAAGGAGGTTTACCCATATTTTAGCAGCTTGAACTACTATTGGAGCAGGTAAGGATGAAGCAGGAACTGCATTCAAATATCTAAGTAAAATCTTCTATTGTTGTTTCAATTTATTAAGTTCATGAATTGAGATATTAGCCTTAGTCTTTTTCATATCTTCCACTATATTATATTTAATGGTGTTAGAGACTACCATTGTCTTTGATGTAGATGGAACATCTGAAGGAGAAGGGTTATTCTCTGTAGCCTTAGACGTGGACTTATTACTTACTATTTTTTCTTTAGCAGGAGTTAAATTCTTCTGTTTTTTATTAGGCTACATTGCATCAGTGGTATTCTTGCTTCTTGTACTAACGGGTAAAGCTTTGTGTTGTTCATCATTTGGTAGGATGAAATCCCACGTGCCATTTAGTTCAACTTATTCTTCGACTTCAATTTCTTCTTCCTCTGTTTGCTCCTATTTTGTGTCTTGATCAGACTCAAAATTAGATATAATGTTGGGCGGTCGAGAAGTAGAAGACTGATTTTTCTTGAAGGGCCTGAAAGTCTTCTTTGTACTATAACTTTCAGAAACTTGTTTTTTGATGTCTGCCATTTCATTTCTCATGGTTTTTAGTACTTTCTGGACACCTTCTATATTGAAAGGATCTTTTGGTGGATTTTTCTTTGAATCATCTTTGAAAGAGACTTTCTTGGATTTCCTGTCTTCTTGAGAATTCTTCTTTTCAAGGGCTATAATACATTTCTCTACAGACAAAGCTTCCTTCATGTTTTTTTCTAAGGTAGCTAACTTCGCCCTAAAAAAAATGGCTATATTAAATGGAAGAGAAGAAATATACCATTCAATTTGAACCTCAGCACTAAGAACTGATGTAGCCGAGATTTTATTGAGCAATTTATTAAATCTAGAATTAAAGTTTTTTATTTTCTCTCATTTTTTAGTTTTGAGATTTGATAGGTCATTGATTGGCGATGCAGTGGTTCGGTCATCTCCAAACTTAGCTACGAATTGTTCTTCAAACATATTCCAGCTAGTTATAGAGCGAGCAGGTAATGAAAAATACCAGCATCCTATAGATCCTGTAAGAGTATATGGAAATAATCTGACTACGCAGTCTTCTTCAGTTATCTCTTTCAAACTGATGGCTAACATATAATTATGGATATGCTCTTTAGTTGGGAGACCATCATCTGGATTGAATTTAGGTAACCATATTTTAGAGTATTTAGGAAGAGGATGAAGAGGAGAAGGCATTTGTATAGCACCTAGATTATTCCATGGTTGTACATTTGGTGGAGGTTGTTGGCCTGCCATTGGACCTTGGGCGGAGATGATGAGTGAGGTTTGAGTTGAAGAAGAGGCGGGTTGAGTGCTTGAACTAGTTGAAGGTGAAGTAGTTTGGGTACTCGAACTAGTTGAACTAACATTGATGGTTGGAATAGAAGTTGTTGAAATGAATGGAGGGAATGAAGGTGAATGAGGTGGATTATCGAAAAAGATCTCGTTGGTGGATGAATCTGACTCAGTCTTATTAGTTTTCCTTCGAAAAGTGCCAATAGGAAATTCAAAAGGAGGGATTCCTGTCTTCTAAGTTTTTGATCGAGTTAATATTCATCTTGGTTGCAAAGAAGATGAAATACTTATTTCAGATGATTGAGATGTTTCAGACTTTTCAGCAGAAATGGATACTCTTTCTAACTTTTCTATTAAATACTAAACTTCTGGGAAGTTAGGGTGATAATCTGAAGATATTATTGGCTAAGTTTCACTAGGAGACTTCGGCAAAGGATGTTCAACTTCAAATATTAAGGATATTGTTCTAGATAATGATCTGGAAGTTGGTCAGGATCTAAATGGAGAGAGACTCTTAGATTGGATTTCAGATTGATCAGACCTTTTTTCTATTCACGATGGCTCTCCTTCTAGTGCCAAAATGTTGAAGCCTTGGAATTCCTTTGCAACAACATGGGGGAAAACCACCCTGTCCAGACCTTAAGGCAACTCCTTTTCCGTTTGGTGTAGTGGCTCCAACTCGGGATAAAGGGACCAGTTTCCCAATAAGGATAATGAGGATGTGTTTGTTTATAACATGCAAACGGAAAAATGATTTAATCTATCATATGCATTGACTTAAATATCTATTCTACTATATACCAGGGAGTATTCATTCTTTAGTGCAATCTAGAAGGATGTCTTTCAACAATTGGTAATAAAGATCATTCAATAGTTGAAAGAAATGAAAATTATGTAAAAATGATTATTTTGATTAAATAGTAATCAAAACAATTGTGAGATATATATCGCATTCTAAGTTTGATCACATATAAAATAAGGAATTATAGATAAACAATGATACAGAAGTGCATTTAACATTCACCTATAATAACCAATCTCATACATAGTACAGATAAAATATTGCTATCAATTTAAGAAATAGAATTCAACATAACGTGGAGAAATACCATATATGTGTTGTTTTACTCATCAAATCAACAATAGTGTCTGCTCCTCTTCAAGTCAAAGAAATTCAATGAGTCAAAAGTGAAACTTCAGTTAAATAGCTTCAATATCAAGAGAATTCAGACTTTGTTCCATTAATTCATCAAGGCATTTGCAAAACATACAGAAGTGCATTCCTTTGCAAAAAAAAAATGATAAATTTCTGGACCCTTCTATAAATGCAAGAGAAGGGTTTAAATACTAAACCAAATAAGTCAAAAATCAATTATTACATAGAAATTTGAGGAGGTTTCAAACAACCTTCCTCGTAATAAGTAAACTAAACTACAATCTAGAATTAAAGATAACAATATTTTTTTTTTCCACAGAAAAAATTCGAACCATCTATTAATATAGAAAGTTACATAGCATATGCAAAAGCATTCCAGAGAACTGCATTTCTCCCCTTTCCGGAAGAAACGAAGTTTCAACTTTGGTAAATAGTATGAGCATATTCACCAACCAGCCAGATCAAAAAAAGGAGAGAGTCCTCCTCGTCCCTTCCCTCCTCTCGGGCTTCCTTTAAGGAAAAAACACCCGAAACAGAGGGGAGAAGAGACTACAGTCAGAAGTTGGATGAAACTTCAAAAGAGCAGAAACCGGGAAGTTGACACTATACCAGTTTCCATCCAAAGAAAAATATGAGATGATACTCGAGACCCGAGCCTCCTCTAAGAGGAAAACAACTCAAGATCAAGAGAAAAGTTTGTGTGTTTTTTATAATAAAAAATTTTGAAGATACAACATATATACATCTCGTGAAACAACATAAAAAACTAGAGCCCAAAATATTTTAAGCAAAAACAGGCTGATCAATGACTCGAACCAGCACATCGACCAATTCCACAACTATCCAAGACCCCATATCTTGCTCAGCACCTTCTTTAGAAAGGAGGTTTGCATCATGGTTCCTTTCCATATAAATATGGCAAACAAAAATCTCAGTAAAATAATTTTTCAAATGAGTGATCTCATTAAGCAGGGGAAGTAAAATATAATTATTGCAACGTTGAGTCCCATTGAACCACTTCACAATGTTCATAGAGTCCCCAAAAATCTGAACCTCTCGCATGTTCATAAGGGATAGCCAGTAAATGAGGTGATGAAGAGCTTTTAGTTCTGCAAAATTGTTGGTCCCCTGGCCCAAACCAATTGAGTCTTTGAGAGTTTTTCCAATAGGAAGATGAATAACCAGCCCTGCACCGCACCTTCTGTGCGGATCTGAGGCGCCATCAAAATATGCCCAAGGAATGTCTCCCCTGATATCTTCCTGCTGAATAACGCGAGCTTGCTAGGGATGAGTTGAGATAGGGATGTGATCATATATGGATGCGCCTTCAACCGCCAGCTTACAGATAGGGAAAGGAGAGTCTTTAAAAATCACGTGGTTCCTCTCAATCCATGTGCCCCATGCAACCAGAAGAGGGAGTGAGCGTACCCTGTCGTCTGGAGCTTCCTACCACCACCTTTGCCAAGCTTCCTCCACATCATGTCCTTCCCACTTCTGGGGTATCTTAATCAGCTGCAAGGTTTCATTCCAGAGGCTGATATTATAGGGGCAGGTGAGAAAGACATGATGCATCGTTTCCAGCTTATCTTTGCATAGAGAGCACCACCCGGGGCCTATCTTCCCCCTTATTTTTAAGAAGTCCCAGGTGGGGACTTTTTTTCCAGAGTATGCACCATAAGGACAACCTCGAATTTGCCGTTCCTTTCAACTTCCGAAGCAGTTTGGACCACCAATATGGTTCCCCCCATCCATTTTGAGTCATAAGCCAATTATATCCCAATTTCGGAGTGTAGAGCCCTGATGGGGAGTGGACCCATCGGAGCTCATCTGGTTTATCTAGAATCCTTATGTTTGAGTTCTGCAGGTCCAAAATATAATTCTCCCACTCCCCCATCCATCTTTCCTCAAACTGGATAGCATTCCCTATCAACCATTCTTGTCTCCAAATAGAGGAATTTTTAGGATCCACAATGTGGTTGAGGCTAAAAAGACCTCTGTTATTCAAGAAAGCTATGAGATCTCCTATTAAGGCAAAACTCCCCGAACAACCCACCCATGGATCTCGACCCAGTCTGACCCGAGCTCCATCACCCACATGCCAAGCCAAACCCTGCTCGATAACCTTAACAGAAGCGATCGTTGCCTTCCATACAACAGAAGAATTTTTTGATGACTTTTGCGACATTCGCAGCCATTCCAGGATTGGAATTGGGTCAATATATTTTCTTTTAGTAACAGAAGTCCAGAGATTTTCCATTGTGATTAGTCTCCATGCAAGTTTTGCTGCCAAAGACTTTGAGAAGGGGAAAATATCTTTAATTCCCCAGCCTCCCCAACCTTTTGGTCTAACAATTTTCTCCCAAGCCACCCAAGGAGTCACATGTTCTACCTTTGACCCTGCCCAAAGGAATCTACTGCAAATCTTATTGATCGAGGCCAAGATACTTTTTGGGACCCATGACAGACTAGCCCAATATACTGGGATGGCCATTGCCACAGATTTAATCAGGACCAATCTTCCCACTCTAGACAACCACTTGAAGCTCCAGTGATGCATTCGGGCTTCTATCTTTACTATAATCCACTTCCAGTCTTTAATAAGATAGGAGTCCAATTTTAAAATAAAACTGAGATACATGAAGGGGTCCTGAAGAGATTTGATTTCAAAGTGCAGTATTGCTTCAATCCTGCCCACTTCTTCCCTAGAGAGCCCAGCTGTAGTCAGGGATGATTTTTGCTCATTTATACAGAGTCCAATTGCTTTCAAGAATAGGTCAAGAATCTCCTTAAGACACCGACAGTCTTCAAGGCTGCCATTGCTAAACAGTAGTATATCATCAACAAAAAACAAATGTGTAACCCACAGATTTACCACCACTTCAATTCCTCTGAGATCTCCTTGCCTCTTTGTTGCATGGATCATTAGGCTCAATCCTTCTGCAGCCAACAAGAAAAGAAGAGGGGAGAGAGGACATCCTTGGCGAAGGCCCCTTTGAGGATTGAAAAAAATCTATAGCCGCACCATTAATCAAAATATCAATTGAGGAGGTTGTGATGCAACCCATGACCCATATGAAAAAATAAAATCTAAAGCCCAGATGTGTCAACAGAAGTCTTAGATGCATCCAACTTATTCTGTCATAAGCTTTTGACAGGTAAATTTTGACGATAGTTCCTTTTTTCCTGCTTTTCTTGAGACTATGGAGGGTTTCTTGAGCTACCCCCACTGCTTTGTGTATTTGTCTTCCATCCAAGAAACCAAATTGTTCAGCTGAGATATGTTTGGATAGAAAAGGTTTCATCCTGGATGCAATCACTTTGGCTATGAGCTTGTAGATACAATTGCATAAGGAGATGGGAAGAAACTCAGCAAAAGAAGAAGGATGGTCTGATTTGGGAATGAGGGCCAGGAAAGTTGCATTAAAGGGCTGATATATGGTTCCAGAGTGATGGGATTCCTCAACCACAGTGACCAACTCGTCCCCTACAAATTCAAATAAGTGTTGAAAAAATTCAACCGTCCAACCATCAGGCCCTGGACTTTTATCCTTTTGCATAGCCTTTAGAATATCTTCCACCTCCTCTTTTGAAACAGGTTCCATAATATTATCATTCCCTTCCTCGCTAATATAACTGGGAAAGAATTGAGAAACCCTGATAACTTCAGCTATGGAAACCTCCTCCGGAGCTCTGAAGAGGTCATTGAAATGATTTACTCCTAAGAGAGCAATATCTTCAAAAGATTTTTCCTTCTCTCCATTGTCCTTCTGTATCTCCCAAATGGTGTTAATATTTTTCCTTCCTTTAGCATAGTTCTGAAATAAATTTGTATTTTCATCCCCACCTTGGAGCCAGATGGCTTTACTTTTTAGTCGCTAGCTTTCCTCCCTTAACTGAAGAATATTTATCCTAGAAAATTCCAGCTCTCTAATTCTATTCTTGAACTCTTGGGTAGAGTATCCCGCTCCTTCTGGTGATTCAAGAAAGTCCAGTTCTTCATTTACCTTCCTTATATCCTCCTCCTCTTTTATTTTTTTATTGATTGCCCATTCCTTTGTTGCTTTCTTCATTCTCTTCAGGTTTTCCATAAGGTGTTGACTTCTATTTCTGAAACCCTTAAGTTTCCTTTCCTCTAAATAGCATGGAACAAGGAGTTAAAGGATTCATCTTTTAGCCATGAGGATTTAAATTTAAATGGAGTCCCAGGTTTTTTCAAGCCTCCCATGACTTTTAGAAAGATTGGAAGGTGGTCTGAAAACCCCCCTTTCCCTACCCAGTTCCTGAAAACTGGAATTCTTTCCACCAAATCTTCACCCAAGAGAAAACAGTCAAACTTTTTAGCAACCCAGGCTTCCCCCATTCTTCTATTCCTCCAGGTTGGTTTAGGTTTGATTAAGGTGGCATCCAATAGTCGAGAGGCTGCCAATTTATTTGAGAAATACTCAGCGAGGTGATTTTCTCTTGCTGAAGGTTCCCATGACTCCGAGGCACCTAAAGAGAAATTTAAGTCCCCGCCTACAATGAGGTTTGGATTTCTTAGAATGGATTCCATAAAAAAAGGTCCTAGAACTTTTCTCTTTCAATGCAGGGGCCATACACATTGAGGAGAAGGATCGGGAGACAAAGTTCATTTGAGTACAATTCCACAGCCAAAGTTTTCTCGGAACCCCATGAGGACATCTCTTTAAGTTTCCCTATTTTATACCCCGTTTCCAAGCCCCCAGATCTACCATTTGCATCTAAGAGTTGAAACACCCAACCAGGGAACATCTTAGAGAGGATTCCTTTAACTTCTTCTCCCTGCCCCAAGGTTTCTTGAAGCAATAAAACGTCTGGATGATGTGAATTAACCAGCTCTCTGAGCACTAGTTTTTTAGGCTGACTAGCTAAACCCCTACAATTGTATGAAAGAAGATCATCTCGAAGGTGGCAGCGCTGCTCTAAGCACCCCAGACAAAGACCTCTGCTTCCCATCTGCTATATCAATCTTAGCTTTCAACTGAGCCTTTGATAGTTCCGACTTCCTACCCCTCAACTTCCTTGGACCAAAAGGAATGGGATCAGATGATAAACCCCCAACAGCAATCCCTTTATAGGTACGAATGGCTAGAGGTCTAATATTATAATGGGGAGCCTCAGGAAGACCAGAGGGTGGAGGGACCAGGTAGCACTCTCCCATAGGGATTGAGGGTGGGGGCCCAGGGGGAGAAGTCACAGACATGATAATACTATCAGCAGATAGATGGGAACCAAGCAAACTTTGAAAATTATGAGGGATCAGCATGGAGGGACCAGGCTCAAACAAACTCGAAGCAGAAGAACAAAAATATGTGTAAAAGGAAGAAGGAGGAGTGAAAGGCATACCCGTCTGAGTCGCACCAACTGCCCCTGGTTCTGGTTGGGGTACCTGGAAGGACTCCAAAGCAGGGTCCGGTTCAGATAGATTGAGCGAGGAGAGATTGGGACCTGGAGACAAAGAGGCCTTCTTATTAGCTTCCAGAGCTGCAACTTCTTCTATCAAGACCTCCTTCGGGCCTTTCTTTTCCTTATCTCTGACTGAGGCATCATTTTCCTTGACAAATTTTTTCAGCCTTCTTCTTCTCTGATGCCCAAGAGGGCAATCCTTGGCCAGGTGGCCATATTTATGACATCTGTGGCATCGAAAAGGGAGGTGTTCATAATTCAAAGTCTGCAGGAACTCCAAATCCCTGTACTTCAAGGTCATAGCATCAGCTAACCCTTCCCTAGGGTTGAGACTAACAAGAATTCTCGTCAGACTTAGGTCTTTGGATTGTTCAAAATATCTGTCGACATCAAGATATTTGCCAAGCATGTTACCAATGGAGTGAAAAACAGAGTCAGTCCACAAAGGCATTAGAAGCCCTGGAAATTTTACCCACATAGGGGATTCTGCCATTTTTTCCTTCTGTGCATCATACATAGGAGTCCATCTTCGAAACAGGATCGGTCTCTTCCCAAAGCACCAGTTCCTTTGTAATACCCAATCCAAGTGATCTTTTTGCTCAAATCTAATATTGAACCATCCCCTGTCTAGAATCTGTATTTCAATAGGGCTCCTAAGGGCTTCTTTCCACTCCGTCGAAGACCACTCCGTTATATAATCCGTCGAATACTTCCTTCCCCGAACTCTGCCAACCAGAATGGTTTCAGTGGCCTCCATAACTTCGTCTATGCGTATGTCCACTCCAAGAACACAGCTAGGACGTTCCTCTTTTCTTCTGATTGCCTTGCTTTTTTTTCTTTTTGCTCCCATAGACACCTTTCTCCTCTATTCCTCACCTTCCACCTGTCTATTGGGTGCATCGGTGTCTTCTACCATAGGCGACCCAGGTCGCCCTACTGCAGCTTCTCTAGAAACCCCCCTTTCCGGGCCCTTTGTAGAACCTTGTCCTAAAGCAGGCCCGCAATCCTAACTCTGTCCTAAAGCCTGGCCTCCTTCCAACAATCTTTGTAGCTCCCCTTCTACAACTTCATTTGATGAAACCCTAGATTGACTAAGGTTTTGTATCTCGGCCTGAACCGGACAAGGTTGACCTTCTCCCGACGCAGGGATCAAACTCACCACTTGATTTGCTAGAAAGAAAGGGAGATTTGTGATATTCAGGCCCTGATTCAGGGGTGGATTTTGATACCAGAGGGTATCAACCTTAACACTTCCTCCAGTAAGATCTAGACCTTGCGGCCTTTCTTCCCCTAGGGTTTTTTGGCCCACCAAACCCTGCAAATTGTGACTAACGACGATATCTTCTAAATTGCCTGTAAAGGAAGGAAAGTATGGAATACTTGGTCCTAACACGAAAGAAGTGGGGAGAAGAACACATTGTTTTGAGCCTCCACCATCTCCAACCAGAGGGTTTAGCGGTTGAGCATGTGCTGAGGAAACCCCAACCCTCCATCTCCCACTTAAGGTACTCTGCAGAGTATCTTCCAATAGTGATGCTCCATTCAAAAACCTGCGTACCTCTTACCTCGCTCAAACTTTGTGGGTTCTCTGTAACTTTCGGGAAGAAATGATCCAATTTGTTTTTTTCTAATACCTCATGCCCCCAGCAGGTAAGAAAATCTTCAGGCGCGATTTCAACGTCCACGTACTCGTTATCAAACCCCATTATTGTCGCTGGGTTGTCTCCTTAAACCAACACCACGGAAGCGGAAAGTTCGCACCTATTCTGAAACCCTAACCACCAAACGTCGTATTGCAAGAAAAAACAAATGATTACCGCTAACCTCCATCGTGAGCATGGTTAGATTGAAACGGTCTTCCTTCTCCAGACAGTGCACCTCGTGGCCAAACGAGAGAGCATCGGGTGTGTGCCAAGTTCTGACAGTACTGAAGGCCTATCACATCGTCTGCGAGTACCCATGATGGCAGAGGATGTCGCTGAAAACTTGCAAGCCCCTAGGGTTTCCACCATCTGATCCTTTATATTCCCTTCAGTCTCTCCCACCTCGATCAATACTCATGGAATGAGGACTATAGATACATCTTGTAGCAGAAACAAATAGATATGATCTACAGATAAGCAGATCTGTAATACCAAAACATGGATCTAATAGATCACCAAGTGTTCTCAACTCTACATTCCTAGATCTGAATCCACGAGACTATCAATGATTGTTATAACACAACTATGACTAAACGACTGATGTCTAGAGGCACTGCACAATCAGATAAAGGTGACCCAACCCAGATCTTCTCAGAAAATCTCTTGTTTGTGACCTTAATATGCTCTGATAGCAACTCTACCTCAGATCAGCCCGATATGAACTCAAAAGTGTGGCCTTACCCTTAACAAGCTATGCCAACGACTCTAGGGTCCTTGGTCGTGGGCATAACACATCCAGCCTATGGCTCTTCTTATCTAGGCTACTACCTCAGCTCTTCCTATTGCTTAAGTGGGTTGATCTTATTTTGACATTTGATCTCTGAGGTGGCAAATATCCACCATTGGCTTCAATTGAGTTGGTTGTGTGATCCCGGATCTGACTTGGCCTTTAAACATGACATTTGAGAGTGTTGGCAACGTTTTCCTAGTGGAATCAGTAAGGATTGTAGAGTCATGCACTAGTGATGTGTTTTGATCAGAAAGTTCCAGTAATTTATTAATCTAACTTGGTTATCTTCTTGATAGCTTATGCCTGTGTCTCTGTGCTTTCCTTCCACTGTGTTTCCAATATTTTGAGCTCTGGGATCACTTCGGTTGTATATTATTTGATAATTTCAGCGTTTAGAAGTTTTCCATTAATAGACATGACAATATCATTCGCTAAGTTTGTTGCCTTTGACGTTGTTTTCTCTGCCTATCTCAACTGCATTTCCCAGTCTTTAAATAAAATATCTTTATGAAACTTATCAATTTTTGGGAGATCAACTCTCTTTCCTATATCAGATTCTTACCATAGGATGAATTGAGACATTTTATTTTGAATCTTTTCACATTTCAGTCTTATGTTCGCCACTTGTTGAATCAAATTTTACTTGTTTCACAATATGAATTGGTAGTTGAGATTTGCTGACAAAAAGTCTCTTGTTGTTGCTTCAATTTTGCATTCCATTCAAGTGCCTCTTTTATAAATTGTCATGTTTGAGACTGGCTTTTAAGCTTATCCATTACTGCCTCTATCTATGTATCATTCTCAGTGATTTGTACTTGGTGCTGCAACTTTAGACTTTCAAGGTCTTTCTCAAACTGTATCATTTTCATCTCAACTTGCTTATTGGCATTAATATTTTCTTATTCCAGTTGTCTTTCCAATTCTTGAACTTTATCTTATTTTTGTTTGAGAAGAAGTTGCACTTATGTTGCTTTATCAATTGTGGAAGTTGCATATGCACCTGAAAACTGTGACAATTTGGTAAGATGTTCTGTAGGGTTGGCAAAAGTGTCTTTCCAGACAACATCTATTGATTCATTATTAAGAGTTGTCACTGTTTCATCAACTCTTATTCTTTTCCTCCTCTTTACTATAGCTTGGTGATTTGGGTTGTAGAAAACATCTAGTGGAGGTATTTCCTCAATATTTAAAATGATTTCTTCTGTTGGGTAGGCCGAGATGATCTCATGTTCTTGAACCCCTAGTATCTTCTGAAGTGCCATTGTTGTTTCTACTAGTTTCTGAGTTTGCTCGGGAATTTGAAAACTTGTTGATTCTTGTGAATTAGGATTGAGTGTTGTCTTCAGTACTTGAGTGAACTTTGTCCATTCTATGCCCAAATGATCTGCTTGATATTTTACTGTTTGTTCGGGTGTAGTTTGAACATGTTGAACTTATTTTGAATTTTCTTTTAATAGTTTAAATTCACCAGTTTCTTCCTTAGTTTGCATATCAATTCCTTTAATTACGTCTTCAATTATCTTCTCAGGGCTTTCATTTTTACTTTCAGATTCATTATCAGAATGATCTGAACTCTGAGACTGGTGTTATGAATGCTCTATATCTCGAATTGATTTTTTTTGTGACTCATCTTTCGACATATATTTTGCTTCATCCTCTAAACTTATGATGGGATTTGGCCTTCTGACATCTTCCATTAGTAACAAGTCCAATGGGGCTGTTTCTAATCTCTTGTTTCTATATTTGTGAAAATATTTAAAGTTTGCTACACTTATCTTTTTAGATGCCATTTTTAAAACATTTGTAAATTTCCCTACTCCTTCAAATAAATCCTCAAACATATCCTTTTCATTCATGAAAGGTCTGAGTTTAAGATTAGTGGTAAAAATTTGGACCACATCATTAGGATCATACTGTCTCCCTGGCCTTAAAGCCAGATTCAATGAAGTAATGTTTGTAAATTCTTTCGATGCATGACCTTTGTCAAAAAGGGCGAAGGTACCACACTGTAATGGGAATGTAGGCTAGATGGCTTTCTTAGAATCTTTGAGTTGCTTGGTTATACCGTTTACAAGAGTTTGATATGAAAATTATCTAGCCAAGAGTTTATCTGGAGCATTGTAGGGCAGAACATGAGGGGAAGAAAGACTCCCAAAAACTCTGACATAAGTATAATTTTCCTCTCCAAACCATCTGGCCACAGGTAAAATATCTGCACTGGCTTCTTTAAAAATTCTAGGAGCTCTCTCATTAAAAATGGTTTGATGAATGGGCAACATAACTCCATGACAAATCTTGTAGAAATGGAAATGAAATTTAGAATCCCACAAGGATTTATGATAAATATGAATAGGGTTAGGGTCTTGGCTAGTCCATTTCCAACCCATAATAGGAAATTTCAAGCAGAAGCATATAGCATCCATGATATATGCGCTCATGTAAAAAGGAGGAATTGTCCTAGTCGAAAATACTCTATTTGTTCTGTAATCCATAATGGTTTTGGCCAAATTATTGGATAAAATGTTTTCCCAATTCATGATAGTAGAATGGATGATTGCATCAATTAAAGGAACTCATTCAATGGAAAATTTAGTGGTATCAGGTCTAGAAAATAATATGCACTGCATTCATGCTACAAAATAGTAAGGTGATGGAAATTACGCTATTGGGTACATACCAAGTTTGTCCCGCTTTAACTTGCCTTGATCTACCTTCCATCCTTTCACCGCCTTCATTAGGTCTTGATTTTTTTTTTTAAAGCTTTCCGGGAAATATTTATCATAAGTTTTTTTGTGGCATAGGTAAATGATACATTGTTCGCAAATCCTCGTCTGTGAATGAACCCATGTTCTCCAGTTTGGAATTCTTGAATGTCCTGTATGCAATATTGAGATTGCTGATGACCCATTTTACCATATCAGTGTATGGTAGGATCTTTGGCCTTGCAGCTATCCTATGTATAAATGAACATGCAACTTCAAAGTAAGAAGGTTCTGATGAAATAGCCTTATCAGTCGTTGCTATTTTATTTAGTTCTCTTGGATGTTCTCATTCAAACAAATTATACATGGCTTCCCATGAAGAAATTACACTGTCCTTATTGCACATAGTGTCTGAAAATAGTGGAGGCATGTCTGTAACTTCAGAAGTGGATGCTTGGGCAACTGATATGCCTTTCTTTGTCATTTATGTTGATATCACTTTCTTAGGTAGTTTCCTGAATTCAAGCAAGACAAGTAAATTCAGAGTTGAGGAGAGAAAAGGACAGAGAATAGGGTTAAATCAACATAAATAAAAAATTCGACGCTTTAATTTAAAACACACTTTAAGAAAGATATTGATATTTTTGAATCCTGTACCCATTGAATGTCGTTAATAATCCTTTAATCGTTGTTCAAATATTTTACATGCCTTACACAATATGTCCAATCAAACGATCTAAATCATTAGATATTATTAACGGATTGATTGATTAAGGATCACTTCAAGCACTTTAGTAATAAATGTTATAATGCAAATCACAACTTTTACAGATATCAATACTATATGTTTTCATTGCAGGTGCATGCGAAGTGCGATCTGTGCAAATCGCACATCGCACTTTATTGTGGCGGATCTAACTTTTCATTTGGTTTGATCTTGCGGAATGCGATATGTGCTAAAAACTCAAAGCATTGCGCTTTATCGGATTTTGCGGATACGTTCCATTGTTCGTTTATTATCTTATCGAGTCCGACTCATCGCAATTCCTTTTGAAATGATATAAGTTTGTCTTTTAACTAGGCACAACATGATTTATAACTTTAAGGGTTTTCTAAGTGTTTCAACGGGGAATTTCATATAATTTCAAAAGGTTGGAGCACTTATCGCAATTCGCAATTTTTATATGTGTTTTAAATTTTGTCAACTTGTGAGCTTTGCGATTTGCGCTAAGCGCAATGAAATCAAAGAGAAAGGAACATGCCTTTTATTCCTGCAGTTTAAAACTTGATGTTAAACGAAATAATGTTTCTTAAACTCTATTTATTTTTTAAAGGGTCACCAATTATTATTAAAATAAATGGGGGGTGTTGTATGGTACAACACAACGACATAACGCAAACAAGCCAAGAGCTCTCTAATTTAATCTCAATTTCTCTCACAGTGCTCCCCTCGCTCCCCCATGTACTCTAGCTTAATTCCTCTACTGGAATTTATAGGCAATATTGTTATATAAAATAGAAAATATTTATTACATGGAAATCCTAATGATCTGGGCTAAACAAATCTGATTTCAAATACAGATTTAGTTCATTGCTAACTGCTTCCAAACTACGTTCCATCCTTAGACTGTGTGAATGATATGTTGATATGGAGGCTGATCTAGAAGATGCTTGCACGGAGATCATCAAGCTCTGAGATAACCAACGGTATTTGACCCCCACGAATCTGGAATTTGACTATTAAGTATAGAAAATCCAAAGCAGAGTTGTTTGGAAGATTTTTACAAATTTGAATTTTTCGAATTTTTATATAAATTGGCCCCATAGAACTCTACATATCTCTCAAACTGGAAGGAATTTTAGAAATTTTGTTTAGGTTTAATATATTTGCTATACTGGTACCAAAACCCATGTTCCATAATTTCTTCATTCTCCTTCAGCTGCACAGAAGTTGGCAGTTTGAAATTTGTTGTAGATTTGGGTACATTTGCTAATTTCCTTCTAGAGACCGACATGAGTGACCTGGGTGCAATCCAAGTTATGGAAAGGTATTATAACATCATTTTTTACAATAACCTCTCTTGGTTTCTCCGGAAGCATGTCGAAAGTGTCAAAGCCCCAAATTAGATATTTTTGTACTCTCCTGACTTGTGAAGAATTTCGGATGGAACCCTGCAACAGTTGAACTTAATGAAACCATCATTATAAAATCATGGCATAATCATCTTTAATCATAGAAAACTAATGATAAATAACGATGGAGGGTATTTGGCAGCAAGTTATGGAATTAGGGTACGGAACAGGTTAAAAAGCTAGGGTTTTAGGGTATGAACGGTGATATGGCTTGATGAAAACATGGGCATATTTGAGGCCCAACATCCCCCCATGCCTGAGGTTTTGCATGTCCTCATGCAAACAAATGCTTTACTCACTTATAGATTATATGGTATCATGGCTTTGGGTAGGGTTGCTTCTTGTGGATCAGCACTACGTGAAGATTCAAGGGTGTTGGTTCTTGTGGAACAACACCATTTGTATTTGACCACCATTAATTTTGAGAATGATACGAATTGAGGATAGGCAATAGATATGGTAGGAGACAATGATGAATGAGGTAATGATGGAAATGGTGGACGAGATGAGGTAGTTGCATACACTACTCTTGTGAGACCAATGCTTATGGATGGTTCCTTTTATGAAGGGCACCAATGACTTCATCCTTTATTGAATACATTCAATTGACAATATTTGTGAATGTAGGAGGGGAAGGCACTATAGTTTACGATTTGCTTATATGGACCAATATCTTTTCTTTTCATGACTATGGCCTTATTAGAGTAGCATGCTTTCTATTATGAATGAGGAATTCACAAATGGAGGATATATGGACAATGGAATATGTGGTGGTTAATCATCAAAGCTTTCTTCAATCTCTAATGAATTAAAGAATCTTAAGCCAACTTTACCTCAGGTTACCTTTACTTTTGATGTACTTGATGTTGTAGGATGAAGTGGAAGATGAACTGGAACACGACTGAAAGTTGGAGTTGGAATGACTGGAGTTGACGTGTATGTTGATATGGATCTGCTGGAGAAGGTTGAACTGAAGATAGTAAAGAAGGCTGAAAATTGAAGGTCCCCTTCTCCCCCATTCCTGAGGAGTTGTATGTCCCCAAACAAATAAGGAAGGTGACTGCTGCAAATGATGATCAAGCTGCTATATGGCAACCTTTATTGAAACAAGATGATTGCTACAAGAAAAATAAATGTTGCTACAAAGAACCAAACTGCTGCAAACTTATGTTGAGATCTCAAAATACATGGTCTTCATCTGCTATAATCCATTTTGCAATCTTGCATATGTGAATGAGCGGTGTTGATGTCAAACATAAGCAATAATCATTGGATTATAGACCATTGAGGAGAGTCGTTAACCAATGCGAGATATCCCACCTTTGATGTCAATGGGAATCAAGGCACTAGGTACACTCTACTAGCCATGAATGGATTTTTCGAAGTCGAATGGACTGCAGAATCCATCCACCAAGAAAAATTGATGTATTTCCTTAGTAGATGACAAGGATACCAGCCATTAAGGCATGTAGGCTCCTAGGTACCTTATCTAACCCTAACCCGAATCCCAGATAATGTGTTGATGTCGATGGGACAAGGTCTATCGACAGGTGGGCTTTAAGGAATCCCACATCAACCGATGCGAGTGCATACATAATCATCTAAATATTACATGATTTGAAAGAACTAATATAAGCTTACAAAACTTTATTGAGAACTTTGCCCGCCAGTTACCTGGTTTTCAAGCAAAGCCTCTATCTAGATGCGCTAGACAAGCTAGTTTTCACAAAAGGACTTATTTTTCTCTTTACTATTTTCCATTTATTTATTACAATACAAATTTTCCTATTCTACTGAAGAAAGTGAGATGAACTCCTTCAAGTGAAGGTTTAATTCCAATGAAGCCATGTGCGGATCACGTACAAATATATATTCATGCTTAGATTTAACATATAAACTTGGAAGTGTGCATGAGCATGAAAAACCAAAAAATGTAAATGATATGACAACAAGATTTCTAAAAGAGGATAATGTTGCCTTGCTTGAGTCGTTGTTTGGAACCAATGTTCGATGTAATCATGGTAGTCTTGGTCCATTTCTTGATTTGGCCCATGCTGCACATCTTCTTCTTCCATGTCATGTTGAGTGTCCTCCTTAAGGTGATTAATCTCTTGATTACATTCTGGATCTTCTGATAGACATGTCAAGAACTCCTCGATCTCAGGTTCCAGTGGATGTTCTCCATTGATTACAGTGCATGATTCATTCATCTCCTTAGATGATTGGAAAGGGAGATCAAAATAGAATTCGAAATCCTCTTGCGGTGGTGGAGAAATGGACAAGTTCTTGACTATTGTCGAGAAGTTCTCTTCCTGAGAGGTAGAGATCAAGATCCTAGTAGCTGTTAGGGCTTGAGAGAGGTCTTGCATACTTGTCATCATTTTCAAGTCCATCTAGCTGATTGATAGTCATTGTCTCCACACACATATTAGTAACGAGGGTTCTTATAGCACCTAAAAAAGTGATATGATGTTGAAGATAAATGAAAAAACTATTGGTTGAAAATAAAGCTCACCACACTTGCATAAAAAGGAAAATTTGAAAAAAAGGAAAGACATAAAAGTTCAAAGATAAGAAAAAGTGATTAAACTTTGGAGCAACCCCACCATAGTGGATGTGTGGCTCTTCACTCACATCTTACCATATTCTCTCCACCCTCTGACTGCCCTGCAATACCCTTGAAACTCTAACAAAAAATTTACCTGAACCAAAATACAACTCCCTGGCAACGACGCCAAAATGTTGAGAGTTTTAATTGGTGAATTAAAGCTCTTAACATTTAATTTTTCAATCCAGGAGTTGTAAACACGAGTTGTATTATGTTTTTGGTTCATCTTAACGGTCAGAGTATATAAGTTTCCTTAATAATGGTCATTAAGTACAAAATGATAAAAACACTCCTCTATCAATTAAGTGAACTAGCACCCATCTCGCTCTCTTAAAAGAATTCTTCACTCTAACATAAGAAATCTAAAGGAAATCAATTTAACTCGACACATTCTGCTTCGTATTCTAAATTATTCTAAATTTCTGCAATCAAAAGACAAACCTACTGAAATCAAAGGCTTGATTAAATTCAATGTAAGTACAGTTCTTGAAATAAAATATTTTCAAAACAAGAAATTCAAACACTAATTATTCAAGAGGCAAGCAATCATCAAAACCTAATATCCAAGAAATCAAAACGTAATGCTATAACTTAAAAGAGAAAACCAAATCAAATCATGAGCTGTCAAACTAGGCTATTATATTCAAAAATAAAATACATTCAAACAACACTGCTATGAAGTCAATCTCTATGCTACAACACTTGGAATGGAAATCAAACTTTTTCTTTTATGCGAGAATAGATCTAAATTATCCTATGATATTTTAATAACCCAAATAGATGTCTTGAATTAAATCATGTTGCCTGAATTAATGTTGGAGATAAATCACACAATTTGAATGAAGAACATGACATCTTTTGCTACCAAACACAAATTCATTTGTAATTACAATCACAACCTTTCAAATCATATATTCATATTCACACCATATATTAAACTCAAAAATCATTATAGTTTGATATCGTGGATGCTCCAATTATGGATATGAATAAATGTGACTCAAGTAGAGAAACAGAGCATGGCCATGTGTGAACTAAAGTTATAAAAGAAATCAAAGATCTCCAACATAGGAGAGCAATCCTGAAATCTTCTAATCTAGCTATCTGAATTATTTAACGAAGTTTATCTCGAGAGGTGGTGGGCCCTCCCACGCCTAGAGTAAGCCAACTTACTACAATGAAATAAATATTTAAAACATCAAAGACCGAGTTCGAAATTAACCATGGCAACAACGCATCTGCTCACATGCTCACATTGTGAAGGCGATCATGTGTATTTTTAAAACAACATTTGGAAATCAAAATAAATTGACATAAGTCACAGACAACAACAATTCTAATTTTTACCAGCTAGCTCTCCTACCACTTGCCTGTGGATTAGCAAGAAACCAAAATTTGATATTCTTCGTTCCTTTATCTCAACTCCAAGAACAATATCATACTGGAAATCATTTACAAACTTATAGAGATCTCGCTTTGGTCACTGGCTAACTGTCGAAAATGAATACCAAGCTCTGCACTCATAAAACACTTTACGAAAAGAAATGGACATCACTGGAAGGAATCTGATTGCATGAATTAGTGGAATTTAAACAGAGATTGAATATTAACATCCACATAACACAAACGAGCTAGGAGCTCTCTAATTTAATCTCAATTTCTCTCACAGTGCTCCCCTTGCTCCCCCGTGTACTCTAGCTTAACTCCTCTACTAGCCTTTCTAGGCAATATTGTTATATAAAATAGCAAATATTTATTACATGGCAAACCGAATGATTTGGACTAAACAAATCCTATTTCAAATACATATTTAGTTCATTGCTAACTGTTTCCAAACTATGTTCCATCCTTAGGCTGTGTGAATGATATGTTGATCTGGAGACTGATCTAGAAGCTGCTTCATGGAGATCATCGAGCTCTGAGATAACAAACTGTATTTGACCCCCACAAATTCGGAATTTGACTGCTAATTATAAAATCCAAAACAGGGTTGTTTAGAAGATGTTTACAAATCTGGATTTTTTGAATTTTTATATAAATTGGCCCCAAAGAACTCTGCATATCTCCCAAACCGTAAGGAATTTTAGAAAATTGTTTTAGGTGTAATATATTTTCTATACTGGACCAAAACCCATGTTTCATAATTTCTTCATTCTCCTTCAACTGCATGGAAATAGAGGCGGAACTTGGCAGTTTGAAATTCGTTGCAGATTTGGGTAAATTTGCTAATTTCCTTCTAGAGACCGACATGAGTGACCTAGGTGCAATCCAAGTTATGGAAATGTATTATAGCATCATTTTTGACAATAACCTCTCTCGATTTCTCCGGAAGCATGTGAAAGTGTCAAAGCCCCAAATTAGACATTTTTGTACTCTACTGACTTGTGAACAATTTCAGCGATGGAACCGTGCGACAGTTGAACTTAATGAAATCATCATTAGAAAATCATGGAATAATCATATTTAATCATAGAAAATCTAAGAAAACTAATGATAACCAACCATAGAGGGTATTTGATAGCAAGTTATGGAATTAAGGTACAGAACGGGTTAAAAACCTAGGGTTTTAGGGTATGAACGATGATATTGCATGATGAAAACATGGGCATATTCGAGGCCCAACACTAACATACCTGCATGCCAACATGAAATACTTGTATGACAATATGATCTTACCCAAAATTCTATTCTTGCAACTGCACTTTGACGATATGCATCTCCTACTCTATCTCAACCAATACATCAGCATCATAACATATCAACAACATCATGATGACCTAAAATTCCTACAATGACCTCATGGAAAACAAAGATAACCTAGAGAATGCATGCCTAACTACATATAGACGTTAACATGCATAAAAAATTCATATACAATTGCCATGCATTCATGATGACCACATCCAATCAACGACACCATCAACTTTCACATGGCGAAACCGCTGTAACTATGACCAATGCCATGCATATGCAACAAACACATAGACTACAAGAATAAGGAACACATATGCAATTGACATGGATGCATGAACAACACACACCTCCCATCCAGTCCAAGGGGTGAACCATGCTCTGATACCACTCTGTAACACAATCTTGCCACATCTACCCAAGTAACCGGACAACCAGGGTAAACATGTGACGAAGAGTTACTATGATATGATTTAATCTCCTAGGTGACCTTAAGGAAGTGGAACCGATGGAAACACATCAAACATACCTTCCAAGTCAATAACAGAACCCTCAGGAGCCAACCCAACCACTCAGGTATCAAGCCCCTGGGTCCCACTAAGATTTTAAACCATTAAACCCTCGGATGCTCTTGCAGTATAGGCATGGTTGCATCTAGTAGGCTTTGAAAGCTCCCATAGCATGGGCATGCGTTCTTCCATGGACTTTTTTCCTCATACCTGTGCCAGCGTCCCTAGGATTTGAGCCACTTTTTCAGGCCCAAAGCCCATGTCACTGCCCAGAATTTAGTGACAAGCTCATAAATGAAATATAACATCAAAATAATGATGCACAAGCAAACACTTGAACAAGGACCTAACTAGACCCCTATTATCCATGACAAGAATTTCGTCAAACTTGTCACAAATATGTAATCTACAGGTTTAAATAACATATCTGGGCATAGGGGTCTCATACTTATCTGAGAATCGTTAAGAAGCATTGTTCCCTTACATCATTATTTTAATTATCATCCATTCGGTCATAGATACTTTTTCATTCATTTACAGATAAAAACATGAGGAGATTCATACATCATCACTGTCATAATACATGCTTATAACCAGCACAATAATAACAGAAATATCAAGGACACATCAGCCATAGAATCCACATATAAACCAGTATAATTACGCATAACATGTCAAGGAAATAACTTATCATTAATGAATGCAAAAACCAACCAAGGATTGGACTACCACATTCCATATGACCATAGATTGACTGAGCCAAATCTCTCTTCATCCAATCACCCCCATTCCATATTCCAAGCATGAATATGGGACTCATAACCAACCAAAAAGAACCAAATAAACATGGATTCTACCATATTTTTCCACCTACACTGTGAGGAATTTTATTGTCTCCTAGTCTCTAAAGATTTATCGCAATCCACAGTTTGATCTAGGGATCACTAGGACCTACACCCAGACCCACTCTCCAGGATTTATGGTACATCCCATCCTAGGATTACTAGGCCTGACAGAGAGCACCCACCTCTTGGCTTTACCATATATCTTGCCATTCACTGACAAGGATTCCTAGGCCCACTAAGGCACACTATACCTGGCTTTACCGCAACCCACAGTCTGGTTCAAGGGTCACTAGGTTAGTGGCTTTAACGTAATCCACAGTCCAATTCAAGGATCACTAGGCCATGTGTTTTTCCTTTTGGAGATCCACCTCAGTTAAATTCGAAACCATTCGGTAATCCAACTCAACCAAAATATGAGAACCCATCACCTCAAGGCTAGGCTAAAAACATTGTCACACCAAGAAATCCTCCATGCCAATGACATATCATAACCAAGAAAACGCATGCATGTGCCATGCATGCCAAAACTAGCAAGGAAACCATACATGCAACTCGATACCTGCAAAGCAATCCAGCTGTAGTCGTTGATACCGATGTCCTCTTTGCACTTTCCTGCCTTTCCTTTGCCTTCTTGCTCCAAGTCCAAAGTATGCCACACTCCTCCAAGAGTGCTCCAAGAAAAATCTAAGTATCCAAGAGTATGAGAGAGAGATAGAATAATGATGAGAGCCATAAGTGTGAGCAAAAGCTTGCCCGCTGATCCTCAGAAGCCTTTTATCAATGAGGCCTCTATTTTCTTCAGTTTCCATTATTTTCCTTGATTTTCCTCCTTACATGCAACAAGTGTCCTTTCCCCTTCCCTAATTTCCATTATTTTCATAAATAAATGTGCCAAAAATGCCATTTTCCCCTTCCAAATCCCTTTCCATTGCTAATTTCCTGAGCCATAATAACTGAAAAGAACACCCACTAGGATGTTTCACCCAACATTCAACTTGGAATAAGTGTCCCATCAACCGTGGTTATTATTTTGTCCTTTATTAACTTTTATTACATGGAATTTTCACTAGGGCTATTACACAATAGACTTTCCAACACACACACACACATATATATATATATATTCAATAGGGGAAAAAGTTTCTTGAAGAAAAATTATGTTAGGAAAATCAGATTCCACATTGCGCTTGAGGGTAAGTCTTTTAGGGATACTTGCAAGGCCCCAGTAGTTGAAAGGCGATATTTTCATTTGAGCACCTCAATAGGGGTAACAACTGCTCTAAGGGCCCCTTGAATCGAATATTTCCTCCCAACGACCAAAACAACTTTAGCATGCTCCATGGTTTTGGTCAGCTTTGATTTTCTCCCACACCTCTGATGATCTAGACAAGAGATTTGGAGTTGAACCAAGCCCGCTATGGGAGGATATTGGAAAAGAATTTTGCAATGAGGAAAAAGTTTCTAGGATGATGAACCATCCCCCAAGGAGTGGTAGGGGGAATTTGATGGAGAAATGATCGAGGAGGATAGGTCACCCATTCTCGAAGAAAATGGACACTGAACTTGTGGAGGGAAGCCAAGAGGATACAAAGAAGAGGGGAGAGGATTAGAATGCTGCCAAGTAGATGAGGAAATAATAGCAACATAAGCAAGAATGTCCATACCATAACTTAACTATTGAGAAGTGCTAGAAGTAAAATAATGTAGAGTGTCTGGAGTGTGAGGCTTATAGGGAGCCTAAAGACCCTCGTCCACCAACATGGGATCCAGAGGGGGTGTCGTTGTCATAGACATGAGCTCTTTAGAACACTTGGGGAGACCTCTCAAATCCCCATAAGACGATGCCATGTGATTGAAAGGAACAAATTCGTCTTAAATAAAGTCTTATTCACCCTCCTCTGACAATGGAAAAACATGGCAATATTTAACCAAGTGACCATATTGATGACACCAACGATCTTAATTAGAATTCATGCAGTAACCATATCTCCAAAAGTGAGGTATGAAGAATCATGAGCTAAATAAGTGCCAGTGGAGTTACCAATATCCTAAAAGAATAAATAAAATAAAAATAAAAATAAAAATAGAAATAAATAAAAATTCCACCCAAAAATCCAGGGGCAACCTCGAAAGACAAACCCAAATGGGAACATAATATTAGCGCTCCCTTTGAGCATAAAACAAAGGGGTCCATAATTTAAAAAAAAAACAAGGGAAGAATCAATGTGCTAGACTTGTTTTACAACACTTTGTGCATCCTTCGCATTCTCAAATTTGAGGTGTATCCACCCTTTGGCCAAACAGTCGACTCCTGGAGGACACTTCATACGGGGAGTAATATGCTTCGCGACCCAGTTTTTGAGGGGTTGAACCAAAAAACTGCAACCCTGAACACGACCCAACAAAGATTTTTCCACCAAAGTTGAAACCCTATCCATCTTGATGCCCCCCCAGAACCAAATAAAGCGACAACCTATTTTTGTTTTTGATGCAATGTGGATTTTTGACCGCACCCCCTATATATTTGGAGTTTTTACTCAACCTTTGAAGGCCGAGACACAAAACCTTGAGAGAGAACCGACCTCAAAGGAGGGTCAGAAATTTGGGCCAAAACTGAAAAGCTAGAACCAAGCCCTAGATGGTTATAAAAACGAAAAGAATTTACATCTGGAAGGGGAGTAGTAATCATATTTTTCACCAGCCTTATGAAACCCATTTGAAACCCCCACTACATCTAAGAACGCTAAGGCATTTGATTGAATAGGGTCAATTGGCAAAGTGTTATTGAGCAAAAAGTCTAAAAGCGAAACAAATCGTGAAGGGCGCGCACTTCAAATCGGGCCTATGGACCCTAGACTCCAACCCTCTGAAAGTGGTCGTGTGTCCTCCCAAAATCTAGAGGGAGTCCATGTGGGAGCACCATCATTTTCCCCATGAAAAACCACCTAGATTGAGAATTCTGCCATAACCGAGTCTTGATAACCATAGACACCTAGAGCACTAGGCACAAAAACCGCTGAAAGGGGCGATTTTTTAAAACCACCTATGAAATCCACGAATATACGTGAATGAGGGGGAGGGATAGGGATCATATCCACAAGGTCCAAATCCATACATAGCCCTCAAGAGATACAGAGACAAAATACTGAGAGGAAATATAGGCGACCATAACAAGAGACTTAAGGAACCTCCAATTATTGAAACGATGGAAGAGTGAATAGACCACATACATATAAAAGTCCAAAAGAAACCATCCCTAGCTGGAAAAAATTTGACATAGCGAAATCACGAGAAACTTGGCCCAAGAGAAGCAAAGACCAAGAATGGTGAACCTTGAACATTCGTCGCCATATTTAGGGTTTCCTCCAACCCACACCGCCCCATTTCCATTTCTTGATTTTTTTCAGGCAATATATGATATTAGTTTATTCAGGAAAATGCAAAAATAGACTTGAGTGTATCCCATTTGAAAGAAGTTAATGTGAATGATATATATTTTTGTGTGGAGAAGCACTCCCCAACCCAGTTTGGTAGAGATTTTGTAACATAATGTAATGTAATGTCTTGTAAACATTTTTACAGAGTCAAAATTAGATAAAAATAACTCTAAAAATAAAAATAATAACTTTAAACTAAAACTAGTATAGATCCATCTTAAATCCTTCTTAAACCTTAAATCCTTCATAAACACGGATATAACATGAGCCAAGTGGGATCAAATGTGTGATTTTTCGTTATCTAAGTTGTATTTTAAATGCTATATAAAGTACATAACTTAAACTTGTAAGTCCAAAAAAAGTTTGTTGGATTTCAAAAAAAAACATTTACCTAAAAAAAGGCCAAAATCTGTGTTGGATTTCAAAAAAAACATTTATCTAAAGAAAAGAAGGTGTAAAAACAAAAATGTAAAACACTCACAATGCTTCAAATCCTTCCAACCATAAAAAAGAATTCAATAGCTTTATAAAATATATACATATCTTTAAAAAATATATATAATATATACATAGTTGACATTAAAATATTTATTACATAACATGTGTATCTACCACATTAAAATGGTTTTTTTTGTTATTAATATATTTTCTTTATTGATAACCCACATTGAATATTTTTATTATTTACAACATTAAAATATTTTCTTTTAACATCTTTTTAATTCAAATTATTTTACATGAAATTATATTACAATAATATTCTATTTTTATTTTAAGATGAACATGTGTCAACTCCACATTGAGCAGGAACATACTTAATTTAATTTCCTTCTTTAAATAGGTTACATTCCACATGAATACCATGGGTCAATACATTGGTTTTCAGTACCATGTATCAATACCATGAGCCCTTTTATTTTTATTTTTATTTTATTTTATTTTATTTTGATCTAGTTAAAATGTTTACATTACATTACATTAATCTTTTTATTTAATTTTAATATTTTATGTAATTTAACTTAGTCAAAATGTTAAACATTACATTACAACATCTCTACCATATTGGGCTAGAGAGCGCCTCTCCACCCAATAAGGTAAAATTGGCATGGTTAAAGTTACTAGTTATTTAAGTGAATATGAGTTATTTTCAAGGATTTTATTTTTGGATTGAAAAAACATTACACAAATATCTAAAAATCATGCATGAATATTGAGACCATATCCATAAATTATGGCATAAAATATGTCTTGCAGTTATCCACGTGCCATTATATTATACAAAGACTATAATAAGACCTTCGAGTTATGGTCCAAACAAATATTTGAAAAATATATATTTTTAATAATATTGAAGAATAAATATTCATTTTTCAAAGTTAAACATTATAAGTTGTTGGTCAATGCTAAACTAATTATGGTCAATAGACAAATGGATTGCTAAAAACTTGTCGTGGCAGAAAGTGATTTTGTAACGATATTTAAAGTAAATTAATAAACACATAAAAACTTAATATTTAGAATAAACTTATAATATAACAAGATTCTTAACCATGGATATTAATATTACATGCCAAAAAACATAACTCATTTCACAATATATATATATATAATTTAATTTAATTTTATAACATTTTTTAATTAAATCCAGAAGAAAAAAATTGTATACTTTTGAGATAATTTAAACCTTCTACCTTTACTACTCGGAAGATTTATATAAATTAATATGATATGGATCACAAAAGTTTACACTCTCAAATATCTCATATATATTCTGTAGAGATTAAACCAAGATTTTAATAAAATGAAAACTCTTTTATATAGAGAGATGTGAAATTTATATAATACCTAACTTAGATCCATGTTAACTCTAGATCTATCAAGGGTTGCTAGAGAGATCAAATATATATATATATATATATATATATATATATATATATATATAATTGTGCCAAACGGTGCTTTCCACCCCAATATGGTATAAATGTTGTATTGTATTGTCCTATAAACATTTTGACTCTAACCTTATTTTAAAATAAAAATAACTTCAAACTAAAATAATAAAATTAAAAAATTTTACATCATTATTATTATTATTATTTTATTTTTCTCACATAGTTAAGGTAAAGTTGACTTTTTTATTTATTTTTGTTTAGTAGTTAAGGTAAATTTGATTTGGTCAAGTTCAGTGGTTTTTGAGATCTGGTTTTATGAGAACTCGTGGTATTCATGTGAAATATAAGCCATTTAAAGGGGGAATTAAACTAGCGTAGATCCATCTTAACTCTGGATTACCAAGCACAAAAAGAGACCAAATCCCATTTCACTCTAAAAAAGGTTTGTCTCTCGAGGGATTTTATCCCTATAACGACACTCATAACATATTTACGCCGAAGGTGTTCCTATTATGAGCTTTGTTGGGATGAATAGTGCTCCAGCGAATCTCTGTGCTCCACCTATCGCCCTTCTGCCCTGTCAAAAATTGACACTTGGCAGCCCTCCATTCCACTCTGCTGCTCTCACCTATGGCCGTGCTGCTGTCCAATCGACGCAATTGTGAGTCACAATTCGGCACTGTTTCGAATCTCTGCGACTGCAAAATGTTACTACGCCATTGTCCCGGTTTTACAGAGTCAAAATTCTATGGCGAAAAGAAATGATGCCCCTGCTGCAGCGAACATGTCCACCATTAAACAAGGCTTCACTTTCCTGCGGAAGACTCTGCCGTCTATGAAGTTTGGACCCATCCGATTTCTGGCGAGATTGCCCCAACGAGCGCTAAAGACTAAGCCTGTGCAATTTGTGAAGAAATTGACGTTGCGTCTTCTTTCTACTGTAGGGAAACTACCAGTTCTGAGAGCTCTTAAGAAACCCTTGGCGGTTCTTGTGAAAATTGAAAAAATAGAGGGAGACGAGGAGGGGGAAGGTGAGGGTGTGGGAGGAGAATCATCACCTGTTAAGATTATACCGCCCACGCGAGACGAACTGAATATTCCATCTGTGGCCGATTTATTTTCCGCCGGAATCAAATTTTCTCCAACCACTGGAGACCTGACCACAATCCACTTCAATCAGAAGACGGCCACGCTTCACCTCCCCAAAGTAAAGCTGGACAGCAACACAGAAATAATCCTCAGAAATCTGGTGGCATTCGAGGCTTCCGCGGCGCCAGGCACACTGGTTTTCACGCGATACACAGATTTCATGAATGGGATAATCGATAGCGAAGAAGATGTGAGATTGTTGGTAAAGTGCGGGATTATTTGCAACCACCTGCAAGGGGAGGCAGAGGTTGCTAACCTCTGGAACGGTATGGGTAAGTGCATTCGTCTCACAAAAGTTGGGTATCTAGACAAAGTTATCAGAGATGTTAATCGATATTACAATAGAACCTGGTACGTTATAGTGGTAGAGTTTGTGAGCAACCGTATATTTGGGTCCTGGAAATTCCTTTCATTGCTAGTTGCAGTCATTCTTTTGGCAGTCACTTGCTTGCAGTCCTTCTGCTCTGTCTATGATTGCAAAAAATGGTTCGATCAGTCCTATTTTGACCATGACAACATGTAGCGCCACAACCTTATCCAGCATTGATTCTTCCAGCGTTCTCAGCCTTTGTTTTCTGTGTTGGAATTGAGCACCAAAGATTAGATTTCATTTTCTTAGTTGTTCCATGTTGCAGTGGAATCAGGGATTGTTATTTATTGAATGGTTGATTAAGGCAATTAAATTGTATAATTTTATATTAAGTGGATAATTGTATTAATGATTATAGCGTTGGAGGATATGTGAAATAAAATAATAAAGGAATTATTTCTTTAATTCTACAATGGTATGAGGAATTGTTGTTTTTATCCATTTAAATTTAATAAAATTTGTATAGTTGTATAAGATAAAGTGGTTGACTAATTAGTATAGTTATATAATTTAAGTGATTGTATACTTTGAAATAGAAAGAAACTCAAGTAATTCAATCTGAGTTAATGTATATTACACATTCTAGATTTTTTTATTTTTGGATGGACTTAAAATATAGGGAAATAGAAATGGAAAGAAATTAAAGTAATTTAATTTGAGTTTATTTCTTAGAGTTTTTGGAATATTTGGTTTCACAATTAAGACTTATTTGAAAGTTACCATCTTTATATCAAATTTGTTATATTCGAATCTCCAATCAATTTTCGAATATTTCAAAATCTGCAATAAATTTAGAAATGAAAAAGAATTCATTATCTAATAAAATTGTCAATGTGGTCATTAATGCATCTCTGTCGATATCTCTAAATGTAAAGTATAATTTTATTTTTTTTTCTAAGTATGACTAATTCTATTATGTATAAAATTACTGGTACAAAACTGCCACAGTGTCAGCTTGGTGAGTCTGAGCACTGGGCTTGAAAAACAAGCTAGTCAAAGAGTTTCTGGACTGCCCAGGATGGGAAACCATTCCTTTTAACCACAAAGTCTGAACCGCCCTTGAGAGGGAAACCGGTTTTAAGTTTATACAAGCCAAACAAACATGAGAGTAAATACTAAAATTAAAAAGCTGCTTTTCCAGCTGAGCAGAGAAGCGTGATAGCCTAAGATTCATATAGTGACTGAGCAAAAAACCTATATAGCTTTGCAGAGGCTAATCATTTGTTGGAGAGGGAGGTTCCTCAATGATTCTGCAGGCGAAAGCATAACTGTTGTCCTCTTGCCCATCGTTGAGAGCGCTCTCCCGGCCGATGCGCACCATCTCCATGCAATGCTCGTTTTGAGAAGGGGGAGCGGAAGTAGCTGGAGCCGCACTGGGTAAGCAAGAGCTCGGAGGGGAGAGAGGATTGACAGAACAGGGCGAAGCCAGATTCGGGATTTCTTCATGAAGAGTTACAGTAATAAAAGCAGTGAGGGTGGAGTTGTTCGAAGTGCAATCAAACCGGAGCTCAGCTCGCTGGGAGGTTTGTCGAATGGAGGGACGAGCGGGGCGAGGAGAGACAGGAGGGGGAGAAGCGCAGGGAGCCTCAGGAGCTAAGGGAGGGGGGGCGGGAGCAACGACAGAAGCAAAACGAGAGGCAAGAGCTTGAGCTCTGTCTTCCTCTGTCGAGGTGGAGACCGAGCCATGGCTCAGAGGAGGGCGACATTGATAGGAATGACCTCGACTGGGTCCACGCCTGCACCTCATGCGTTTGCGGAGATGGGGCATGGTGACAGGCGCTTAACGAGGTGGACCAGGCCCAGAAAGGCGGACAGGAGGAGCAGGGGAGTAGTGAAGGGACGGGACACCACAGAGATAAGCGGAAGGAGCCAGAAAAAGACAATTGAGACCACCACCAGAGGGAGAATTGGCCCTGCACCAAGGACTGTGAGAGAAATGAAACTCCGGATCAGGTTCGAAGCAAGCAGCCAAAGAACAACGCCGCCCAGTGTTCGTTCTTACACTGGCATCTGCATAGCCTGGAGAGCATATCCCTTGCAGGGGAGAAGGAAAACCATTCCAGTCTGCCGTGCCATTCGAACTGTCACGAATGTGCTCCATAGCCCAAAGAACTGTCATAAACAAATACATGGTGAGCAGACCGAGAGAATTTATAGTCACGCAGGGTGGCGAGTTATGAACGCCATTAATGCCGGTACTGGGAGCCATATGGGCTGCCCATGTAAACGCCATTGGGAAGTGCACAAGGTGCCACGTCCCATTCCGCTCATTAAACATCCGCATCTGGAGTAGCGCGATCTTTGTGCACCTGCATGGTGCAATTTTGTAGCAATTCTTCATCATGGATACTGTGGAGAGGGCCATGAGTAAGAGTGCTAGTGCTTTCCGTTCCAAAATTGGCCAAGAGGTCTGCAAATTTGTTGCCTTCCCTCCTAACATGCGTGAAGGAGATAGCCCTGTTAGTAGTTAACCAGTTGTTTAACCTGTTTATTCGAGCAGCGAAACGCCAGCTATGGGACACCTTTGCTGGACTGGTGCCCCATAGTAGTCGGTTAGCTATGTTGATGAGAACTTGAGAATCTCCTTCTACGATGACGGGAAGGAAGTTGTAAAGTTGGATAAAACAGAGACCCTGCCAGAGGCCTTCTAATTCAACCGAGTTATTAGTGTCCCATCCTACTGAACCATAGAAGATAATTTGAATTTATCCCTTTGAGTTTCTGACAATGCCACCAAAACCTGCTGGACCGGGATTTCCCCTGGAGGCTCCGTCAAAATTTAGTTTAAAGACCCCATCGGGAGGAGGAGACCAATGCAAGGGAGGATCGGGGACTACTCAGTTCCTGTTAGTTGAAGAAATGGCAATTTTGAGATTCCAATTTTGCCAAATGGAGATTTCTTTGGGGTCTTTAGGAAAATCATCTTCCTGCCAGGATTGGAGAGCTAGAGTTTCCTGAAGGTTGTTGCAGATTGAGGACCATAGGGTGTCCATAGAGGAGGCCTGATTTTTGAAAATACGTTTATTTCTTTCTTTCCACAGAGACCAAAACACTAGACCAGGAAGAAGCAGCCAGAGAGCATTGAGAAGGGAGGAATTGTAAGGGCGTTTAGGCCAAGTGCGAAGGATATTGGTGATATCTCCCGAGGGTTTGATCCTTTAGCATCGAAAGCTGCATTTTTCCCAAATAATGTTGGCTAAAGGGAAAGACAGCATGAGGTGATGGGTGGTTTCAGCGTTTTGAAGACAGTTAGGACATTAAGAAGGGCCGGTGAAACCCCGTTTAACTAAATTGTCCCAGGTAAGAATTCTTCTATGACTAAGGAGCCAAAGGAAAGTGGAAATATTGGGCCAAGAGATTCTGTTCCATATCATAAGCCAGAGAGAATCGCGAGGGAGCGGGATGGGATGCAACAAAGAGAAGGCCTCTTTCGTCGAGAACGTACCTTTGGTAGAATAGCCCCATCTGAGAATATCAGGCTCCTCCGAGCTTTTGATTTGCCTTCTCTGAAGCTCATGGCTGAGCGCTTCCAAATCAATGCCTTGGGCTTGAGGCGCTATAAGATGAGGAGGTTTCCAATGCCTGAAACCGTTACTGTTGGAGGACGTCCACTGATGGCAAACTTTGATTGTAGAAGCATTGCTATTGTCTCCTATATTGATTTGAGGATAAGTATCAAGAAGCTTTGGGTTCTGCTGCCAGGAGTCAGACCAGAACCTTGCCGAGGTGCCATTACGAACTTCCCAGAAACTGTGTTGTTGAATGAGCAAATGATGTTGTTTGGCTGCATTCCAAATCAGAGAACCTGATTGCTTAGGAATAAGCCTTATTAAATCTGTTGGAGATCTGTTATTGGCGTATTTGGCTGTCCACAGTTTAGCCCAAGGGGTGAGAGGGTTGGACATCCATTTCCACCAAATGCGTGCAGCCATAACCTCATTGTTGTGCATGGGATCGCGAAGACCGAGTCCACCAGCTTCTTTGGGGGTACAGACAGTGTTCCAATTAACAAGAGCCCACTTGCGATTACGGCCAGAGGAGCCCCAAAGAAAGTTGTGTTGCAAGGATTTTATTTGCTTGAGAGCCCATTTTGGGGCTGCCAGAACTGAAAACAGGTAAAGGGGCATCGATTGCAGAACAACTTTTATGAGAGTGAGTCTGCTGACCAAATTGAGAGCTCTGAAGGTCCAAGAGGAAAGCCTGGATTCAATTTTTTCGAGGAGCTTGCTCCAGGAGGAATGCCTGATAGCAGAGTCAATGAGAGGGGCACCCAGGTATTTGTCAGGGAGAGAAGCTATGGAAAACCCAAGGATACGAGCAATGTTAGCTTGAGTGAGAGGAGAGGTGTGGAAGAAAAAAATCTGAGATTTAGAATCATTGATGGATAACCCAGAGGCTAGAGAGAAAAGGTTGAGAATGGATTTGAAGGAGAGGGCTTCCTGGACAGAGGGGTGACCAAGAGCATATTATCATCCACAAATTGCTGATGGGTAGAGATAGGGGCGCCATGAAGGGAGATACCACGCAAATGGTTGGAACTGACCTCCTTGTGAATTAAACGTCCCAGACCTTCGACCATTAGAACAAAGAGAAAAGGGGAGAGAGGGTCCCCCTGCCTAATCCCTCGAGAAGGATAGATAGGGGGAGAAGGAATCCCATTGACCAGAATAGAGAAAGAAGAGGAGGCAATGAGGCTCATGATCCATCTGATCCACATTTGATCAAAACCAAAAGCACCTAAAATTTGTTGTATGTAATTCCAGTTTAGCTTATCAAAGGCTTTGGAGAGATCAATCTTGA
This sequence comes from Pinus albicaulis, assembly GCA_034641835.2. Taxonomy (NCBI): domain Eukaryota; kingdom Viridiplantae; phylum Streptophyta; class Pinopsida; order Pinales; family Pinaceae; genus Pinus; species Pinus albicaulis. The sequence continues at coordinate 1,113,557,477 of CM076581.1, forward strand.
GTAGCATACCTGGCTTTTTGCAGACTTTTAATGAGTGTATGATCTCATGAGTTGGGATTATGCCATCCAAAATTTGTCATCCTTCTACATATCCAGTTTGTTCCGGAGAGATGAGCAGCGGTAGGAGCGGCTTGAGTCTGTTTGCAATAACTTTAGAGATGACTTTATAGATCACGTTGCAGAGAGCAATAGGCCTAAATTTTTCCGGTTTGTTGGGCTGTTCTTCCTTGGGTACCAGCGCAATGAAAGTGGCATTGAGTGAGGGCAAGAGCCAATGCATGGTTCTTGATTCCTCCACCAGTTGCCAGACTTCATGTTTAATGAGATCCCAAAAGTGGTGAAAGAAATTGGAAGTAAAGCCATCAGGTCTCGGGGCCTTACCATCCTTGAACTGCGCCATAGCTTCATCCACTTCTTGGGGGGAGACAGGGCGAAGTAGCATTTGGTTATGCTCAGCAGTGACCAAGTTAGGGATGAGCTTCTTGATTTGATCTATAGCTGGCTGTCTGTTTATCGGACGTTCTTGCTGAATGCCTTTAAAGTAGTCCACTAGTTCCTGTTCCATATCTTCATGACTCTCCAAATGCTCTCCTTGCTGATTGATGATATGACTAATTCTGTTTTTCATTCTGCGCTGAATGGTAGAGCTGTGAAAGAATTTGGTATTTCTTTCTCCTTGCTTTAACCAGCGAATTCTTGATTTTTGCCTCCAGAGGATCTCTTCCTGCTTATATCTTTCCTCCAGCTGGTTTTGAAGGTCTTGCTCCTTGGAAGCAAAGGAATCTGACCGTCCATTAGTGATGATTTCCTGTTGCACTTCAATCATTTTTTGCTCTAGGATCTTCTTTTCCATAAATATGTTCCCAAAGATGGTTTTATTCCAATTCTTAATTTTCCCTTTAAGGAATTTAAGCTTCTGCTGAAACTGGTACATTTTTGAGCCCTTTGGTGGTGTAAAACTTTTCCAGGCGGTGTGTATCATTCCTTTGAAGGAAGGATGGGTGAGCCAGAATGCTTCAAATCTGAACGGCTTCTTTAATTGAGACCCTGTATTTTGCCATTGTAACAAAATGGGCCAATGATCCGAGCCAGCGAAGGGAAGAATTGAGCTTGTGATGTCCCCTCCCATATGAATGGAGTTGTCTGATACTAGGAATCTATCTAATTTTGAAGCAATTTGCTGACCGCCCGTTCTTCTATTGTTCCAAGTGAAAATGCCGTTGGAGAAGGGAGTATCAATGAGCCAGTTATTGTTGATGAAATTTTTGAAGTGAGTGCTTTCCGGTTCCAGTCTAGATCTTCCTCCGGTTTTCTCATCCATCCTCGTGATCATATTGAAATCTCCTCCAATGATCTAGAGGGGATGGGATTTGTTTGAATTAAGATGCGCCAAAGTGTTTAAGAGCACAATCTTGCTGTTTTGCTCTTGAGGGAAATAAACATTGGACAAATGCCCATGTATATTAGTGCCAATAGGATGGAAAGTGGCCTGAATAATATTATGCGCTGCATGAAAGTCAGAAAGCGCCATGGAATGGGAGTCCCAGGCTATTACCAGTCCTCCAGAGGCTCCAGAGGCGTCCACTGCTACCAAGCTGCTGCTAGGCCAAGCCTTTGACAAGATTGTACGAAGCATTTGATTGTTGCACTTAGTTTCTTGAAGAAAGAGTAGTTGAGGCTTCTCTTTTTGAATCATGTTTTTAATCATCCTGTACTTCCCTTGGCTGTTAAGCCCTCTAACATTCCAAGACACCAACTTCATGGGGAACTATTTGCGAGAGGTTTGAAGAACCGGGTCAACTTGGGATATCGCCCAGATTCCACCAGCATTTCCCCTAGCTTGATGGTTCTCTGCCATTTAGGTTTTCTTCCTCTCTTCCTAGTTTCCTTTAGCACTTTCAGGCTATCCCAATGGCTACCTGGCTGAATACCCAACTTCTTATGCTGATGAACTTTAATAAGGACCTCCTCGAGTGTGTCTATTTGTTGAGGTTGGATCTTGTCAAATTCTTTCCTTTGCAAGCATCTTCTAGGCCTATAAGGTCCAGTTCCCCTAGATCGAAGCTCTCTGAGTCGTCCTCCATGAGGGTGGGCTGCTCATTTTCTGAGAAATCTTTGCCTTCCTGACTAGGGTTGGTGGAAATCCCATCCAAGTCCATGAGATTGGGATCCCAAGATACCTGCTTCTGCTCTGATGAGGGGACGAAATCTGAGAGGGAAATAGTTTGCGAAACAACCTGAGAGGTCCCAGAGGTGGAAGGGTTGGGCTGAGTCGAGGAGGGGTCAGAAGGAGCGGAGGGGTTGGGGGCAACAGGGGTGTTATCATTTTGCGGGTCAGAATGGTCAAGGACGGCGAAGTTGTTGCTGGTAGAGGGGGTAGAAGTAGAAGAGCTTGGTTTTTTCCTGGACTGGGTGGATTTCTTGTTATTTCTTCTTCTGGAAGGAACTTTGGTGAACCCATCCGCTTCCTCCTTGTCTCCATTATCTTGACTCCTGGTTTGCGCAGTTAGAGGGCAATCCCTAAAGAGATGCCCATGTGCATGGCACCTTCTACAACGAAAAGGGACATGTTCATAATCTAACGGTTGAATCCATTCATAATCATCATGAAATAGACTTACCGCATCTGGTAGTGCTCGATCCAGCTGCATATAGACATAGATGCAAGCATAGGAGGTGTACCTTCTTAGCTTAGTTTCTTCTGCTATTTTGATGAATTCTCCTAATCCTTTTCCGATCGCTTGAAGAGAATCCTCATCCCAATATTCAAGAGGCAGAGAGTACAGACGTATCCATACCGGTGCCTAGTTGAAGTTTTCTTGGTTTGGGTTGAATCTTTCTATCCAGTTCCGAAGGTATAACCCTGCCGAGTTAAATAAATAAGGGCCCCCGTCCATAACCCTGTTTCTGTCCTCAATGCAATTAAAATCAGCTGTGAAGAAGCCTTTTGGTCCCAGTTGCAGAGTAACATGTCCCTTGGGCTTCCATTTGGACGCAATCCAACCTTGTAAGGCTTTTTCAGTTGGCCAAAACCCAATAAATTTCCCAATGAGTTCATGATCTCTCATATATTGAATTCTGGCATTAATCCGATGACTTGGAAGGTCAATTTTGGGTCTATCTAGAGCTATAGGCTTGCAGGTCGATGACATAACCTGCGGCTTTTCTGTATGTGTTTCAGATACTGACTTCTCAGTCGTCGCAGTCTCCTGCGAAGTGGTAGAGTCTTTTTTCCCCAAGTCGGGTTCTCCTTCTTTCGCGCTGTCATTGGCAGGGGGAGGCTGATCGCCCCCCCCCCCCCCCAATCTCCGGCGCCATATCTGCGTTCAGCTCTTTGCTGTATGAGTGAGGGTGCGCCTTCAGAACCTGACGGAGTTGCAGAGGATGCTAGGGTTTTGGCGGAGCATGAAAGCTAGGGTTTTCAAATCTAAAGTATAAATTAATTAACTATCGATATCTCTAAATGTAAAGTATAAACTGTTAGGTATAAATTAATTAACTAACATAAGCCTAACATATAAATGTGTGGACCACACACTAAAGACACAAAGATGGGCGTTGATGTAATAAAAAGTAATCACCACACACGCAAATGGTTGGGATATAACGAAATTTACATAATTACGCCGAAGGTGTTCCTATTATGAGCTTTGCTGGGGTGAATAGTGCTCCAGCCAATCTCTGTGCTCCACCTATCGCCCTTCTGCCCTGTCAAAAATTGACACTTGGCAGCCCTCCATTCCACTCTGCTGCTCTCAGCTCTGGTCGTGCTGCTGTCCAATCGACGCAATTGTGAGTCACAATTCGGCACTGTTTCGAATCTCTGCGATTGCAAAATGTTATCATCTCCAGGAATTTCGCCTCGGCACATATTTCCCTCGGCCAGGATCGAGCCCTTATCACGCCAACATCGTCAGTTGTGGATCCCTTTGGAACTCTTGCATGTCTTGTTGCCCCTTCTTCGGCATGGTCAATACAAATAATACGCGTATTTATTGTGATTATGTGAATTTGCAGATTGAAATGCCTGGTTTTGTCATAGCAAGATGGGCGGACCTATAAGCACAGAGTTTGTTTTTTTGCTCATACTCCAAGGCTCCCACAAAGGGTCCTAAGCCCGTAGCACCAAAGAAGGCCAAAAAGCCAGCAGCTCCAGAGAAAGCTACTAAACCCGTGGCTCCACAGGTGACGGCTCCCAAAGCCAAGAAACCAGCTGCCGCTGCTAAGCCTGCTGCTCTGAAAAGGTCTTCTGCAAGAATGGCTGCCAAGCCTGCAACTCCCAAGGCCGCGAAGAAGCCTACGCCCAAGAAAGCTGGCGGGGCTGCAAAGAAAGCCAATAAGTGAGCATTTTTTTCTTTTGAATGTAGGCGTTGTACACTATTTATTGTCATTATGTGAATTTGCAGATCCAAATGCCTGGTTTTGTCATAGACTATGGGGTTTTTTTGGTGTTAAGCCCTTCTCCAGTATTCGGATATTCTATGGCACTGAAATCTACTCTGAGTTGTTGTAAGCAGAATGTTCAGGAAGGAACTCGTTTGCTTGTAACGACCGAGTGTAAATTTCTTTCTTAATTCTATTTCTGGATCGTTTGAAATTTGTAGGTCGTTTCTCGCGATATATAAAAATTCAGGTCCTCATTCCATGATTTTTGCCAATGCATTGACGGTTGCCCATATTATAAAGTTTAAGACACTGTGGCCATACTCTATACACCTGTTGCAGGTGGAACACCTGCATCTTCGCCTTTTGCAGAGCATGATGCAGAGAGGGCGAAAAAAAGGTATGATTTGGAGGATCTCCGTAAAACCCCACAATTAGTATTAGGGGATTCGACTAAAGACGATAAAAATAAGGGCAGAGCAGGCTACAACTATGTGCGGAGTCCATTGTCGGCTCCTGGAGTGGACGAGTCTTCATTCATCACATGGGGAGAAATAGAAGGAACTCCATTGAGATTAGAGACAAAGGATACCCCTGTTGGTATTGGGGCTGTCGGGGATGGCCCTCATGTATAAGTTGTGCATGCAGCTCCATCTGTAATTTGTGGTTGTCCTCTTTATTGTTCTACTTTTGACAGTCACTAGTTGTTCAGATGTCATTGAGCATCTGAACATTGTACAAACCTCTGATGTAATATTTTAATTCTGAAATGGGGCTCAAAAACTTTAAAATGCTTTTGAATTACATCTAATTGCATCAAGGAAGAAAATGGAAACCAATGATTCTAGCAGTAATAGTTGTTGATGAAAGGGAATTTTATGTTTTAACCAAGTCAATGATTCTAATATGCTTCATGCTTGTTTATGTTAGATCCATATTGGGATTTGGTGCATATGGCATGCCAATTTCACATTCGGCTCACTAGAGAAATTATAATGTCCTTTGTTAGCTGGATTGAACTCGATCTTTATTGCCTGTAAAACAATTTTTAAGTGCTTGGTGCTCTGCTCGGGAGGTAAGAATATTAATTTTAAATACCCATATTTTTGAATGAAACTTTGTTTGCTTTCATGTCTTTCATAATTCATTTGCAGGGTCGAGAAGCAAGCAGAAATGTAAACTCTTTTTTATTTTTCTATTTAATTTGAATCAATGCTGCATCTAACCTCTCGAACTTGGTTAACTTATAATCAAGGGATTTATACTATCCAGGGTTTGAACCAGGACCGTTAAGGTGATGGTCCTCTGTCTCGATAGCTACCACAGAGCGACGGACCAGAGAAACATAATTTTGTTCCTTATTTCTATCCTTTTTGATTTGTCAATTGTTTGGTTGCACTTTTTGTGTTGTTGTTACTTGATTAAAGTTTGTTACCTGTTATGTATATTGTCTAAGTTACAGCAGTTTGTATTTTGTGTTTGTGGTGTTAAAATTCACAAGACTCACAGATTATATGCGGCGAAGATATTGGCCTGCAGCACTTTATTTTGCATATATTATTATCCCACATCCACAATCAAACATTGCGCATGCCTTGCCTATCTATGCTCATGCGGATCCAATCATCTATGTGGGTTCTTAACACGGACAAAAACATGGCCAAGAAAACAAATGAAGGCACTGTTGAAAGGTAAATGTTTTAGTTTGAATTACTTAAGACTCCCACTCAGTCAAACATTTATGTGAACTCAGGAAATATTGTAGTTCAATCCGAAGCGACCTTTGCAATATTGCAATTTGTCCGTCTGAAAAGCTTTCACTCATGCATTGTCTAAAATTGACCCAATCTCACAAAATTCCATCTGTGCATTTTGCTTCTCCACTTGTTGGTGAACTAAGTGGATTGTCATGGCAATGCAGCTCTGGCTATCACATCTAAAAACTTTGGGACTCAACTGTCCCGTTTCAAAATCTGCAGATCAACTTTCTTGATCAGACTAGCTGCTTGATTTCATAAAAAGCTGCTAGGTACTCTGCTTCCGCACTCAAAAGAGAAATATTGGACTGCTTCCTACTAGCCTATGAGACGATTCCACCCTCCTATTTGAAGCAGTAATCTCATGTAGGCCCATGACATCAAAATCTCTTGCCCATCCACATCACAATATGTGATTAGCTGCAATGCATCGTCCAAACTCCCACTGATGTGATTCTGAAGTCCGTTGGACATAAAATACTTGAAAAATGCGCTAAATTGCTTTTGACTATTGCGAATCAGAACATCCCAAGAATTAATTACATTACTGATAGCATATGTGATATCAGGACTCACACCTAAAAATTACAATCTATAACTACTCAATATTTGACTAACATTGCCGAAGACATCTACAATATCAGGGCTCGTTGTTATGTTCCAAAACTTTTAATCTGAACCCCACTGTAACATAGAAATTAGACCAAAAAAATACTACTGTTTTCTAGGAAATATTGTTTGAAGTCCTGTATTGTGAACATTATTTTGCCATAGAAATGTACTCATGTGGGTAATAGTGTGGTCTCCCAGGAATCTATATATCTTAAATAAATCCTACACATATTGTAGGGCTTTCTGTAATCAAGTGTCATAGATAGGAGATTTTGAAATTGTAGAAGTTATTCCAAGACGCCAATTAGTGAATGCCTTCACCTTCAAAAATGAAATATAAGTTGCAGCACAGGCTAGCACTTGTCTGGAAAAAATGAAAAAGTATTAAAACCTACAGATGAGGAATTATTTTATATTTAAAAAGAGATTTAAATTTTGAAATCTTTGTTATACTTTACAAATTTAGAATTAAAATTATTCTATATTTGTTTAAAAATTTAATTCATTTATAAATTATTTTATTTTACAACTGTATTATTTAAAATTTGTTAAAAAATTATATATTTAAAAATTAATTAATTTATTTTAAACAAATCGATATTAAATTGATAATTACGCCGAAGGTGTCCCTATTATGGCGACTTCACCTCCGTCTCGCGTCAGGTCCTTCGACGTTCCGGCGGGTCATTTAATAAAATGATCAAGTGCTAGTTTTAGTTATTGTGTTAATTACCCTATTTCACATTTGATTAAATATTTGGCAACCAAGAACTCGTTGTGAAATAGTTACTATAATTAATTTTAATATTCTTCAAAGGGTTCATTATTATGGGTTGCCTCGAAAGAAAGCCTGGGTAATTGTTGTTTTTTTTGTGGAATATAGAATTAGTTACTATAACTAATTTTACTATTCTTCAAAGGGTTCATTATTATGGGTTGGCTCGAAAGAAAGCATGGGAATTGTTTTTTTTCTGGAATATATCGACGGTTGGGGGTAGCAAATTCTAGCCTACGTTGTAATTAAAAGTGAGGCTTATGCTTATTGCTAGTTGTAAATTAGTATGGTTACGTTAAGTGGGTATATCTATTTGCAGAGCAAATGGATGATCTCATAGAGGAAGCTACATGAAATATAGTTCAATTATGTCTAGGCTTCTAAATCCAGAGATGAATAGAAAATTGTAGCAGTGAAGAGCTATGAGTTGGTGTCATTGCAAAGCAATTCTTTTCTTTCTGCGTGATTGCTCAACAAAGGAGTCAAGAGAAGGAATCAGTCACTTGAAGATAAGTTAACTATGCTATTTCATTTTTCTTCTTTTGGAAAATGTTTTCGTATCCTGTGTTGAAGTATTCACTGTTAAAGGCTTTCACGAAGTGGTAAAAATAATCATTTATGAATGCCATGGTAAACTTCATCGATAAGTTTATAAAAAGAAAAGAAAACAAACTATAGATTTTACAAGGAATGCATTAACCCTTAGTGATTAGCATTAGTAATGTTGGGTTATTAAATCTTGTTAAAAACATAAGTGCTTAAGTTAACAAGCCTTTTATTCAAAGCTTAAGGTTATAATGTGAGCGAACTCTAGTTCCTTGTGACTTTATGAATCATATTATAAATGGAATATATACAAATCTACCAAGTACTTTGGTGCTATTTGACAAATGTTAATAAGCATTAAACATTTCTATAAGGAAATAGAGTTTATGCACATAAAAGATAAGTTATAGAGAAACTCACATGTAGAAATATAGAGATTAGGCATGAGAAACTCACATGTAGAAATATAGAGAAACAATGTTATATTAGATTTTTTATGAAGACGAAGTATGTATTTATTACATGAAAACAATAACTAAATGATGGTAGAATTCTAAAGAAGGGAATACGTTGTGCATACATTAAAGAAGAGCTATTATGATAAGCTCTTGCATGCACAAATAATAGCCATTTTGTTATAGAGATATGTTCTTTGCATGGATAGAAGAAATGTTGAGTTATCATGTTTTCTTAGGAAAACTTATATGCGAGTACTTTATGCTATCATAACTATTATGTTAGTTTCATTTGGAATAAGATCATGCATATGCATGCAATATTTGTATTAGCTTTTGTTGGAAAGAATATACATATTTGTATGTGGGAAAAGATAGCATGTTGTGTTAGACTACATTGGAAAATATTGTAAGTATAATCTTTGAAAAAGAAGACATGTATTTGTATGCTTTATTACAATAGTGTTACATGTTTTTGCTTGCTATCTTGTGTTAAGCAACATGTGTTTGCATGCTCTCTTGTGTTAAGCATTCCTTTGGGAAGACTCTTTTGGAAGCTATGTGCTCTGTTGTGTTAAGCATTCATTTGGGAAGACTCTTTTGGAAGCTATGTGCTCTGTTGTTTTAAGCATTCTTTGGGAAGACTCTTTTGGAAGTTATGTGCTCTGTGGTGTTAAGCATTCATTTGAAGACTCTTCTGGAATCTATATGCATTTGGATGCATGGGAACAACATTTGTTATGTTAGCTTTCCTTTCATACACCAAAATTAATAGCTTAAGGGTTAGTTATTTTGATTAAATTTATGTAAATCGCATGCACGAAGATCGTAATTTATGTATCAGTTTTATTTTAAAGAAATGCTTGGGAGATGTAGCTATTGTCTTGCACGAATGTGTGCTTATGTGAGGGAAACATTAGTTAATATGATGACTTATAACTAGCACATATGCAGTATGTGTTGTTAAAGGAAGCATGTCGAGATATTTTACTTTCATGTCATGAATATACATGAGTAGATGGAGAAGCTTCTCTAGTATAGATTTATGAAATGGTTGATTAATACTTTATGAATCTTGACATCAATGTATGTTGAAGGCAACATTAGCAGGGAGTGATGGTGACTTGTACAAATGAAATATTATGATTAACATGGTGGCAGGTAAATGATTATGGTTCATGCAGATGAGTGCGATTTGTAGGTACATCCATGCCACCAAGATATGAAGATATGAAGATTAGTGGGTGAATGGTATCATATTTATTGTAATGACTTTAAGCTAGATATTTGTATATTTCTTTGTAAGATATCTTTTCTACATTCATAACATTAAGGAAACTGAAAAGAAAACCTTGCATTTGCATGTAGAATTGTGTGTTTTCTGCAAAAGGAACATTAGGAAATCTGCATTTAGTTTGAGATTCATTGATTTATAACAATGGTTAAGGAATGGTCTCTCTTATGAGCCATTGAGTGAGGGGTGAACACCCTCACTAGCTTTAATAATAAAATTGTTTTTCACCCTAAGGGGTTTCCAGGGTATATTGGTGTTCAATGATGTGATTGTGTCAAATTGATGATGTTGATTCATTTGTTGTTGTGATGTTCATAATGTCAAGTATGTGATGACTACAAGAATGATGAAATAAATGCAAGGTTACATCATACACTTTTATGTTAATGTACTACAATAGAGGTGCTTACTAGTTAAGCAATTTACTATTCTTATACTAAGGTTAAACTGTGAACTGGTGAACATTCTATCTAATGATGAGTAAGGAATATTTAATAGCGATTTGGATAGTTACGTGTATGTTACAATCCCTCTCAATATTTGGTAGGTCTGAGTTAAGATAGGTATAGGTTGGTTATAATAGAAACTTCAAATATTTAAAATATATTAAATTGAATTATTATGCTGTCCAATCTAGTGTTAAAATAACCTTATGTTAAAATAGAAATAATTTCCAACTAAAATAATAAAAATAAAAATTCTACATTATTATTATTATTTTTATTATTTTTTGTGGGGTAGTAAAGTAAACATGACTTGGTCAAGTTAGTAGTGGTTTTTGAGCTCTAGGTTTATGAGAACCCATGGTATTGATTCATGTGGAATAATTTCAAATTAAAATAATAAAAATAAAAATTCTACATTATTATTATTATTTTTATTATTTTTTGTGGCGTAGTAATGTAAATATGACTTGGCCAAGTTACTAGTGATTTTTTAGCTCCAGGTTTATGAGAACCCATGGTATTGATCCATGGTATTCATGTGGCTCTATTTACAAGATTCATCTTAACTCTAGGTCTAGGTAGGTGCTCTCTAACCCAATATGATAGATGTAAAGTTTAACATTTTGATTCAGTAAAATAAAAATAAAAATAAAAAATATGATTACTAATTATGATTATCAATAAAACATTTTGACTCGGTCAAATTACACAAAACTAAAAAAAACACATAAAATTAATAATTATATTTATAATTATAAATATAAAACTCATTTAGAAATATCAAATCTTGATACAAAGATCTTTAAAATAACAATAAATTTGATCCCTCTTCATACTTGGTAAAACCAAAATTAAGATAAATCTAAACTAATAATTAACAAATCTAACTTAATACCATCATAATTTAATATTACATATAAAATAAAAATTCTACATTATTATTATTATTATTATTATTATTATTATTTGTCGAGTAGTAAAGTAAACATGACTTGGTCAAATTACTGGTGGTTTTTGAGTTTGAGGCTTAAGAGAACCCATGGTATTGATCCATGGTATTCACGTGGCTCTATTTACAAGGAGAATTAAACGAGCCTAGATTCATCTTCACTATAGGTCTAGGTAGGTGCTCTACAACCCAGTATGATAGGGATGTAAAGTTTAACATTTTGACTCAGGAAAAAAAATGATTAATAATTACAATTATCAGTAAAACATTTTGACTTAGTCAAATTACATAAAACTAAAAAAAAACATAATATTAATAATTACATTTATAATTATAAATATAAAACCTATTTAGAAATATCAAATCTAGTGAGATGCAAACATCTTTTAAAATAATAAGAAATTTGATTTTTTGGAATCTAAGCTTCTGTGATCCATAATATAAATTAATAGAAATTCTTTCGGTAATAATCACATGCAAAAGAACGTGGTCGACGCGTTTCGAACCAACTAGTATGGTTCATCATCGGGACTATGTGAGAGATCAGATCCCGACATTAAGTATAAATAGATGTAGAAATGGCTCAACTAGCTGTTAGGATAACAACTAGTTTGACTTAGAAAAAGTAAATATTCCATTTTTTATTTTTTATTTTTTTATAAAACCTTTAATATATTTATACAACTAATTGACCAATTAATTAATATAATGGTAAGTAATTTAACAAATCTTGGTGTATATATGTAAATTTTGATTAAATTATATAATAATCAATTATTATTATTAATAAATATAATTAATTCTTATTCATGTAATTTAATTAAAATAAAACATAGTAAAAAATAAATAAATAAATAAATAAAATATAAAAAATAAAAATAAATTAAAATAATAATAATAATAATAAAAATAATAAAAATAAAAATAAAAAAATAAAAAATAAAAATAAAAATAAATAAATATAAAATATAAAAATAAATAAAAACAAAAATAAAATATAAATTAATAAATAAATTTTTTTTATTTCATTTTAATTAATTAATTATTATTATTATTATTATTTATTTATTTATTTATTTTAATAAATAAACAAATTAAAAAAAAAATTAATTTAATAAATAAATAAATAAAAATAAAAATAAAAATAAATAAATAAAAATAAGTAAAAAAAAATTAAAAAATCAAGAATATAAGGCAGGAATCTAGCACCTGCTGATATTCCAACCGTCATCTCTATTGAGATTAATGGGCCTTTTTTCAATTTCAATAGCCTCTCTCAACTTACGATGATGGAAATGGTCGATTCTAGCAATGACCTTAGCATCTTCTATGCAAACATGATGGTTAGTCTTTTCTGCATGCTCGGCTAAGGCGGATGAGCGAGATCTTCTATGCTTGATATCAGCCGCATGCTCACAGATCCTTTGATTAATGGACCGACCCGTCTCACCAATGTAAGGAGTCCCACAGGAACAGGGAATGATGTAGACACCTTTTCCATCCCTGGGGTCAATCAGATCTTTAACCGATTTAAGAGAACTACGAATTGTATTAAGAGGCTTGAAATAAGAGGAAACCTTACGCTTTTTAAGGATTTTAGCAATCTTATCAGTGGTACCCTGGATGAATGGAATGCTGACACTGCCATACCATTCACTAGGTTCTTTTTTATTTTTATTATTAACAGGACCTTTCTCTGCTTTGAGGAAAGCTTTGAGGCCCTGCGACATACTATAACCATTATTACAAAAGACATTCAACAGATGGGTCTTTTCCCCCTCAAGGTGAGACTCATCAGAGATTCTCAGCGCCCTCGTGGCTAAGGTGCTAAGGACGCCTAATTTTTGAGCAGGGAAATGGTGGGAGCTAGCATGAAGATATTGCTCAGTATGGGTTTTCTTTCGAAAAACTTGATGGGAGAAAGAACCATCATCATTTCTAGAGATAAGGACATCAAGGAAAGGAAGGCTACCATCCACCTCATGTTCCATGGTGAATTTTATGGAACTAGATTGGCTATTAAGATGAAGGAAAAATTGATCTAACTTATCTTTGCCATGAGGTCAGACAACACAAGTATCATCAACAAACCTTTTCCATAACTTTGGCTGGAAAAGAGCTGAGGAAAGAACCCTAGATTCAAAGTCCTCCATAAACAGATTCGCAACAATCGGGGAAATGGGAGAAACCATGGAAACACCACAAGTTTGCTCATAGAATTCACCTTCAAAACTAAAGAAAGTGGAGGTTAAACAAAGTTTTACTAAATGGGCTATGTATAGATCAGTAATGCGATTAATAACGTCAACAACCTCATTGATGAGATATTGGTGTAAAGTGAAACAACATCAAAACTAACAAATCTATCATCAATATCCAACTTAACTTCCTTCAAATCCTTAACAAAAGAGTAGGAATCCTTAACAAAGGATTCTGTACGACCTACGAGGGGCTTAAGTTTAAGGGCTAAAAACTTGGCGAGAAGGTAAATCCAAAATTAAAATAAATCTAGACTAATAATTAACAAATCTAAATTAATACATCATAATTTAATATTACATAAAAAATAAAAATTCTACATTATTATTATTATTATTATTATTATTATTATTATTATTCGGGTAGTAAAGTAAATATGACTTGGTCAAGTTACTAGTGGTTTTTGAGCTCGAGGTTTATGAAAACCCATGGTATTGATCCATGGTATTCATATGGCTCTATTTCCAAGGAGAATTAAACAAACCTAGATTCATAACTCTGGATCTAGGTAGGTGCTCTCCAACCCAGCATGATATAGATGCAAAGTTTAACATTTTGACTTAGTAAAAATAAAATAAACATAAAAAAATAATTAATAATTATAATTATCAATAAAACATTTTGACTCAGTCAAATTACATAAAACTAAAAATAAACATAAAATTAATAATTATAAAAATAAAATTTATTTAGAAATATCAAATCTCGTGAGATGCAAATATCTTTTAAAATAACAAAAAATTCAATCTTCTTAACACTTGGTAAATCCAAACTTAAAATAAATCTAGACTAATAATTAACAAATCTAAATTAATACATCATAATTTATTATTACATATAAAATATAATTTATTTATTTTTTAACAAAATTATAATTATAAATATGATATAAAAAAGCAAAACACCCTACATATATAATAAAATAAAATAACAAAAACCCTAAACAAATTAATGTCTCTTACCTTTAATCATAAAACCTTTTTTACACTAAATAAATTATCTTCATCCTTTCCCTTATTTCCATTCTTCGCGTGATTCCTATATAGTTGTATCCATGTCTATTTCACAACTTCTTTTTAGTTTTTTTTTCTTCAATGAACAAAGACGGAAGTGAGATGGGAACAATTTCCGGCCACTTTTAGATAAACGTAGTAAATGAAATGAAAATGATGAATCATAATGTACAAAGTAATGTACACTAAATACATAAAGTAAAAGACATTAAATTAACAATAAAAGGAAAGTTTAGACTCACATGCTTCCTTTTGGCTTTTGTTTGAAAAATTGCCATACTCTAAAACAATAATATTTCATTTTCTTTCTTTTCAATTATTATAATGTCTCTCCTTTTTCCTATGAAGCATATACATATATTATAAAAAAACAAGAAAGAAACAACACTACTAAGAAGGTTACCCCTCTCTCTTAGGCAAATACGTTTGACCTTATAACAATGAGCTTTCTATTTTAACTATAGTGGAATTATTCTTTTATGTATTGATAAACATCTCCATGCCCCTTTCTCCCTAAGGATAGTTAACCATCTACACCAATAACATTCTCTCTCTATATATATTTAAAGTAATATATTAATGATTTGTTTTATATTAATGACTTTTTAAATTATTAAAAATAAAATAAAAATTAAAGAGTGGTATGTGTGAGATTTCTATTCAATTTGGAAGAAAATCTTAAAATAATTTATATTTGGGATTGAGAAAGTCTACAAGCAATTAAGTAGAGTTTTGTGTTTTTATTAAAGTATCCTCTCATCAAAGAAAAATAGAACAAACTTTTTGATTGTCACACGAGACTCAAGTATAATTATCAAATTAATGGTTTCAAAATTGATATTGTCTAATATAAAAGTTACTTTGATTATAGCCCAATTTTAGAAGGAGATTTGTGACTTGTATAAAGTCTTGTTTTACCATGTTTTGTGAGAACTTGACCATCTGGTTGATTTTCTAGCCAATAAGGCTTTTACTCCCAAATTAGGTGTTATATGAAAAAATGAGGGGTAGCATTTTCATCTAATTCCTTAAAACCCTTAGGTTATGGAAATGAGATCATGTAATATTGTAATTAATCGCCACTTGTCAAATTGGCACTATCATTATATTACAAGCAAGGAGCTCTAATTTGAAAGGATAAGCCCACCCCTCTCTTGAGTTCTTGGAATTAACTTTGACATGGTACTTGAATTCCTTGGTAGTGGTCTCCATTGGCAAGGTGGGATAATGAAGCATTGTGTGGGAGAAGCTAGCTGCGTCGAATGGAGGAAGGCCATTTAGCTTGAAGTTAACCTAGTAGGGGCTTGTCTTAGTGTGTGGTTCATTTATTGGAATGTTTCCCTATTAGACATAGTTAGACGGTGTGTGCAATTATTTCTTGGTCTTGATCCCTTTAAGCCATGCATATTCTATGTGTGGTTCCCTTCTCAGTGTCTTTCATCTATCTTTTGGTATTTTTTCATTTATGGTGCTTATCAGTACATGCCCTCCGAGTTCTCAGAGTTTTTCTTATGCAATGGTCTTTATACATTAGGGGTATGTGTGGTGATATGTAAATTGTCATGGATATTCTACTATAATAGTTTGTCACAACACATAAATCTTAGACTATGCAAATTAATTATATGCAAACCCTAGATTAATTATGCATTAGTTTTGGTCAAATTTATAAAATAATTGAAATAAGAAATGGAAATAATAGCCGCATAAACACGTCATCCACATGTCAAGTAAGGGTTGGCCAAGTGGTTATGATGGGACGTTAACTCCCTCTCCACTAGAGTTCGATTCCCCGAAATGACATGTTAAGCATGTAGAGGAATAGGTGGCCCTGGGGAGTTACTCCAATCGTATTCAATACAAGACGTCTCGATTCTTGCTAAGTCATATATTCTCGACATATCCATTCGTAGAAACAAAACACACCATCCACACAAATGAATACTAGATTTATCTTTGGAAACTATTACGTATCTAGATGAAAATAACGCAAAAACATAAGAAAATATAGATCAATGACCTAATAATAATGCACTTTGAGGGAGAAACCTCCTTTTACATCACATGAATGAGAAATACTAGGATGATTCAAGTGGAAATACCTCCTTGGTGTATATAAGAATATAAAGGGTAAAACTATAATTTTTTTTTCACAAAGGAAAAATTCATAATCTTTCATTGAGTAGAAAAATTACATGTTACATTTTACTAAGTATGCCATGTTGTAGGATCAAGTATGCAGGCTTCATAGTCATGTATGAGCTGATATAAACAGTATAGTAAATCAGAATCCACAAGTAAGTTCGGTGCATAACTTACTGGACCGGAATGTGTCAAAAAGAAAATAAACATATAATATATACATATGTAGCTGCAGAATAATCTTATCAATAACATACAAAATGATCTCCAAGGAGATGAATCAAAATATGTTATCATGTACCAACAGCTCCAAGATCTTGTAGTTATTCAATGAATGGCCTGTGAAAAAACCTGTAAATCTGGTCGCCATTATGTTCTGTGATGTGCCAGGTACCCCAGATCAGCTCCGTGGCTTCTTTGGATAGTTTGTCTACCACTTTATTCCGAGTCATGTAAATATGATTGACAGAAATGGAGTCAAAATTTAATTTGAGGAGATGTACTTCCCTAAGAAGAGCATTCAGTGTGTGCGTGTAACATTGGGCATGTGAATTGAACTAGTTTATCACATTTAGGGAGTCTCCAAAAATCTGAATGGAGTTGCAGTTTTTTTCCCGGGCAAAGATCAAGAGAAGTCTTAAGGCTTGCAGTTCGGAGAAATTGTTTGATCCAGGTCCCAGACCCATCTTGATATGAAAGTGATGCAGTGCGGATAAGTAGAGGATAGCCCCCCCCCCCCCCACATCCCTGTTGATTGGATGCGCCATCAAAGTAGGCCCAGGGCCGAGTGTGGTCAATATTTTTGAGAGTGTCAATCCGCTCAGTTTTTTGGTGGACCTCATTTGGTATCATGCTGTAGGTGGCCAGAATCGCAGAAGAGATGTGCTCTTCATGCACCTGTTGGTCTTCAAATATGAATTTATTGTGAGTGACCCACAGATTCCAAGCAATAATCAATGGGAGGTTTCACATCTTAGTGAGATTTGCTATCGACTACCACCAAGCAGTCCAGGCATCCAGAATTGAATTCCCATTCTAGTGAATAAGACAACTCAAGCTATGGGTGACCAATTCCCAAATGCGCAGAATGATATGGCATTCCAGGAAGATATGTGAGGTGTCCTCCTCGTGCTTAAGGCATAAACAACATCTTGAGGGTCCTTGTATTGCACGGCGCTGGAGAAAATCCATCGTAGGAGTACATTGTTGAAGAATGCACCAAAACAGTAGTCTGTACTTGTGTGGCACTTTAAGTTTCCATAGAGACCGCCACCACTAGAATTTTTCGTGCAGTTCCCTGGGTCTGCAGAGAGTCAAGTAACCCACCATAGGGAAGTATTGTCCAAAAGGGGAGATTGCCCAGATCAGCTGATCCTCATGCGTTGTCAAACGGATGTGTGATGCTTGTAAAGCCCTGATGTAGGTCGACCAAGCTAGACGTCCAGTGCGGGGAATATCCAAGTCCTCCGCGGATAGCCAAGATTGGGTATGCCAATTTGTGCGAGCCTGATCAGTGATTTGTGCAAGGTAATTAATGCCCAACTAGCCAAGTGCACCAGGATCCAAGCATGTAGCTTGTAGTAGTCCCCGCTCCCCGACCATGAATCAGTACCCACCCGAACAGAATCACCAATGCCAATTTGCCAAGAGAGCCAACTTTGAATTAGTGGTGCAGCTTTTGTGATGGCTTTCCAAATAATGGATGCACTAGGAGTGTGCACAATACTACCTCTGATCCAATCAATAGTGTTTATAGGAGCAATGTAGTTGCCAGTGGTGACCTCCTTCCAGAGACTGCAGCCAGTAATTAAGTGCCAACACAGTTTAGCTGCCAGAGCGGTTGAGAAGAGATGTAAATCCTTGATACCCCAACCGCCCCACTGTTTTGGAAAGCTGATTCGATCCCAAGCTATCTAAGAAAAGGTTCTGTCCTTTTCCTGATTTCTCCATAAGAATTTTCTGCAAATGTTTTTGACACGGTCTGTCACACCAATAGGTATCCAAGCCAGTGACATCCAGTAGACAGGTATGGCTTTGAGAACTGATTTGATGAGGACCAGACGTCCAGCCCTAGAAAGCCATCTATGATACCAAACATTGATTATGCGCTCCACTTTAGCAATGAGCCAGTTCCAATCTTTGATTTGATAGTCGTTTGGTTTTAAGTGGAACCCAAAGTATTTCAATCCCTCCCCAATGTTGTTTGGGACATAGGCAAATAACGCTGAGGCGATACCCTGTTCCCGAGCAGAGCATCGAGTCATGATGATGGTGGATTTGTTGCTGTTTGGGACCATACCAGTCGCTCTGCAAAAACTTTGAAGAATTTTATCAAATTGTATAGAGTCCTGTCCAGAGCCATCAAGAAATATAAGCACATCATCAACAAATAATAGGTGTGTGAGGTACATAATCTCATTAATTTGGATTCCATGGATGTCCCCATCCGCTTTGGCTTTTTTAATGAGCACAGAGAGACCTTCCATAAAAAGGACGAAAAGTAGGGGCGAAAGAGGGCAGCCTTGTCGCAGACCCCTTCCCGCATGAAAGAAATCCGATGCGGTGCCATTAAGGAGAATGTTGAAGGATGCATGGCTTATACATCCCATGATCCAATTAATGAAAGTGGGGGAAAAGCCAGTGTGTAGGAGGATAAGGTGAAGGTAGCTCCAATCGACCTGATCGAATGCCTTTTCAAGGTCAATTTTGAGGATGGTGGATTTGAGATTTTTGGTTTTGATAGAGTGAAGGGCTTCTTGAGCCGTACCAATTGCTTCATGAATCTGCCTGTGGTGTAGAAAAGCAAATTGTTCTTTAGCTATGTGTGAAGATAAATAGGGTTTGATGTGATTTGCAATAATTTTAGAAATAATCTTGTAGATACAATTGCATCGAGATATAGGTCTGTAATCTTGAAAACTGATTGGGTGATCAGTCTTAGGTATGAGGGCAATGAAGGTTGAATTGAATCCATCATAGATTCTGCCCTTAACACGACTGTCTTCAATAGCAAGTAGGATATCATTGCTAATGAACTCGAAAAAATGGATGAAGAATTCAATGGGCCAGCCATCAGGTCCGGGGCTTTTATATTTTTTGAACCATTTGAGAACTCCTTCAATCTCTTCCATGGTGACCGGGCTCTTTAGGTCCTCCACCTGTTCATGTTCCACAAATCTGTTGAAGGATCTAGTAATCCTCATAATGTCAGAAAGGTCACATTGGAGAGGGGCCTGATATAGATTGGAGAAGTGTTGTATACCCATATCAACAAGTTGTGTGTGAGTGCGAGCCACAAAACCGTGGGGGTCAGTAAGTTCCCATATTTTGTTGCCGTTTTTTCGACCATTTGCATGATGTTGGAATAATTTTGTATTCTCATCTCCCCCCTGTAGCCAGATAGCTCTACTTTTAAGCCTCCAATCAGCTTCCTTTTGGCGAAGGAGTTTTGTTCTTGTAGCTTCAAGTGAGATGAGGTGCTATTTAGTGATACTAGATCTAAATCCCAGTAGGTCCGATTCATTGAGCTGGGTAATCTCCAGTTCGATTCTTTTTAGTTATGTGCGCTCCATCCTTCTTTTTTCCCCCACCCATTTGATGGTCAAGCCCTTAATCCGGTTAAGATTGTCATTTATGATTCTGGTCTGTTCTATGTCAGAAAGAAGGTCACAATGCTGCCACTCCTGAACAACCAGGTTGTGAAATTCCGGATCAAGAAGCCATATGGAATTCAATTTATAAGGAGGACAGGCTCTTAGAGGGCTAAATGCAAATTCCAAGAAGACAGGCGAGTGATCTGAAATCCCCTCATGACCCACCCATTGTCTAGCTAGATCAAGCATCTGAAGAAGAGGTTGTTTGATTAGGAACCGATCCAGCCTACGAACCAAGGCCGCATCTCCCGTCCTTCTGTTTCTCTAGGTAGCTTGAATTTTGTTCATCTAAAGGTCAATAAGATCAGCAGATTCCAAAGCGGAGCTGAAAAAAGCTGCCAGCGGATCCAGGACAACATTTTCTCCCCATGATTTAGAGATTCCCAGAGAAAAAATAAAATCCCCTCCCATAATAGTGTATGGATTATTGATCAATGAGCAGTTCAACAAGGCGAGCCAAAATTCCTCCCTATCTGTACAAGGCCCGTAAATGTTAATAAGGGTATAGGTCAACACATCGTTTCCATAGTTTATGTCCATGCCAAGAACACCACTCCTGCTCCAACAATTGATCATCCTAGTGGTTTTATTGTTAATACCTAAGGCGCAGCCGCCCGATCTTCCCCTAGCATCCAGAGTAATGAAAGTCCAATTTGGAAGTAGTGAATTAAGCAGAGAGGTAACAAAGATACCATCCCCCAGAGTTTCTTGTAGGAAAAGTATATCAATCTATTTATGAGCAAGAAGCTCCTTGAGAGCCAATCTTTTATCGGGGTTGGCCAAGCCCCTGCAATTAAAGGTAAGGAAAATCATAAAGGAACCCCATTATTGGGTCTCCTTGCTCTAATAACCCACATAAGGGAAGACTGAGTACCAACCGCAACTTCATAGTTAGCACGTTTGATGGCTTTTGCCAATTCAGATGGTCGACCCCTAGTCTTGGTAGTGGAACAGATCAACCCAGGTCCAATCCCAAATGCATCACCGGAGGGAGGGAGGGATGAGGATCGTAGGTAATAGGAGTGTCTAGAAGTAGAGGAGTCTGATTGTAGAGGGGGTTGGCTTAATGACTGGTCAGCAGATGTGTGAGGAATGGTAGGTGTAATAGTTGGGGGAGCTCGAGCGATAGTGCAGTTAAGAGTAGGGAGATTGTAAACATAGTGATGTGTAGCAGTAGATAAAATAGGAGATAATACGGATGATGACAAAGACGATAAAATTAAATTCAGAGAGTCGGGTATAGGAGAGGTACCCGGAACCGTAGAACGGTGCTGAGTGATCGGTGTCGATGGAGCGTGTGATCTAGCTTGAGTGATTGGCCAGGTAGGAATAGTATGAGTCGGATCTCGCAAGGTATCAGTCGGTCTATTCAGCTTGGCACCAGTCTTCCCCGCCGAAGTCTGACAATGGCAAGGGATAGGCTTCGTCTAAGTAGCCACCGAAAGTGATTTCTTTTTTGGCGGCACAGTGAACCCCATATTTGGACAACCTTTGAACAAGTGCCCCACCTCGTGGCATTTCCTGCACCTGAAAGGCACCCCCTCGTAATCCAAGACTTGTTGCCACATCATTCCCTCAAAGAACATGTTGTAAGTATCATGTAGGTCGTCCTTGGTGTTAAGAAAGATTAGAATGCCACAACTCTGTTGCGCGTGGTCAAGTAAGATCGGTCGTGGTCAAGGTAGTGACCAAAGTCCTCCCCAATGTTTCGAAAAGTTGTTTCATTCCAGAATTGGATCGGAAGACCAGGGAGTCGCATCCAAATGGGCCCGACCCCCACATTTTATTTATTTAGATTAAAGAGTGGTGTCCATCTCCTGAGAAGTACAAGATGCATTTCACAATACTGGTTAAGGACCCAAGCAGTCTGGTCAGGAATGGCGAAGGAGAGTGAAAACCAACCCTGGGCAAGTAGAAGAACCTCCGGGAGGGTCTCAAGTAATCCACCCCTGATCTCTCGAGTCCATTGAATAAGGTGCGCAGTAGAGTATTTTCGGCCGCGAACTTTGCCCACAAGTACAGTGGCCGCAGTGTGCTCCAAGTCTTCCATACCTCTGTCTCACCCGAAGATAGAGTTCCTACTGATCTTGTTCTTAGCAGTTTTGTGCTTCTTTCCCTTGTCAGTGCGCACAAGAATCTGGTCACTAGAGCCCTCTGAGTCAGATGATGGGGTCTGTGTATCAGCAGTCGGAGCATCCGCCGGAATGTTAGTGAAAACCCCCGATGTTGTGACCAGGTCTTCGATCCCAACCGTGGAGTTGATACCGTGCCCTCCAATATTGAGTTGTTCTAGTGTCTGGGTCGTGGCACTGATATCTGTTAAAATCTCCTCCTCAAAGGGTACAGAGAGTCCCAGGTCTACCTCGTTCATGCCTGTTGAGCCCAATGGTGATAAACCCCATAACCTGTCGGACAGTGGGGAGGGGGTCGCAAAACAGTTGGGCTCAGGAATTTCGCCAATGGGGGAAGTGGAGGCTGCCACGAGGATGCGGTCAGACCGAGCAGGTGCTATGGAATCCGTGACAGGTACCATCTCCTCCATTTCTTCACCTGCCATTTGCTCGTGACCCTAGATGTCAACACCGGCTAGAGGGTCATCAGAGTAGTCCACGATCTCCTCGTAAGCACTCATGGTGTCGGAAACAATGAAACTCCGGCAGGTGTAAAAATGAGAGCTCCAAGGCAGGTAGCAATACAATAATAGATCAGACCCACTAGCTAACAGAGAAGAAGATGAAAAATGAGGACGCTGTCTGGTAGGCGGCAAGTGCAGTAATCGAGTTGGGCCCGCGCCTGTCGCAAGGATGCTGAGCCGCGACAAATAGTAACCGACAGACTGCCAATAGTGCGCGTCCCCGATAGATGCCTCCCCTGCAACACTGAAACTCAGGGAGACACAAGATAAAAACAAGTTGTAGTAAAACACGACAGCACGAAAATAGAGTCCATGGATATTGGGCAGGAGTTCAAGCAGAAGTTAGAACTAATTTATCCAATGATTGACCAATAGTGGGCATGAATCAGACGAGCCCAAGTGTTTCGAAAGTGCCCCGATACCCAGAGAAGTTCCGCCGCCATGGTAGAAGCCGAAGGGTTCCAGAACCCTAAATGGGTAAAACTATAATTAGGGCTTACATAACAATAATAATGCAAGGGCACAATAGTGGGCTTCTATGGGGCACAAAAATAACAATATAGGGGATAAATTAGTATTATAGGAGCCTAAAATACCCCTCTTTATCCAAAAAGTGTTGTCCGTAATGCTTTAGTAGTTTTGGATGCTTCTATATAAAATACACATCTTCTCATGTGGAATCTTTAGCAGGTAAGTTATTCCACTTAATGAGCTACTATGAAATTAATCGATTTCGTAGCTGTGAGTTCTTGTTTGAGTGATTACTTCAGGATCCAATATGAGTTTTCCTTCCTCACCAAGTTTTGGAAATATAGTTTGAATTGGGAGCTTGTCACCTATAACCTTCCTTAAGCATGAAGCATGGAAAACTAGGTGTACTTGAGAATATGCAGGCAACTACAATTTGTATGCCATAGTACCAATCTCTTGCAATACCTTATAAGGGCCATAGTACATGGGTGATATTTTATTATCCTTCTTAGCTTACTTGAGGGACATTTGTTTGTATGGTTGTAGTCGTAAAAATACCCAATCACCCACATTAAAAATTCTTTCACTACAACGTTGATTTTCTTGTTTTTTCATTTGATTTTGTGCCAAAGTTTGGTTATCCTTTAAGAGTTGAAGAAATTTTTGTTGATACTCGATGTGATCTTCTATTGCTTGAACCTTAGATTTGTCTCTTAGAGACGATGTGATGGACGGTGGATGACATCCATAAAGCACCATAAATGGGGTCATTTTTGCTGCAATATGGAAGGAAGTGTTATATCACCATTCTACCAGGGGTAACTGCTTGACCCATTATGTTTGTTTATCAGATACAAAGCAGCACATATATCCTTCCAAACATTTTTTCACTATCTTAGTTTTATCATTAGATTGAGGACGATAAGATGAGCAATGAGGCAATTAAGTATTGAGACAATAAAATAATTTTGTCCAAAATTTTCTAGTGAAAATGGGATCTTTGTCACTTATAATAATCTTTGAGTTTCCATGTAGCTCTTGAGTTGTCTCCATGAATGCAGTATCAATTGTACTGGCTTTGAAAGAATGATATAGTGCACAAAAGTGTGCATACATGGCAAGTCTATCAACTACCACCATGATGATGAACTTTCCTTCGGACTTGGGGTAAACCTGCGATAAAATCCATTGAGACCTCCTCCCAACGCTGTCTTGGAATGGATAATGGGTGCAAAAGACCTGGGATCTTAATTTTATCAAATTCATTTTGTTGGTAAACCAAACATTCTGCCACAAACTTCTGAATATCAAATTTAAGGCCATCCCCAAAAAAAATCCTTCTTCACCCTATGGTGAGTTTTTAAAAATCCTAAGTGCCCCCCTATAGGGGAGATGTGCAATTCCAAAAGAACCTTTTGTTTAAGTTGGGAGTTCTTACATAGATATAAGTGATCTTTGTACCATAATGAATCATTCTTCTAGACAAATGTATCAGATGCACTAGGATCTTGCTGCAACTTTTGAATGAGTGTCCACATCTCTTCGTCATTCTTTCATTCATCCCTTGCTTCATTTATCCAATTGGGCTAGATAATGAAAATGACACAAAGCTATGAATCCACATCCTTATCCTTTCTTTAGAGTGCATATGCAACAACATTTTGCTTCCCTTTTTTTAGATGATTTCAAAGTCATAACCCAACATCTTTATAACCCATTTTTATTGCTCTTCTAGAGATAATCTTTATTCTAAGAAGCATTTAAGGGTATCATGATTTGATTTTACCTTGAAGTGTCTTCTCATTAGGTAAGGGCATCCTTGCTTTAGGGCATGTAATATTGTCAACATTTCCTTCTCATAAATAGGATTGTGCAAATTCTTCCCCTTGATTGGATGACTTTAAGAGGAAATGGGTCTTCCTTCTTGCATTAAAAAAACACCAATGCCATTTCCCGAGGCATCATATTCCACAATAAAGGTTTTGGTGAAGTCTGGTGACCGAAGCTCAACACATGGCCTCTTTGAGATGTTTAAAGGCTTTAGTTGCTTATGGAGTCCAAGAAAATGCATCCTCCTTTAGTAATGTTATTAGAAGTATTGTTATCTTCCCATAATTCTTAGCAAACTTGCAATAATACCCTTTCAACTTGAGAAATCCTTAAAGATGCCTTAATTTTGTGGGGATTTTCCATTCCTTGATGGCTTTAATTTTGCTAGAGTCTACCTTAACACCCTTGTGAGATACAATATGACCCAAATATTCCACCTCTTGTACCTCAAAGAAACATTTAGAGGGTTTTGCACACAATTGTTTCTCCTCCAATAGTTTGAGCACCATGTCAATGTGTTGAACATGATCTTTCCAAGATTTGTTGTAGATTAGTATATCATCAAAAAATACTAACATAAATTTTCTAAGGAAAGGTTTGAAAGTGGAACTCACCAAACCTTGAAATGTGGAAGGTGCATTGGTAAGGCCAAAAGGCATGCCCAAAAAATCATAATTACCTTCAAGTGTTCTAGATGTTGTTTTCAGTATGTCTTCAGCCTTCATTCTAATTTGATGATATCATGAATGAAGAACCAGATTGGTGAAGTAATTTTCTCCATATAATTCATTCAACAAATCATCAATGACATGAATGCAAAATTTATCTTTAATAATGATCTTGTTGAGCTTTATATATTCCGGACACATGCCACAATCCATCCTTCTTGTGCACCAATACTAGCGGAGAAGAGAAAGAACTTTGACCAGGTTGAATTATACCAACCTCTAACATTTATGCAACCACGTGTTCAATTTCACTCTTCTGGGCACATGGATATATGTAAGTTTGATGTTTGGAGGAACACTTCTTGGAATTAAGGGAATAACATGATCATGATCTTGAACAGGCAGGAGACCCTTGGGAGTCTCAAAGACCTTAGAATGATTGTCAAGAACTCTTTGGAGATGTGGAGAAATGACCGACTTAGATGTTTGAACATCTAGTGAGCATAATTGTGCAACTACACCTTGTTATTCCTTATTCAAAAATTTTATCATGCCATTAGAGTTTATTATCTTGCTAGGTTTCCTTGTGATACCCCTTAATTCAATTTCCTTCCTTCAAAAAAAAAATCAAGAAAAGTTATTGAAAATTAAAATCCATCGTCCCTAAAAATTGCAACCATTGGACTCTTAATACAACGTCAACATCTTCCATTGGAATGGAAATCACTGTACTGTTTAGTACATATTCCCCCATGGTTAGATTGATATTATGACACTTCCCTAAGCAATTTATAGTTCCTCTATCTACAACCATCACTTGAAACTCTGGTGTTGGATATAGAGAACAATTCAAATCCTTGGCTATATTACAATGAATAAAATTGTGGGTACTACTTGAATCAATAAACATTATTGCCTTTTTCTTCTTGTTATATCCTTCTATTTTGAGATTTTAAGGAGTGGTAATTCCAGCCAATGCATTGCAAGTTATGGTTGGATGAATTTATTCAGACCCTGGAGTTGGTTCCTAGTGAAAATCTTCATCTTTTGATGTTTCTTGTTCCTTTTTTTCATCCTCTTCATAATCTATGTAAAATAATTTCTTCTCATCGCACTTATGACCTTTATTATATTTTCTATCACAACTGTATCAAAACCCTTTCTATTTTTTCCTCTAGTTGTTGTGGTGTCAAACTTATAGGTTGTGGGAGGCTAGGAGCGGTAACACTTCCATCTTTATAGTTGTGAGTGGTAGACCTTCTTGTTGCCATAATTTCACTTTCAACATTTTTGCCACCCTGAACGCATTCTCCAATGACTTAGGTTCCCAAAGACAAACCTCATGTTGGATGTTATCCCTTGAAGTCCCTAGGAAGACACCAGTCAGGTTATCCTTTGGAATATCAGTTACCTTGATATTCAATATTTGGGAGTTTTCAATGTGCTCCAGAACTGAACCCCTTTGTTTGAGTTTTATCAATTGCTTAAATGTATCGCTCTTTGTATCCTCATAATGTGCTATCAATTCCTATATAAAATTGTCCAAGTGAAAAGTGATTTATGAGAGCAAAGGCATTGATACCATACAAACCCTTTAGATTCTAAATATAAAGATGTAATGTGTACCTTTTGTGTGTGTTGCACATCATAAAGATTAAATAACTACTCCATCTGTAGTATTTGTGTTATCAGATCCTTACCATCAAACTTCCTCATATTGATATTTGGGATGTGGTTGGTCTTCAACCCAAAGTTGGAGTCTCTAAAATAATGATTCACATTTCTTTTATTCTCGTCATGAGTTTCATGGAATACCTTATCACCACTAGGAAGCATTTATTGTAGCAACTTTGTTAAACCTTCCATGTCCCCTTTTATTAATGTTTTTAAACCATTCTTCAAACTTTATTTGTTCCCTTTTATTTTTGCTTTTAACCATCCATCTTAACATTCATAATTGTTTCCAATTTATTTTTGGTTGCTCCTTGTGTGAGTGAAAATTGTTGCACTCGTTCACATAATTTTGATATATCATGTTGCATTTCTTCCTCTTCTTCATGCGTCATAATAGAGCTTTCTATGGGCTTAATGGGTGTATCAGTTTTTTGTTTGCAAATCATTTTGGAATCAAATAATGATATCTATGATTAACTATGCCATTTGAATCACTTCAAACTATTTTTTCAAAAAAAATATGCAATTTTAAAAGTATATACCTTTTTGTTTTTAAGAGCTTGATTTTGAGCTTGTTGATTTAACCAACATTGAAACTATTGTATCTTTGTGATTTCAACTTCCTAAGGTCTAAAGCTTTATTATGAGGTAGCTTGTTGTGTCTTCTTTCCACCCCCACAAGTTAGATCAAAATTGGATTGTTTGAGATGAAGTTATTGCCAAATCTCCTACGATGACTTGATTATGGACTAGTTCAGTATAACGAACTTGTACGAGATTCAACGTGTCACTATTTCAACTTTTGACCCTAAAACTTATACCCAAAACACTATATTTTGTGCACTTTCAGTCACTTTTTAAGGAATTCAAATCCGATGCTCAAAGAGAAAGTTATGATGATTTTCCTTGGGACACTTGTTTGAGACTGAATTTTGGAGCATACAAAAACCCTAACTTCCTTGGACCATATCTTTGAAAATATAATGAAACAAGGTATAAAATTTTAAGGAGATGTTCACCAATATTTTTCCTCCACGTGGTAAAAAATTCACGGTTTGAAGGTTAATAGAAAAAATGTTATAGTGAAAATTCCATTATGACTAGTTCAAAGTAGCAAAACCCTAGGATCAAGAGCTTTAATACCAAATGTTATGTATCCAGATCAAAATAACACAAAAAAATATGAAAATATAGATCAACAACTTGATAATAAGCCACTTTGTGGGGGAAACCTCCCTTTACATCACATAAATGAACAATTCTTAGATGATTCAAATGACAATACCTCCTTGATGTATATAGGAGTCTAAAGGGTAAAAATATAATTAGGGCCTACATAACAATAATAATGCAAGGATTTAACAATAACAATAGTGGATTTCTATGGAGCACATAAAAAAATATAGGGGCTACATTAGTATTATAGAGATCTAATAGAAACCTGTGAGGCCTATCCTCTTCTCTCTTTCCTTCGGTTATAAAAATGTACATGCAAAGGAATAATGACTCACTATGAAGTTACCTTATGACGTTTTGGGCTAGAAACTACTAGAAAATCCTCCTCCCTCTAGTTTTAAATTCTTGAACCCTCAATTGTGATAAGGTTTTCGACTTATAGAATATTCTCGAAAGTCCACATGTGGCTAGCCTAATGTGTATGAGTAATGGGGGCTGACATGACATCCACTCATACGATGATGGGTAATAAGGTAGGTTGCGGGAGGCATAACTTCTGCATATGAGCTTCAATTGAGGTGATTTTTCGCACTGTTGGAAATGTCTTGATGTGTAGATCAATACTGAAGGCATGGCACAAGTCCTTGACAATTTAATGCCAAAAACATCATTTGAATGGCTCAAGATGGTCTTGGATGGACCAATTTTGCAAACTTGGACCTACATGCTAATTCCTTCAATTTTCCACCTAGAAAGTACCAATATAGATGACAAGTTATATAATGAATCAATTGAGATAAGTTTCTTTGGACTTTTTAACACTAGCCACTCAATTATCCTTCAATTTGACATCAAGATTTTTTTGGTCCATTAACATCTTAGCATATTTGTGGTTTAATTTGTGGAGCTCGAGTTCCTCTTTTGTGTGTTGGAAATAGGGCTTTCTTTGGGTTATTCCTTCTGTGCACTATCTTGAGCCTCAAAATGCCATTGTCAGGAGCTGATGTCATGGTTTCCCTTGGTGTGTTGTGCTCATGGATATAGGGAAGCCCAAGAGTTCAAAAGGGTGCTTAGAAGGCAACAAAACCTCTCATCATTCAATGATTTCCAAGGTGCATGAAAATGGACATTGGTGCACTTCACAAGATGCTATAATCATGAACACATTGGTTCAACACAAGTAGAAATTTTATGCACCATAGACATAATGTAATATGTTGAGGAATATGGCCATCAATCTAAGTAAAGACTCCTGCTAAACAACTTCTAATCACATGACGACAACAAATTTATTCCAAGCATATTTTAAGGAAAAAGACCTAGTTCATCAAATTATGGAGATCATGGAGCTCACAAACCAAAAATCCCTTCCCTCCACTAATATATAGAAAGCAACGAATAACTACTATGCCTTTTTAGAATTTATGATTTTAAAAGCTATGTACTTGCAAGTATATTTGTAAGTCTTTCATGTATTAATTGTGTACTTTTATAAGTTATGTTTTATGGCACATGGGAGCTACCAATATTGCTTGAAAACTTAAGACCACTGTTTATGTACTTTTGTTATTTAATTTTGATACAACTTTTATAATATGAAGTTTGCCATAGAATTATAAAAATAATAAAATAAATTCATATATCTAAAAAAGTTTATCAAAATTTTATAAAGCTCACTAAAACAACATTATTACAAATAATTTAATTACAACACTTTAATAAAAAATGCTATAACACTTCACTATAATAAATTATTTATATCCTTTTTTTTAATAAAATTTTAATGGAACAAATTAATTACCTCACTTTAAAATCTTTATAGAAATACTTTTTTTTTAAAATGTAAGAGATACTTTCAATACCTTATTCACTTTAATAAAATATTCACCTTACCTTTTAAAACTTTATTAAAAATCTTATAAAAACTTTAATATAACATAGTATTTATAATGACTTGTTTTACACATGTAAAGTTTCATTAAAATATTTATTTATTTATATTTTAATTTTGTTTTATTATAAATTATATATATATTCTTAAATTTATAATTTTTAAATTTTAAATATTAAATATTTTATTAATATATATATATATATATATATATATATAAAAGTTTTGAATTAATAAGTAGTGACTTTCTATTTGAACTCTTATAATGCATTTCTATTTAAACTCCTATTAAAAAATACCTTTCTTTTTCAATATTTAATACCTTACTTTATCAATATTATTATGACAAGTATTTATTAAATTCAACTAATCACAAATAAAAATACTTTTTTATATTAATATCACCACTTTTACCATATAATACAAATAAAAAAATATCATTAATGACCATACACTAGAAACTAAAATTTAAGCACATACATTTACATGACATGACAAATCATTATAATTTTTTATAAATTAACTTGGAAAAACAACAAACTCAAAATGCTCCATCATTAAACATTTAACTAATCTTTATAATATCTTAATCCTTACATAAACTAAATTCACAGATATGTATCTCTCCTTTATCCTAACTTCAATCCTTAAACCAGATCAATTTAGAAAACAAAACCCACATCAAAAATTCCAATTTTCCATGGTATGCTCCATAGACACTGACTGGAAACCAACCCAATCTCAAATGGCAATGTCAGACTCTCTTACATCTCCCCCATCCTTTTTCTTTTCTTTTTGCCTCGACCCGATTGCATATCTAATCCCTTCGCTGGGGCGCTATATATTGCAACTTAGTCCACCGACCCAAAATTTCCATCATATTTTTGCCTTGAGGCTTGAACAAACCCCATTGACTGTCCATCGCCCAAGAAGCCTAAATCGAGGAGGAAGGGGCGCATGGCCACATAGACGTGGGGCAATAAGTCGAAGGCAAAAAATCCAAAAGCCCCAATTACATAGATCTCCTATTAATTTCCCAATTCCTCTCGCTCACCACCCAAAAGATTATTTCATTGATTCATCCATTCCTCCTCTCACATTTCATCCTTTCACCTTCTCCTCTGACCTCCTTCCCTAAAAGACAAAGACACAACAAGCAGCTAGAAGAAGAAGGAAGAAGCAGAAATTGTATCGGATGGCAAAGTGGGTGTCGGATTGGTAAAGACAGGGGTGTTATGCAGATGATGCAGAAGCAGCCAAGCTCAATAATTCTGCAGATGCATTGATCAAGCCACAAAATTACACAATTTCGTAAGCAGAAAACAGGATTTCGGTGTTTTGGGTTTGAAAAAAACAGGGATTCCTGAGTTGGGCATAAGCTATTTATACGCAGGGATTCCTGAGTTGGGCATCAGCCATTTCTACGCAGTGATTCAAGGTAGATAAACGCTCATCTGCCCTACAAATTTTATTTTGCTATTTTTTCCAAGCGCCCAACTCAGGATTTGAGTGTACGTGTGCGGATTTCTGTCTCACAAATCCCTGGTAGGGATCCTGTAGTAAGAAGAGTATTAGGCAGTCATGGTGTCCACAAGGCGTGGTTCAGCGAGCAACAAGCGTGCGTCTCCATCCCCGGATCTGCCCGGGCCCAAGCGCTCCAAGGTATGAGATTTCGTCCTGCCTGAATTTTTATTACAGTCCTCTATTTCGGGTGAGGGCATTACTGAAAAAATTATCCGCTATGGCTGTTTTGGGTGGGCCTTTTTAGCGGGGTGGGGCTGAATTTTTTTCATCTTCAGTCGGTTGGATGGGTGTCTGAATGCATTTGACCTGTTGGGTAAGTTCGATTGTCTCTGTGGTCTTGCAACATGGGATTAAGTTTGGAGATTTGTTTGAAGTTCTAGATTTGGCAGGTGGATTCTGTTCTTATAGTTAGTTGCATAGTTGCAAGGGCAGAGATGGATTAGGAAATTGCTGTATGGGGTGATTGAGCTCGGTGATTTGTTTGGGGTTTTAGATTTAGCAGGTGGGTTCTGGTGTTATGGTTAGCTGGGTGGTTCCATAGGGTTGAGGCGAATTAGGAAAACGATTCTGATTTTATTGCATTGGGTTTTGTTCTTTTTAGTCTGAGGTGCTGCCAGAGGAAGAATCTGTTCGTGTAGACGACTGTGGGAATTCTAAGGAATTGGCATCATCCACTGCCCTCGACGACCACCCGCAACCTGATCTGCACAACGATTCCAGTAATGATGCTGTGATGAACGATATGCCTGGCATTAACAAGTCCAACGAGGCGTCTTCCGAGGTTGAAGGTGCAGAAAAAAATGCGGAAGTGCCCCCATCTTCAGGTCAATTCATTGATCAGCCTGAGCTTAGCTATTAGATCTGCGCTCTTCCAAATGACTATCTGTCTTTGTTGTTTTCCGAATGACTATCTTCCTTTGATGTTTTATTCCCTTTTTAATGTTCAAGTCGGATTGAAATCTGTCTTTTCTTAAATGTCTGTAGACCCGGAGAAGCCGAAGGGCTTTCCTACGGGCAGTAAGATGCAAAAGCCAGCATTGAACCTTCAAGCAGCTACCGCCGGACCTTGGGGCAAGCTGATATCTCAGTACCCGCAGGTGAGTATGGCGAGTTTTTAGTCAATTTTAAAGAATTGGTATCTTTCTTCCATTGCGGGTGAAATTTTAAGGAGATGGGTTTCAAAGCTGCTTCGCTCTGGCATATAAATAAAACCAATAGTTCTGTAAAGGTACAGTGATCATCAGAAATAGAACAGAGTGTTTTAAGACAACCGAAATGCCACATGCCGATTTCCATCAGAGAAATACAGTGAACTGCGCGTTCGTGTGTCCAACATATCATAACTGAGAATTTTTTAGCTGGTAATAAGAATGCTTCCAGTGAATTCGGGGGTTTAAGTTTTGTCAATGACAATATTTCTCATTCTTCCCCAGCAGAGTACTTCTGGTCATATTGAGATGTTTTCTGTTGGTTTATTTCATCACTGAAGGGTTGTAGCTTGCCACCATTGCTCTTGTAAGAAATATGTTCAGATGAGTTAAACCCAAGCATGCTTGCGACTTCTTACCCAGGTCCCCTTTCCCTGGTAATTATTTTTGAGGTTAAAAAAGTAAGGTACTGAAAGAAAAGCTTAGCTTAGCCATCACTCTGACATCTTACTGTCTATTGCGTAGATCAAAACACATCTTTCTCGGCCGTCCTTGCTGGATTCTGGCAAAGCAATTCTGCCCTATAACCCTGTTTGAATGATCCAGCAGGAAATGCATCCTGGTGAGCTCACATATCAATTTGGAGACTCCGAAAACCTCAAGTGCATCGGTGGATTTCAAGAAAATAGTGTTTCTGGGTTGGGGCATAAATTTGCCGTTGGTTCAGAGTAAAATAGCATAGCATGTATATCTCATACGGATGTCTGGCATGTTTTGTGGAATATTTACCCTTCAACGATTATTAGTGCTCGCAATTCTTACTGGATTTTGTATTTTTTGATTACATCTGGCATGAAATGCTCCCTTGCATTTCTAGATTGCTTTTGTTCCTAGAGGCAATTTGGCAACCTTTTCACTTGTTTTTTTGTGCTGCATTGCTCTATATGGGGGCTGATATATTATTTTACAGAAAATATGTAGCAAGCAATACAAAGGAACGTGAATTTGATGTTAATGTGAAATTGCGTGCTTTTTGGCATCTGGAAGTGTTTCCATTTTGTAAATTTGTCAACTTGATTAAATTGCTGAAATGTTCGTGATTTTTGTTTCCAGAATCCAAATGTAGACTTAATTGGCACAGTTTTCACTGTTGGACGGAGCAAAACTTGCAATTTGTGCATAAAGGATCCTTCTATTAGTACAGTTTTGTGCAAGTTGAAATATACACCGGTAAGCTTTATTGTATCTTCAGTGATGCTGGTTTGTGCTTCGAGCCAAAATGATATTATGCAATCATAAAATGAGTAAATTTGTTGGTCATTGATGTAGTAAAATTGTTGTGATGCATTTGTTTTCCTGGATATTTTAAATTAATATGGTCCCTTTTGATGAAATGAAACTAAACAGGGTGAAGGTCCCGTGACAATTGTTCTTGAAAGCACAGGCAACAGTGGGTTTGTTCAAGTCAACGGAAAACATTTTAGAAAGACTAGTGTTGTAATTAAAGGTGGAGATGAAATTGTTTTCAGCCCTACTGGAAACCATGCCTATGTATCCGTTTTTTTGTTCTTACTAAGAATTGTGTCTAACTCATGTTGTAAGGTGGTTGTGAACTTTTCATTGTTGTCAAAATGTAGCCATTTTCCTTAATTAGTAAATGCAGATTTTTCAACCTCTAATAAATGAAAATGCGTCAGCTTCAGTTGGACTGACAGAAAATCAAAGAGCCACAGGTAAGACAGCACCATTTGAATCAAGATCAGGGGATCCTTCAGCTGTAGCAGGAGCATCAATTTTGGCATCTTTGTCAAGTTTGAGGCCAGACCTAAACTTGTTGCCACCACCTGCTGCAAATATTGAAGAGTCCCAACAAGGAATTGATAGGCCTCAGTTGCCACCTTCATGTGAAATGTCAGATGGGTCTGTCTCAGATATTGAAGTAGCTGGTCAGGCGGTAAAATCGACATCTGATCCAAATAGTGCAGCTGATATTCCAATGAGTGACAAAGCACCTGTTATTTTGTCTACAGATATAACAGCAACAAATGAACATCTAAATCTTGACAGCTCGGATGCTGGTCTTGAGACAGAACTTGGAAAGCTTTCTGGGTTAAATGAATCATTGAGACCTCTTTTTAAATATCTGACAGCATCAAATCACTGTGACAACATGGATTTAAGTGGACATATTTTTAAACAATTTTGTGAAGAGAGGAGAGAAAGTGGAAGAGATGTTGACTCGTCCGTCATGTCTGCTAAATGCCAAGCTTTGAAGGAAGATTTACGAAGAGGGATTATTGATGGCAAAGACACTAATGTCTCTTTTGATGGCTTCCCATATTACCTGAGGTAAATGGGATTTTCTGTGACTGTCACATTTCATGTTAATTATATGGTTTGGTCATGGGTATTGACATGAAAAAATGTGACTAGATCTGTACAACACCTCATTCTCTATTCTGTGTTTTTGAAAGAAATTGGTTGGTTTGCTCCATGACAATACATTGGGCTTGCAAAGGTTTGGGAAATTGACTTTTATGTGATGCTTGTGCTTCCTTGTGTGTTAATTAGATTTTATACTGTTTTTTGGATGTTCTCCATTGGCTTCAAAATGTTTTTAAAATGAGCTGTTTTGTTTGTTGAGATCCTGCACTGTTGATTGGCAGCTGAGACCAAGAGAAGCAAAATTCAAGTGACCGATGACCAAAATATATCTGGATTCTGAACTTTGTTGTCTAACAATTTATTTTTATTTTTATTTTTTATTTCAACTATACATCTGTCTGAAGACTGTAGTAGACATGACTGTGTGCCTTTATTTGCCAACTAAAGCATTTGCCTAGTGGGAATTTTATTTTGGATCGATTTTGGCAGATTAAATCCCTTTGTCATCTGTTGATAAAGTTGATTTGTGGTAGAATATGATGGATATGCTTTTGAAACCATCTCTATGTTTTGTACTGATTTTGGAGGATAGCTTATCTATTATTTAGCTTTAGAATTGCTTCAAATTATGTTAATCGTAGCTTTTAGAATGTGGCATAAGAAAGAGGTGCAAGTCATTTCTGGTAGGCTGTTACTATAGAAAAGGAAGAAGTTCCATGTTCTGCATCGTGATGTATTTTCATCAGCAAAAGCTTGGGTTTCTTGTTATCTTTGTTGTCAATGTTTTGATTCTGAGCTTTAGCATTTAAGTCCTGGTTCAGTTGTTTGATTGGCAAGCTGCCTGAAATCTTTTACAGTGAGAACACAAAGAGTGTGCTGATTGCATCAACCTTTATCCATTTGAAGCGTAAAGAATTCACAAAATTTGCAATGGAGCTGCCTACTGTAAGTCCCAGAATATTGTTGTCTGGCCCTGCAGGTCTGTTGTCTTTCCTTCTTACCAAACAATTCCTTTTAGTATATCATTATCATTAAGTTATTTATTCACTTTATCTAGTATCTTGTCTTATTTTCAACTCTGACTGTAGGCTCTGAGATATATCAGGAGATGCTAATAAAGGCTTTAGCAAATCATTTTGATGCAAAATTGCTTATTTTTGATAGCAGTTCAATGCCATTGGTAAGCTGTTCAGTATTATAATGTCAATCAAGGTGGACTATTATTATTTCATGCTCACTATATTATTTGAGTTTTTTAATTGAAATGGAAGCAGCAGATGATTTTAAATGAGCTATTTTTCTTTTGACTGGAACACGAGTCATCTGGGCAAATAGTACTTTTAATTTTTGAAGTACAAGATTTGCTGTTCCATTTTGGTTACTTTGCAAAAAAAAATTACTTATCTGTCTCTGTGTCATAGTTATGTTCATTCATTTGGAACAATATATTGCAGGGCTCATCAATGAAGGATGCGGAAGTTTCAAAAGAAGGCTTAAGATCTGAAAGTAAATGTGTGTGCTTCAAGCAACGCCCAGTACATGGTGATAATGTGCAATCAAAAAGTGGGGCTTCACCAGGCACTGAAGTTGACATAGCATGTTGTTCTCAGCCAAGCACTGCATTAAAGTCACAAGCAATGCCAAAGCAGGAGACGTCAGGTGCACCTTCGTTTGGAACTGCTTCAAAACGTCACTCCTTTAAGACAGGTAGGTGATTCAGATGACCAGGCTCTTCAATGGTTCCATTCAGATTTACTTGATATGTTGAATTGTTTGTTGAGTAAAAATTCACTTTTTTGTCAGGTGATCGCGTAAAATATGTCAGCTTTCCTCAAAATTCAGGCTATCCTTCCTCTCTCCAACCCCCTTCCAGGTAAAGGGCTTGGGTTTTGTTCATCTCAGTTTCTATATTCCACAACTTGTCAATCTCTGTAGCAGCTAATCCATGGACTACTTGTATGTCATATGATTTGGTTCACATTGTCATGTATTAAGTGGTCTTGAGAAGATAGTCCAGCAATGAAAATTCTACCCATTAGTTCCTTACTTTTAGTTGTATTTTCTTTATTGTTAGTGCTTGTTTGAAATATTTATTTATTCACTTTTTTCTATTTTGGATGCAAGGAAGACTTTGCAGGGTAGTATAAGAGATGCTTAGTAAATCTGTTGTCCTAGACTAGTGTGCCCCTTGGGCTACTGCTTATTTGAAATTATCGCAATGACGGTTAAATTTGCCTGAGTAGGGTTGGCTTTTATTATGCCCAATAGCTGTCCTAAGCTTGGAATTAGTCTTTACTAATAATGGAGACAACCATGCCATCGAGGAAGTTGCAAAAGTTGTTTACAGATTGAGATTAATGATTTTTTTCTTTTCCTAGATAATAGCTCCTGAGGAGAACCTCTAGGCACTTCCCCTAGTTATGAGCATAGTAGCTAGGGTAAACAAAGCGGTTACAACCCAAAGCCGTTACAACATTATACTTGTTTTAAGAGAACTCAACATGTCACCTTGTGTGAATTGAAGTTGGGTGGGGAGGATAATACTCCTCAACCAACCACCCAAGGTAGACCCAGTTGATTGAGATTGGTAAGTTATTATATCCATGCACAATTATTCTTTTAGCGAGTTTTATTGAGGGTGGTTATTTGTAGTTGGATTAATGAATTTTACGGTATTAGTGGCTAGAGGGTGGTGGGTATCATGATCTCTTATCAAAATTTTCTTTCTCTTCTCGTCTTTCGAGCATGCTTATTTGAAAGAAGTCTTTAGAAGAGGGGATAATGAATGTGCTAGAAGATTCTAGTTGTCTTCTGGTTAAAAAATCAACATATGTCAAATGTCAATTTGATGGCCTTTTCTTGTTATTATGTCAATTTTGGAGAGTAGTAGCTTTCTTGGTATGTTTTTTTTGTTTTGACCAATATAGACTTTTCTTTCATAAATCCATGAAAGAAGGTGGTATTCCATTTACTTATATAAAAAAGAGTGATTGGGTGCAGGGAAAAGATAGAGCAATTGAGATTTTGATTAACATAGCATAAAAGGGAGATGTGTTGGCCTTGGTAGGGCTCTTTTGGGATTAGCCAAATTGAAGGCCCTAAGGAGATCATAGTCAAGGAAGAAAACATATGGCCCTTTGCATCAATGAGAAATTTACCTCTATATGAATTCAATCAAGCATTCCCTTCATGGAATCATTTTGGCTTTGAAGAACAAATGGGAATTTTGTGTACTCTTAGATAAAGAGAAGGTAGTGGGAGCTAATTTGAGATTTGGAAGCTTATCAATATTGTAGCATTTTTTTTTCTAAGTAAGAGTAAGATCTATTAATAAAACATATGTTACAAGGAGGCTTGGGCCTCAGCAATGCAGGCCTGTATCAGTGGCATATTTTCAACAAAACAACAAAAATAGAGCTGCCCACGTGGGGACACCAGCCCATATAGAGTTTGAAGTGTTGCCTCGAGTGAGGAAACCAGCGACAAAAAGACATAAGTAATTGTACCAAGCATAGAAGTAAACAGATAGAAAAACTAATGAGCTAGAAGCCTGAAACCGAAAAAGACTTGAGATTCTAGGCATCATGAAAATTTGGAGGTGGTTCTTCAACAATCAGACATTTGTACTTATCATCTTCTTCAAACTGGGGGCCAATTGCAGCGTGGTGAGGCGCCACGGCATCAACACCTGTTCCTCCATCTTGCATGCGCTTCTCCTTGTAGTAATAGCTTGAGCTGCCTTCGCTGTTCGAACTTGAATTGTGCCCTGTAGGGACCTGTTGAGTTTTCCCATCTTCAGAGGGGCCGAGGTCATTGCGCGGACGCAGAGTCGGAATGGGCTGGGTAAGTCAGGGGCCATTGCCAGTTACCTTGCGGAAAGAGACAGTGATGGTAGCCACGACGAGAGGGCGGGCGAAGGAACATTGAAAATGAAAATGGGCAATGGTGGAGGACTGCGAAGAGGCAGATGAGTTCAGTTGAGGCGGAGGAAGCGTCGAAGGCTCAGAGGCGGGATGCCGAGCGGAGGAACTGAAGAGACGACCACGACCACTGCGAGTGTCGGGGTATTTGCCCCAAGAGTGCTCAAGGGAGGAAGACGAGGAGGTGGACAAGGAGGAGGGGAGTGGACGAGAAGCTCGGCCCCTGTTGCTGCCCCGCTGGCATCGCATGCGATGTCTTAGACGTGGCATGTTGGCACAGTAGGGGTGAAGGTTGCACTGAGCAGAGGAAGAGGCAGGGCTGGCGGGGGATAGCAGGGATGCAGAGGAAGAATTGAGGCCGAGCGAAGCCGAGAAGCGCAACTGGCAAAGGGGACTCTGAGAGTGATGGAAGCCTGGGAGAAACTCGATGCAACTGCTGAGACTACAACGCCGCCCAATTGACGTGCGAGAGCTTGGCTCCGCAGCCACAGGGGAGCATCCACTACGTAGGGGAGGGAACTGATGCTGCATAGAACTAGCAGAAGGGAGGTGGAGCTTCGCAGAGGGACGAAATTTATAACCAGAGGGCCGAGGGGAATAACCATAGAGCGGCATTTTGAAGCGATGGAGGCCTCCTTGTTGAATGCAGCGGAGTAAATGCCGCTCAAGGTGACGGCAAAGATACATAAATGCGTTTGGGTGCCAGGGGTGTGGCTTGTGGGTGGCCATGTGGCCTTGCCACGCGCTGTCCCACAAACCATTCTTTGTATGATTAGTCTTAAACACCCACATCCAGGGAATATTGTAGCATTTTTAAAGGATACAAACTTTAGTTAATAGAAAGAGGTACAATTTTGAGATGCATGGAGTAGGAGAAGGTTGTTCCATGGTTTGAAGTCAATGCAATAACTAGTTAAATGAGTGGCAAGTCTTCTCCAAGAGGAAGTTGCTTGTTGAATGCTTGGTTCTAATTCCATATACAAGAGTCCCAATATGAATCTTAGGAGTAGATTGAAGTTAGTTGAGCCATTGAACTTGATTTGCAATCTATATCATTTTGAGATTCTTTGGAGCCAAATAAGCTTCCTCTTTGTTGTCTTTTTTCCCATGTGGGTTCTTGGCTAAATCCTTCGAGGTTACATTCTTGTCATTGTTATTGTTTTCTTTGCATTTTTTTTTTGATACAAAACATAATTTGAATTTGAAGTATAGTTAGAAGATAATTACATAGCAAGGTTGGCTGATATTGCATGGCTATAATTTACTAGAAATTGTACACAATAAGGATAACTAATCCAACACAATAAAGAACATTTGATTTTTGTATATTAAATTTTCAAGGCATCCATGTTGATGAATTACATTGGTCAAAGGTTGAGTGATTATAGAGAACCCTATAGTAATGAAAGTGTTTGGAGGAAAAAAGCTTGTTATCATTTGAGGGCATGTGTGGAACCAAATGGTTCTTGAAATACCTACATCGTAAAACTTGTAATCAAGAAATATCTTATGGTGAAATAGAACAAGTACTATTCTCAAAATTTCGCAAGTCTTTGTGAAACATTACAAGTTGATCATCTAAGGCTAGGAGGACTTGTCTGGCATATGTGGAACCAAATGGTTCTTGAATTGCCTACATTGTAAAACTTGTAATTAACAAAGATCTTATGGTGAAATAGAGCAAGGACAATTATCAAAATATCATAAGTCTTTGTGGAACATTACAAGTTGATTATCCAAGCCTAGGAGGACTTAAGAAGTGGTAAGAAGCCATTCATATTTGTAGGGATATTTTACTAACCAAGTTTTTAGTCTTATAGCATCCAAAGCAATTCCTCTAGTTGATTAGGAGACATGACTAAGATGCTCAAGGCCATGGCAAATGTTAGGTCCCTTGGTCTTACTAATTTCTTATGCCCAT
The DNA here is from genome assembly GCA_034641835.2 of Pinus albicaulis. Lineage (NCBI taxonomy): Eukaryota > Viridiplantae > Streptophyta > Pinopsida > Pinales > Pinaceae > Pinus > Pinus albicaulis. The sequence goes on from CM076581.1 coordinate 1,113,599,004, forward strand.
TTTATAATTTCATTAGGGACATTAGTGGCCCATATGTTGTCAATGTATATAAAGAAATTTGAAGCCTCCCTTTCATTAAGATCCTTGGTAAATGATAAGTTCTTTCGTCTTGATCATTTTAGATGTCCATTTTATAATGCCACTTGGGATTTTATTGGTTGAGATGTGCTCAATGTATATAAAGAAGCCATTGGAGACCAATCCTTGGAGAAACATTATCAACCAACGAAATATCAAATTATTTGTCAAGGAAAGGAAGAATTTTGAAGTAATTGCATTGAGAGAGACATTTTATGGCATAGGTTAGGGAGAACTGAAATGTAATATTTGTAATGCTAACTAGACATGCCAACCAATAAAAACTAAAAATGTAAAAGAATGTTGGATGCTTTATCTTAGGAATCACATCATTTATGTAGGGTGTACTTTCCTAAGCATCTCGGGGTTTGTCCATCTTATCATAGGTGTGCCATTGTTGTGTTCTATTTTTTTAACCTGGGTATTTATTCCAGGTTGAGCCATTGCTATGTATTTTACTTCTTTTCAATGAATAAAGAAAACAAATGTAATTTTGAGTGCTTTATATTTCCTTTAGTTTTTGCTCTTCATATTTTTTGTTAGTTATGCATTTGTAGTGTTCAAAATGGTAGCATGGAAGGTCTTCTTGACTTGTGCCTTAGTCAAGAAAGATCATGATCAACCTTTCCTTTAGCATGGATGAGTTTGTGGAGATAAATTGAGTTCATGGAGTTAGTTTATTCATGCGTAGAGGAGGGACAGTTCAACGAACTTCCAAGTGCTAGTTCAAATTTAGAATGGAACGAGTTGGAGAGCTTTAGTCTTGATTGAAGCATGGACATGTTACACTAATAGTTGACAAAGTTAACAAGTCGAACTCAACTTGTGTTCTAAAATTGTATTTGCTAGATATAACATGATTGAATTGCTTAAAAGAAGGATGAAGGCACAAGTTTCGTCATTATTGTTTGCACGATTTAGTGTGTGTGAGTTCCTTGCTTGTGGTCTGTGTATTATTGAGTACCAAGTGCGCATAGGTTGAGGGATTTGTGCTACAAAATAGGAGGCCTTGTGCACATGAATTCAGGAGCCAAGAAGAGAGAGGCTAGTGTAGAAGGATTTTAGGCTTGGTTATGTACAAAGGTTAGGAGCTGTGATCAAGTAAGTTTTAGGGCAAGTCTAGGCCAGATTAGTAGGAGATTTCCTTGTATTTGATTTATGTACTCTATCGATAAAATACCACAAGGAGAGGGTTTTCCTAATTGGGTTTCCCATGAAAAATATTGTGTTGTGTAACTGTGTTATTTATCTGTGTTTTTTCATTCCGCTGCTTATATTGTTGCAAAATTGTGTCTTGGTGAATAGAAATTAGTTTCAAATTGTTCATAATAGTCGTTGCATAATTTCGTGGAAAATGTACATGGTATTAGAGTAGAGCTCAGAATAAATACTAGCATAGTTTGTGAAGAGTAGTTCTTTGGACAAGGAAGATGGCGTACCAAGTACTGAGAGCATATCACTATTTAGAGGGAGCCTATAACCTTCCCTCATGAAATGAGAAGATCACAATAGTGCTGGCAAATAATGGGGTCGGAGAGTTTGTTAAGAACACTATTCCACCACCATAAGATCCCCAATAGTTGGCCCAACATACTCAGAATGATATCATTCATATCATTCCTCATCTCTTTGAGAAAAATACAACATATGAGATGTTTCAATCCATCTTTCAACTATTTCAAGGTACTAGTGATGATTGGAAGCTTGCTCTTAAGGAGAAGCAAAGGAGTATACAAATGATAAAAGGAGAGCCCATCGTCACATATCATTCAAAGTTCAGTCAGGTTTGAGATGAGCTAGGTGGTGTGGGTGTCACTGTACCGGAGAGTGACCTTGTCAACTTTGATCTACTAGGATTAGAGATGGTAGATCGACAAAGAGAGAGAACAAGGAGAGGGCAAAAAAGGTAAAGGGAAGGCTGAGTCCAATCAGAAGGGTGAGAAAAAGAAGGATTTCAGAAAGATCAAGGCCTTTCGTTGCCACGAGATTGGGCACTATGCATGAACTGAGGTAGATGGGTTTGCTTCTCAGTTTGAGAAAGAATTCTCATTGATAGCTTGAATGGCAAGCTCAGTAGGCAATAACACGTGGTATATTGATTCTAGAGCTTCCTTCCACATGACTAGGAACAAGGAACATTTTAGCTAGTTGAAGAAGGACATGCAGTTCCAGATCGAGCTAGGAGATGATGGCAAGTATACATCTAAGGGAGTTGGTATTGTCAGCTTTGAGAGGGAGTCAGGGAGCCCTCTCCATCTCAGGGAGGTCCTCTATGTTCCAGGGCTGAAGAAGAATCTTGTCTCAGTGGTTTCCCTTGAGGACAAGGGCTATGATGGCATCTTCAGTGGAGGTAAAGCGTGCCTCAAGCACTTAAACTTCTCGATTAGTGAAGCAGATATGTGTGAGGATGAAGAATATCTACAAGTTGCAGGTAGAGACTTGCACAACCTTGAGAAAAAAGGCAAGTAGTGATGTTGGAGAACTTTGGCATAAGTGCACGAGACACTTGCATCATGGGGCGCTGAAGATTCTTCAACAGATAACCACAGTATTACCAGCATGCAACCTTGATCAGCATGATGTGTGCAAGGGACACTTGGTAAGTATGCCCATACCTATTTTAAGGGTTGAGACAATAAAGATAAAGGAATTTTGGAGTTGGTGCATTCGGATATATGTGGGCCCTTTTCTTCTCTATCTCTTATGAGACACGGGTATTATGTTACTTTCTTTGATGATGATTCTTGGAAAACTTGGATTTTTTTATGAAGGACGAGGTCTTAACCAAGTTCATGGAGTTTAAGGCCTTGGTAGAAAACCAGATTAGGAAGAATATCAAGGTAGTGAGAAGTGATAATGGTGGGGAATATATCTCCAAGGCCAAGGCCATGTTGCATGTTGAGGGTTTGCGTATGTTCTTGTTGGCAGAGACATGCGACATTGTTGTATTTCTGCAAAATAGGAGTCCACACAGTGTGCTTCGACGAGTTACACCAGAGGAGGCTTTCACAGGCAAGAAACTTGATGTGGCACACTTACGTAACTTTGGCACAAAAGTTTATTGCCATGTGTCCAAAGATAGCAGGAAGAAGTTGGAGCCCACAATGGAACTCCAAACAAGGGATTTTCGTGGGATTCAATGAGATAGCTCATGCATACAGGGTGTATCTACCATCTACCAGGACTCAAGAAGAGAGTTATCAGGGATATATATATATATATATATATATATATATATATATATATATATATATATATATATATATATAATGTGTCCTGTTTTTGGGATCATTGTGACTCGTGTCGAATACTCGTATTTACGTATGCTTTGTGTCTTGTGTCCTCGTGTCATGTGACTTAGGGAACACAGGTTTTTTGTGGGATACAGTGAGATAGTTCAGGCATATAGGGTGTATCTACCAGAACTCAAGAAGACAGTCATCAGGCAGGCTGTGAAGTTTGAGGAGGACATGGCTTTGAGAGATTCCTAAGAGTGAGAGTTGGTTTGAGTACTTGGGATTGTCTGGGAGATTGTGCCATGACTCGAGGGAAAATCAGTAGTAGGCTCATGTTGGCTGTACAAGGTGAAGCATGGAGCAAATGGGGGTGTGGAGAATTACAAGGCTAGGTTTGTGGCCAAGGGCTTCTCACAGATTGAGGGCATAAACTATGATGAGAGCTTTGCCCTATTTGCATGGTATTCATTCATTAGGACTATTTTGGCACTTGCAACATATATGGTGTGGAAGATCCACTAGATGGACGTGAAGATAATATTCCTCAACATAGTGGATGAGGAGGAGATTTATATGGAGTAACCAAAGGGGTATGAGCAATTCAACAGAGACATGCATGTGTGCATGCTGAAGAGAGCTCCTTATGGGCTCAAGCAGTATTTGAGAGCATGGTACACTTGTATTGACAACTACATTCGCGGGTTGGGCTTCACTAAGAGTGAGACAGGGATGCCAACTTGTACTACATCATGGTTGGAGGGCTTCCACCCATTCTAGTGCTCTATGTTGATGACCTAATATTCACTGTAATAGACAACTTAATCTAGAATTGCAAAGAGGACCTTGCAAGGGAGTTTGAGATGAAGAATATGAGCCTTATGCACTATTTGTTGGGATTGGAGGTTTGGGAGGGTGATGGTAAGATCTTTGTGGGCCAGGGGAAGTACAGTTAGAGATTCTCTGAAGATTTCATATGCAGGAGTGCAGGCCCATGGCCATGCCTCTAGTCACAAACTGGTGGAAGGAAGATGCTACAATATACAAGCAACTCATCGAGTCATTGATTTACTTGGTCAACACACAATTTGGTATTTGTTTTGCTTTCAAGCAACTGAGTCAGTTCATGATGGAACCAACTAGAGTTCATTGGGTTGTTGCAAAGCATGTTTTGAGGTATCTCAGAGGCATAACGAATTAGATATTATGGTACAAATAGGTTGGTGATGTGAGGCTTGAGGGCTTCATAGGCACATATTGGGCATGGGCTCCACAGATAGGAAGAGTACTTCAGGTGGCATATTCAACATTGGGCCAACAATTGTTTCTTAGTACAACAAGAAGCGAAACACAATTGCACACAGTTCAACAAAGGCTTAGTACATGGCTGCTAGTTTGGTAGTGTGCGAGGCTATTTGGAGGAGGAAGTTGCTTGTGTGACATTTTAGACAAGGGATGGAGCCTATTGTGATACATTGTGATACACTGTGATAATTAGAGTTGCATCAAGCTCTCTAAGAAACCATTGTTTCATGATCGCTCTAAGCATATCAAGATCATGTATCATCATCTTAGAGATTGTGTATAAAAAGGGATAGTGAAACAATTGTACATTCCAACAGGGGAGCAGACAACAAATATCTTGAACAAGGCATTGGCAAGAAGCAATTTTGTCTATTTTAGAGACAAGTTGGGAGTTATACAAAATCTCTTCCTCGCTAAGAGGGAGAGCTTCAGTCTTGATTGAAGCAAGGACATCTTACACTAGCAGTTGACTTAGTTAACAAGTCAAAATTAACTTGTGTTCTAAAATTGTACTTTCCAGATATAACATGTTCAAGTTTCATCATTATTGTTTGCATGAGTTAGCGTGTGTGAGCTCCTTGCTTGTGGTGTGCGTCTTATTGAGTACTGAGTGCACATAGATTGAGGGATTTGCATTCCAAAATAGGAGGCCTTGTGCTCATGAATTTAGGGTCATGAAGAGAGGCTAGTGTGCAAGGATTTCAGGCTTGGTTGTGTGCAAAGGATAGGAGTTGTGATCAAGCTTGCTTCTGGGCAAGTCTAGCCTAGATGAGCATTAGAGTAAATCTATCCTCAGTAGACAAAGAGCCTTGTATTTGATTTGTACCATAGCAAGGAGAGGGTTTTCCCAGTTGGCTTTCCCAAAAAAAATTATTTTCTTGTTTGATTGTGTTATTTATCTCTGTGTTTTTTTATTTTGCCGCTTATCCATTGTTGAGAAATTTGGTGTTTTGGTGGAAAGAAATTAGTTTCAGATTGTTCATTATAGTAGTTGCATAATTTTGTGGAAAATCTACATTTAGATGTAGTTAAATTAGTTTCAACCCTAGATCTATCAAGCGTTGAGAGGGATGAAATATCTTTAAGTTTCTACCCTCTGAAAAATTTTTGCACATCAAAATATTTGATCCCTTTTGATGATTGATAGATTTGAGGTTTAGACGTTCCTATCTATATTGGTTTGTAGTTGGATAACCATAAAACATCTATTGTCAATTATAACATAATTATTTAAATTTTATATAGTTGAGATTATGGAATTTCTTTTTGTCACATTTAGGTAAGATGGGATAATTTTGTTAATGTCTAACAAACAACCAATAAATAGGGAAACAAGACGAGAGATTATTTTCAATAGTTAGTTATTAAATGGATAGTGGGAGTGTCTAGAACACATGTTAAAACATTACTAATAAAAGAGATAACTAACAATAAAGGAGAGAGTAGCATGATCTAGTTAAAATAGAATGGGCCATCCTTTGGAGAGCAATGCAAAGTTAGATGACATCCTTTGCAGAGCATTCCAGGCTTAGGTGGCTTTATTTCATAATCATAGGACGAGTTGTTGGGTGAAATGAATTGTCTCTATTAACATTGGAGGTTGGGGGGCAACACGTGATGATAGAATTTTTTTTGCCTGATTAGATTTGGCGCGTAGTACTTTGTATTGTATAGGTTTGACTTTGAGATCTCCTAGAGCTGGGGTTTTTATTGGTTGGGTGAGGGAAAGCCACATTCTCCTTTATTTTCCATGGATGGGGTTAAGTGGAGAGTTGGATTGAAGCTTATTGCCTCTAACAATCATGAAAGATAGATTGGAAGAAAAAAGTGACGAGCTTGATGGTATTGGGCCAAGAGAGATTGCACAAAGTTTCATGTTTGTGGATCATTTCCTCTTGGATGTATAACACTAGGCATCTCTAGTTGGGATAGTAAAAGAAAATCAAAAGGGAACCACTTGAGTTAAAAATAAGTGGTGGAACAATCCATGAATCTCGTAACATATGGGACATTTGGAAACAAAGGTACCTTAGAATTGATATTTTATCTCAAACCAAGGGATGTACTAGTTTGTCTTGATCCATATAGATGTTGTGAGCAAAAGTTGCAATTGCTCGAGGTGCAGATATATCATATAACATCTCAATATGATAAAATGATTTTGTTAATGTCTAACAAATAACCAAGAAATAGGGCAACAAGATTAGAGAGTACAAATAGTAGTCAATAGACTATTGGGATTTCTAGAACATTATTAGATGCTAAAAATATACTAAAAAGGAGATGTATAGTTAACAATAGAAGAGAGAGTAGCATGATCTTCTAGTTAAAGTAGAAGAAGACAACCTTAAAGAGATATGAGACATCATTGTTTATTGTAGGTAACCTTATTGATGTCCTTTGCAAGGCATTTGAGGTCAAAGGGGCTTGGAAGAAGCTTTGGAGTGAAATTAGTTGTTTCTCCTAATATTAGATTTAGAGGGCGGGGTGGTGGGCGGGGATTCTTGATTGAAATTTCGTTACTTGACCAAACTTGGTTAGTATTATTTTGTACAATTTGGGTTTGACTTTGAAATCTCCTATAGGTGGGCATTTATTGGTTAGGTTGTAGGAAACACACTGTCTCTTTGATTTTTGATTGATAGAGTCAAGAAGTGAAGATATTGGTTGATGCTTACTACCTCCTACAATTGAGATAGGTTGGAAGAAAGAAGTGATGTGCTTGATGCTACTAGGGCTTAGGATATTTTGCACAAATTTTCATGTTTGTGGATCATCACTTCATGGATGTATGACGGTAGGCATCTCTAGTTGGGATTGTGAAAGAAAATTGCAAGGGAACTCCTTGAGCAAAAAAATAGTGGAATAACCCCCAAATCTCATAATATGGGAAATCTGAAAACATTTGCAAACATTTGCAAATCCTTTAAAACTAATATATGTGGTGGTTCATTTTGATTTAGATGGTGGGAGTAAAACTTGTAATTGGTTGAGGTGGAGCTTGAGGCCATGTACCCAATGGTGCTAAATGTAGTCAAGATGAACTATGAGCTCGTGCACTTGCAGGGAATGTTCATAGTAAAATCCCATCTTGGGGGCCAAGAGTTTTTAAGGTGTTAATATATCAAAGAAATGAAGTGGTCTTTGACAACTAGTTTTTCTACATCTTGAATGGCCAATTTATTGGAAGAATAGAGAGTGATATAAGGGTATGTATCTCGCTAGAAGCAAAGTCCCATAGAGTATGGATCTTGTGAAGGAATAAATTGAGATTGAAAATGTCCTTTTGGGGTAAAGAATGGTGTGAACACAAATTAGACAATGGTTTGGGGGATTTCCTGTTTTCAATGGATCATAGATTAGAGCATGATAAACTACACCCTCTCAATACATGCTCAAGTTATGGAGGTCAAAAATGGTCCTCAAACTTGAACCCCATACATCATTGTGGGTTTGATGATGGTGTCAAAAAGGTATATCTTCATTGGGATGTCTTGAAAATGCAAATGGAAATATTGGTATGTGATTAAGGCCAAAGAAGCATATCACTTTTAGAGTTAAAGATGAAAAATGAAATCTACAGTTATTTGAGGGGTTGTGAAATGGACCCCCAACTATATGTACGTTATGACAATCTCCACTTTGTGCTTGTAGAAAAAGAAGTGACAATGCTCTAAAGATTCCAAATATCACACTTGTCTTTAGAGCCTTAGAAGGATCATAACGAGGGACTTCGGGGTTTAATACTTGCAACTTTTGGGACAAGGACACCCTCAAGATTGAATCAAGGGCCATCTGAAAGTCTACTAAACAACATGAGATTTAAAGAGATTAGTTCTTGGCTTGATCAATAATAACTCGTGTGAATGTGATTGGGCATCTGGTAGGAGTTTTTGGATAAGAACTATTTCTTGATTGAAAAATCAAGGGGATGATGCATTGTGACCATTACTGGGAAAGTCTAAGCAAATAACATAGTTGAAGAGATCAGTAATGTTGGATATAAGAGAATCGACACTATGCTTCAAGGATTTGACATGGAAGCTCCCACCATCAATTGCTCTACTTGAATTCAAAGTCTTGATGCCTATCTCTTGAGGAAAGAGTCAAGATGTGGCGATGAAAGTGTCAAGGTTGGGGTGTTGAGTTGGTAAATTGTAGGAGGTAACATGTGAGAATGAAATCATGGATCTTTAAGTGTTTGATAGAAAGGGGTGTTACTAGGGAGGGGGCCATGCCAAAAACATTCGGGAGATTGCAAGGCTATGCCAAAAATATCGTTGGGTGGGTTGGAGGATGTTTCATGGTAAGGACAAACTGAAGATATTTATGCATAGTGTTACACATTTTAAAACCAAATATTCATGGTATGGGGTTAAATGTCTAAGACTATGTTGCATATGGCATTGAAAAGTGAGATTTTTGGTCTTAAGAATTTTAAGGTTGGAAAACAGGTTGAAAGTAGGAAGGAGATGCAACATGTAGATGTTGTAGGCAACTACATATTCAACATTGAATTCTTTACAAGTATGTACGCTATCTAGTGGGTCAGGTGAGGTGGAGGGTGACGAGGGGGAACTGTGTAGGTGAAGTAATGAAGGCATGGTAGCAATGGGGATTAGATGGGAGACATAGAGGTCTTGGATTTGAGGTAATATATCTTGGTTTGCCTAGAAATAGTTGATAAACATTGATGCAACCACTAGGGGGGGACATTGTGTGTACTTGTTAGACTTTGGGTAGCTTAGGAACTCCTTGTGAATGATAACAATAGCCAAGCTGAGAGAAGGTGCCCCCCATAGTTTGGATGAGGTTGGAAGCATCAACTAAAACTCGATGAACCTCAACGGTAATTGGAATTTGGGTCTACGTCATGGAGACGAAGAATATCCTCCACCGAGCTATGGATTTGTGCTTTGGGAGGGTTCCCTGTGATGAATATTGGGAGATCTGAGTAAAGATCTAAGGCGAGGGTTACAAGTAGAATGTAGTGTGTGGAGCATGAAACTCGAAGGTGCAAGGTTGAAGTACCAAATGGCTTTGAACATGATATGGAGAGCTGGGGTGGTTGTGTTCCATGGAACCTAGACTCACGTGAACCTGGTATGTATCTCGGAAGCAACCATTACACTTTGGACCGGAGACTGTTGCTACCGAGGCAAGCCACTTCAGCAGAATTCTGAAACTTGTGATTTCTTCATGGGAGTGCAGTGGGTCAGAGTCATAACTCTATTTAAATTACATTTTGAAAAAACCTATGACCAAGTTGAATGGCCTTCCGTTATACCCATGTTGCAGATATTGGTTCTAAGACCTTATTTCTTGAAGGCTGTGAAAAGCTTGTTTTGAGGGTCTTCAACATGTTTATTCCAATTTATCATCATGAGTGGTGGATTACTTCCATCTGTTTCTTCTGTGGTCTCTCTAGTATATTCCACAATGGTATCAGAGCCATAATTCAGAACTCTATTTATTAAAATACACTGAAAAAACCTATGACCAAGTTGAATGGCCTTCCATTTTAGCCATCTTGGAGATAGTAGTTCTAAGCCCTTATTTCTTGAAGGCTGGAAAATCTTTCCAATTGATCCTTATGAGTGGTGGATTACCTTCATTTGCTGCTTCCTTGGTTTCTCAAGGTTCCTCCACCATGTTTATTTGCTGACACAGTTTACCAGATCACATGTCACTGCAATATTAACATCTATTCTTTGAGATTCTTGTTATTTTATATTCTCCTTAGGATGACATGTACATTTGAAAATATTCTCAGTAGACTTGGGATTCCACAACTGTATCTCATTTGGTATCATTTGCCTGGTATCAACCCTTTCAATGCTTGGTGGAAGGTACACTATGCTTTATGCCATAATGAACAATCAAGCGGCAAGCCTAAATTCAGAGCAATTTAGCAAGATGAAGACCTAGTATCCCCTTGATTGAGAATTATGCTCTGTTATGGCTTGGGAGATATAATTTCCGGTGTTCTCTTGGTGATTTGTCTGATGTTCTCTTGCTGCATCCGAATTTCATAACAAGCTGACTATGCTGATTATTGTTAATGGAATGGGGTTGCCTGTTTGTTAGTTTATTGTAAATTTGAACAATTTTTACAATTATAGTGATGTCTTTCAATGTGCATGCAAACATACATCTCAACCTTTTGGGCAATGTTCTTGGTAAAAGTGTACCTGCCTATGATTACCATGATTTTTAACTTCTATTTTTATTTTTATTTTACAGGGGTCCATCTTATGGCTCTCGAGGGAAAGTGCTGTTGGCTTTTGAAGAGAATGGATCATCTAAACTTGGTGTACGATTTGATAGTCCAATTCCAGAGGGTGTTGACCTTGGTGGTCTATGTGAAGAAGATCACGGTTTCTTCTGTAGTGGTAACATCCTGGCACCAAAACTAGAACTCCCTTTTATGTATTGATTTATTGCAGTTTTTACAAGACTTCATTAAATATTGCATTTTGTTAACAGCAAATGAACTTCGGTTAGAAAGTTCTGCTGCAGAGGATATGGACAAGCTAGTGATCAATGCACTTTTTGAGGTAGTTTCTTTTTATATTTCAATGAAATTTGATCATACGGTTATAATCTGGGTAAGTTTTAAATATTCTGCTTTGTTTTCTAGGTTGTGACGAGTGAAAGTAAGAATGGCCCTCTGATACTTTTCATGAAAGATGTTGAAAAGTCAATTGTAAGCAATTTAGATTTTCATTCCGCCTTAAAAAGTAAACTCGAAATGCTGGCTGATAGCATTGCAGTTATTGGGTCACACACGCAGGCTGACAGCAGAAAAGAAAAGGTAATTTTTTGTTGTTGCCGTACACTGATTGCTTGCACTGGTACTGGAAGTTTGAATTTATACAGAGGTTTTGCCTTCTGTTTGAGTTGATACAGAGTTGATTTATTCATTTTTTCTGAGTTGTGGGTATTTTTTATTTGGCAGTCGCATCCAGGGGGTCTTTTGTTCACTAAATTTGGAAGTAATCAAACTGCTCTCCTGGACTTGGCTTTTCCAGTAAGTTTACTGTAATTGTTTGGACAAGATATTTTTTTAAGCATCCAGAAATTTACATTCCCCAGTCAATCATTTGAAATGAGGTGTTGTATGTGTAGTGTTCTTTTTTTAATCATATGAATACATTCAGTGAACTGTTCATTTAAAGGAGGTTCAAAGAGCATTGACTGATGTGCTTTATCTGATGTCAATACGATGTCAATATCTTCGAGGTTATATAGAATGCTGGTGCTTTTTGCTTATGTAAAGATAACTGTAAATCTTTGTCTTAGATATGGTATTTTTGTTAATTTGACATCCACAGATGTAGTAGCATTTAGAAGCTAGAGACTAGTCTTTCACATATCTAATGTCTAACTTACTAAATTATTTGTACGTTTAGAATGCTCTAAATTTATCCTGCTACACTATAGTGAGTCCTTTTCATACAGTGAACATTGCAATCAGCTTTCAGTTTATTAAACAGCAAGGACATGCAGGAGTAGACTGGTATTTCTAACGTAATAAAGTAGATTGGTGTTTTCAAAGTGCTTTTCATAGTTTTGGTACAATGCAGAAATCTTCTAATATTTGGGTGAATATAATAGTTGTATAATTTTCCAAACCCACTGTAAAATATTTGCATTATTTCTACAGATGTAATATCACATACACAAAGGGCATTGGTATCTGCAATTCATTAGGATAGTTTCTACAAGGAACATATTTTAATGCAATTAATTAGCTTTCTGAAAATGCCACTCTTCCATACAAATGTGAGATCCTTCATGAGCCTTGGATCACCTTTTCCCAGGTGGGTGCAAAGAATATATGGTATGTAGTTTTGTTGTGTTACAGCAAGGCTTTGAAAGGTCTTGTCTTGTGTTATAGATATAGATAAGATATAGATGGTAACTGTTTTAGAAAAATAAAACATTGGTTTTTCATTAAAATTAGGTAAAACATTTATTCTTATTACAATAAATGGAGTCAGCCCTATAATTTCTAAATTTGTTTCTAGCATAGACAGATCATCATGGATATTTATTTACAGTTTCAATATGAGAAACAATATGCTTTTGTAAGTATGACTTAGAGACTTTCTATCCTCTTAAAGCAATTGATTACTTAACATACATAATAGATAAAAACATCAATGGAACATTATGTTTTCAGCTCTTTGTACATTGACAATTGACCATGGTCATTACTCTACATATATATTGGACAACAAATAGAATGCTTAAATAATGAAATATTTTGCTTGACAATTTAGTTCCCACTTTCTATGTCTCTCAAATGACAATAAGTTTTATCAAGCTTTTCAACCATTGTTTTGATTAAATAAAATCTGCATCAATCCTCTAATTGTCATATTCAATTATTGGAAACAACGATTGCTAACCATTACTCAAACTCTTTCAAATAGATAGTTACTAAACCAAGAATCGAGGGGAGAGGAAGAGATCTAGGGTTCAGTTCGAGAAGGTGTGCAATTAGATTTCCATCCTTTGACCTTCGTAGAGTATTTAATGCCATAGGCGGATGTGGTGTGTGAATCGATTGAAGCAATTTTAGCTTTGATCGGGGTTAATCTTGGAGGTGGTGAGCATTTATGAACGAACACTATTGGAGAATTTAATCTCTTCATCTTCCTCCCTCGTCTTGAACCAATCTGCGTTTCTTGCAGGTGGTTTCGAGGACAAGGGAGAAATATTGGTCAAGAGGAGGGAGGGGACAAGGCAAGAGGAGGCGAATGCAGGTGAGACATTTTGTCTCTTCCCTTGATGAGATCGAAGTGGTTTAAGCGGAGAGTTAGTTAAATTAGGGTTTTTTACAAATTACTCTGAGGCTTAATGCCATCCGAATATTCATTAAAAAATGGGTTAATAGTATTAGAAAAAGAATAACATTTTATTTGACATTTTGTTTATATGGGAAATAACTTTTTTCTTATTTTTCTAAAGATGGATGATTGTGATAATATTGATAAAAAATTATAGGCCTTATGGAAGGTCCTTGTTAAAAAGTTTTTCCTTGGTCACCTAATTAATATTTCTTTGAAAAAATAAAATGAAATGACACGAGCTAAAGGTCAAAGAGCTCTAACCAACCCAGTGAATTATTTCTCCCCATTATGATTAGAAGGTTGTTATTCGCCTCTTTTATAAGAGGGCGTTAGCTAGAGGAACTCCGATGTTTCATAGGATCTAGAGTTACAATATGTTAAATTTTAGGATTGGAGGATTTGATGCTTGTTATTATTGTAAAAACATTATGACATATATTGTTTCCTAGAATTTTTTTGATAAATGTACTTCTTTTGGTTAAAAGATGATATTTAAAACTAATATATCCAAAGTTACTTAGAATTATTCCCCACAACCTCTTGGCCCCAAAATGGCCTTCTATATTGAGGATTTCCCATGTGTTGTTGATGGCATCATCGTTGTATATAATTATCTCCCATGTCATCTGTTAAACAATTTTGAGGATCCACTTGGGCTAGTTGAGGGCTTATCAACACCCATTGTAGTCGAAAGGAAAACACCACATTTAGATGTCGAGCTTTGTAGGAGATCCCTAGAGGGAAGCAACCCTAGGGATACTAGATTGATCACCTCGTTTTATTTGATCTTGTATGTCGTGGGTACTAAAAGCCCATTGAATGTTGTCAGTTAAAGAGTGTTCCCCCCAATATGTGATGATTATAGTACCCTAGTTTCCATTTGGGCATCATGGATCTACTTCTATTTCATATCAAGGATTTTTTATTTTTAATGTTACTTTTGCCACCTTCGACAACACAGGGACAAGCATGCGTTACCAACTTCCTTTTAATTGTTGGAGGTTGTTTGCCTTTGATGTTAGGGGAATCTCTAGGGGAGGCACCTTACTTCCTTCGATTACTAACTAACCTAGGTTTCTCAACTTGGACATTCTTCCATGGATTTTTAGACATTGTATTAACCCTGCTAGAGTGTTGCGTATTGACAAAACTTTGGGGAATCTCTAGGGGAGGTACTTTACTTCCTTCGATTACTAACCAACCTAGGTTTCTCAACTTGGACATTCTTCCATGGATTTTTAGACATTGTATTAACTCTTCTAGAGTGTTGCATATTGACAAAACTTTGTTTCCAATTCAAGCATTGATAATTTGATACAAATGTGAAAAAAATTGATCTCGTCTTGATTTTGGTGATTGTCTTCATCTTTCTTTTTTTATTTATGTTTCTCCCATCTCACTATGTTTTCAATCCCCATTTGTACACATTGTTTAAGCATCTTAGGGTTTATTTATTTCTTGCTTCTTTATTTCAAAGTTGTAGAAATGGTTCATTCAAAAATGAAGGCAATCAAAAATATTGCATTGGTGAAGAAGGGCACTATTGCTTGTAAGGCTCTTTATCGTTTTTCAATCATAACAATTCTTTGGGAAGATGCCATCATTATCTTTGTGCCATCAATTGCAATAAAACTAGTGGTTTTTATTTGGAATAACTCGACATAAAGGCTAGTTATCCATTGAGAGGATAGAAAGTAAAAGTTGCTAGAGCATTGGAAAAGGTGCTTTCGTCCAATCTTCAGAGTTGTCAAAACACTGGCAAGGTGCTTTCATCCGATCTAATTGATGATAAAAAGATCCATAATTTTTTTTGATATTAGGCGAGGTATATCATAGGGATTGGACACTTATATCCACTCCCAAGGAGTATGGGTTTATGTAAAGAAAAATAAACAAAATTGAGACCAATTTGAATGAAATGACTAAATAATTCCTAAGTGCAATTGATGGCATTATAAGAATTAGAATGAATACTCTTAGGATTTTAAAGGCCAAATTTTGATAGAAATTGTATATTCTCGATTGAAATGCAATGATCATGGAAGCCTAGATAGAAAGACAATGATTGGAATCTTCAGAAAACAATAGACAAGAAATTTATGTTCTTCAAGAACTAAGAGTTGGTTTCAAGACTACTACTTCGGAGTTTATTTGGAGGGAAATGACTTCTCTTCATTCTTTGGATGAGGAAGGGATGGAAGGTCTTGTTATTTTAAGTTTTAGCAGTATTGCATGGGTGAAGAAGGGTACTATTGCTTCCAAACTTCTCTTTTGTCATGTTTCAATCATACTAGGACTTCGGAAGATGCCTAAGCTACCTTTGTCATTTGGAATCACCACACACGAAGGACATGTAGCCAATGAATAGTGTAGAAAGTGAAAGTTACCAAAGCATTGACACAATGCTTTCATCCAATCTAAATAATAATAATTCATCCCTAGAATTTGATGTATTTGATACTGGGTAAAAGCCTTCGATAGGGTTCAGAGACCTAGCATAAAGATTTCTAGAGAGTATGGCTTATGTAAAGAAAAAGAAAATGGAAGTGGGACCAATTTGAATCTAATGACTAAATAGTTCCAAAGTGTGGGGGATCAAATTTCAAAAATAGAATGGATACTTCTAGAATTTAGAGTCCAAAGCTAGAAGGAAATGATTATCCTCAATTTAAATGCAAGGGGATTGAAAACCCAAATTGAAAGGTATTGATTTGAATGTTTATAAATGATAGACAATAAATCTGTTTCTGTCATCAAGTAGTAAAAGTTGTTTTAACTTGTCTACTGTAGTGGTGTTTGTTTGGAGGGAAGTGACTTCTCTCCCTTCTTTGGATGAGTAAAGGATGGGAAGTCTCATTATCTAAAAATTTTGGTAGTTCAATTACAAAATCAATTTGTTAATAAAGAGTTGTTAATATTTATGCTTGTTAGGTCCTGAAAGGTGAGCAAGAACCTTAGGTTTTTGAGAGTGATTTTAACATGATTGAAGACACCACAATTTTTGGATTAGCTTCAATGGAGTTTCATGTTTTATTCATATAACATTGATTTTCTCGGTCTAATAATTAGAGGATAGATTCAATGGGTAATAAACCTGGTTTTATACATATAACATGTTGTAGAATAATTAAATGCATCTTGTTTATGGCATCTTTTGCCTTAATTGTTGCTACTAGTGGAATGCTACAAGTAAACTGTTGCCTTAAAGGCAAAAGATGCCATAAACAATGCTATTGTTCAAAATTGCAGTACATGGACATTGTAAACT
Organism: Pinus albicaulis; assembly: GCA_034641835.2. Taxonomy (NCBI): domain Eukaryota; kingdom Viridiplantae; phylum Streptophyta; class Pinopsida; order Pinales; family Pinaceae; genus Pinus; species Pinus albicaulis. The sequence goes on from CM076581.1 coordinate 1,113,615,746, forward strand.
TTCATATTAATCAGATAAGACCATGGAAGTAGCATAATGGGACTAAAAGATACATCTAGTGTGAATACAATGTGGAAGTGCAAAAGCAAAAGGAAAAAGTGCAGACTAGATAAGTGTCTATTTGAGCTAATCACTAGGTTTAACTAAAACAAAATCCAAAAGTAATGTCTCATAAGTATAGGAGTGAGGCAATATGTCAGTCTCTTGGTCTTTATAACCAAGGCCGAAGGGGGTGGCTGGGGTGCTTGCTAGTTGTCGAAGTCATTGGGCACCATAGTGGGATCTGACTATATGATCTTGTGGGGTCATAAGAGTGAGGGAGCCTCTCTCCTAACATTCAATGTCAAAGGAAAGAAGCCTTTATAGAACTTACACTACTTTGTTGAAATTGGGAGGTAGTCTGATGGGTTTGAGGTGCCCTAATCAAGGTCTGTCCAGGGTTGATTTGTTTCTCACTATGATGATGTGCAGTTAGAGGTTTGGTTTGGCCCCATTGAACTGGTGTTAGTTTGGCCCCATTGAACTGGTGTTAAGGATATTGATTGACATCCCAGGTGCAGGTTTAGGGCACAAACGGGGTATCCCCACTTTGTGGTCTACAATATGCTGAAGATCCCTTTGTCTCTTGTTGCTTTGATCCAGTCGCTTTTTTTCTGTCCTACACAGTGAGCAGAAATATTAAAGTCTCTGAGCAGAAACATTAAAGACTCTAATTCATGCGGTTTTTGCAGTGATGACATTTGATACCTCAAAATTTATAATGCAGTCCATGCTCCCATGATGACACTTATGCTTCAAATCAATACCCTGACTCTATAAATTCATGTCTTATTCCTAGGGAGGCAAATACAAAATTTGGCTCGTTGTCTTTGTGCTATCAGTTGATGCTCTTATGGGTATGGCCTATTTTCTATTTAGGGCACACAAATGTAGTCTAATGGGCTGTGCTATTTATTTCCTACTCCGCTGCTTTGAGAAACCTTGGATCTTTAAGCAGAGGATTAATTGGAGAGGGCACTGGTCACCAAGATTGATATGAGTAGATAGAACACATTGATTGAGAATTTGTAAGCAGCCGGTGCACATCTTCTAAGCGATTGTGAAAGGTGGGTGTCTATTTAAGCATGAAGTTGCTCTTGAGCTTTGTCAACCTTGGATCTTTAAGGAGAGGATTAATTGGAGAGGGCACTGGTCACCAAGATTGATATGAGTAGATAGAACACATTGATTGAGAATTTGTAAGAAGCCAGTGCAGATCTTCTAAGCGATTGTGAAAGGTGGGTGTCTATTTAAGCATGAAGTTGCTCTTGAGCTTTGTCAACACAATACAAAATCTCTGTTCTTGAAAAAATGTGCCAAGTTATAATTTATTGTTCCATAGTATAAGAGCAAATATCACAAGAGAAAACATTCTACAACTCCATGAAATGAAATTAATTCATAGGAAGGATTGTTTGACTGTACTGTGTTCATGGACTGGTTGTACAAGGCCATCATATTGTTCTAATGTCGAGACAGATTCCTACTTTGCTGTCTTTAAATTTAGGACTAATTTTGATTTTGATTTTGATTTGAGTTGTTCAGTATTCTTCTGAAATTTGAATCTAAAATATAAACAATTGAACCTCTATCTTCTTATTATTATCTTATATGGATAATGCACTGACTTTTGGAAAAATGCAGGATAACTTTGGGAGGTTACATGAAAGAAACAAAGAAGCTCCAAAAGCAATGAAGCTTTTGTCTAAACTCTTTCCTAACAAAGTGACTGTGCAGATGCCTCAGGTATCTAAATATTCTTCAAATATATGATGACTATTGTTGTGTACATCAATTCCACAGTTAATGAATTTCTCATTTTAAATACAGGAGGAATCCCTTCTTGTTGATTGGAAACATCAGTTAGAGCGTGATGTTGAAACACTTAAAGCAAAGGCAAATCTTCTTCACATTTGCAATGTAAGTTGTATTTTTTTTTGTATGTTGTTGCCTCATTTATTTTAGTCAAATTTTGGAATTGCCTTTTCTGTATAGAATTCTTAGCAAATTTAAATTCAGTTTTTAACTTAACAATGAATTTGGCATGAAATTGTCAAGCTCTTCTTTACTTTTCCTACCACCATAACCCTTCAATCTAGGGGTTTTGGGTGATGGCATCTTCCCACCATTTAATCCCAATTAGCTTTCCCTTTCTTTCCGTCTTGGCCTCTGAGCATCAACCATATTAAAGTACCATAGACAAACCAGTGAGCTTGTGGAAGTTCATCAGTTATCCACTTCCAAAATTGTGCTCTTTCTTTTGCAATGCAGGTTACATGATAATTTACTAATTGCAACATGTGCACATCAAGATTAATAAAAATTGACATTAATTCCTCTGGTCCACCTGCTCTCTAAATTCTAATGGATGACAACAACAACAATATAGGCAGAGACGAGATTTGCTACATCTCCCTTTCATCATTGGTGGGAAAGTAAAAATGCCTGCATTTTACCAAATAAAGTTTAATGAACTTCTGAAAAGAAAATACAGTTTTTTTTCTTTATTGTAGACAAAATGTCTAAATTTTGGAGTAAGGATCCCTCCTACATTGCATCCTGATACATTCATTGGGTTAGAGAGAAATGGAATCCATGTTACCCTTGTTAACATTATCACCTAGGCCTTTTGAAGGAGTTCAAGGTTGATGGCATTTTGGGGTTAAAAGACTCCTAGGATTTTAAGAGAGGACACAAACGGTGTGCCCTTTTGTTGCGGCCTCCAAGGGTGACATTTTGAGGGGATTGTATTGGCTCCTTGACTGTGGATGAGGCCATTGGCTTTCTTCAAGCTAGCACAGCAGAAGTCAAAGGTTTGCTATCTTGTGCTTTTTGGGCTATTGTGGCATGTGTCTTGTGAATTTGTTTGGACCACTTGAACCCATACATCTTCAATGTCCTTGTTAGTTTGAGGCATACTTGCAAATATTGGCAATGTAGAGAGTCTTTGAACTCACTGATACTCGGTGGAAAAAATCATGATATTTTGAGGGGTATGAAAGTGTCACTATATTTTGAAAATATTATGATATGTTAAAATGTTACAAGATGATGTAAAATATAGGGGATATTTTGAAAATTTTGGATTTTTTTGTTCATTTTGAAGAGAATATAGGGGATTGAAAGTAAAAGGGTTATTCAGTGTTATATCCTAATATTTTTTTCATTGAGTTTTCTGATACCCTGTTATTTCTGATAAGTTTCTTTTCTGTCTCTTGGCATTATATTCACCAACATGATATTTGCAACATTGGGACATTGAAGAGTGTGAGTTGCTGGATCAGAGCCTTTTCTTTTCAAGTCTTTAGACAAGTTAATTTTAAGGCAGAAGTTAGAACCTGTTCTGAGGAGGTTTAGAGAACCTTCTAGGTTGATGGCAGATTAAGTTTCCCAGATGATTTTGATATAAAGGAATGAACAAAATTGCATGGTCAGGCCAGGATTTTTTTTCTTATACAGGACAACAGAGCCGTGGACACTGCCTAGCTGAAAAGTCTTCTAACCATCGGGAGAATTTTAGAAAAGTATTCATGCATACCCAAGTGCTGCAAGAAGTGATAGCTCAACATGCAGACTATTTGGAAATAAAATAGAAACTGGCCTTTAGTCAGCCTTCTGCTACTTTAGGAATGCCAGCGATGTAGTTTCCACATCTCAATCCAGTCCTAAATCAGGATAATCTGATAATCTCATGACATATATTCTCATATTCTGAAACAGGGATATCAATAGAAATTTCATCAGGCTTGTTTAAATTTACCTTGTGATACACCTTGGGGATGAATTTCAGGGGTCTTTTTGGGGAAACCATTGTATGCTTGCTTTCCAATCACAGAATTGTTGTGCATAACCATGGCATTTTTTGGATAAAATAATCTGTTCTATGGCCTTCATGGAACTATTAATGGTAAGCGCTATCAATAATTGACCATCATAGGTGAGCTAATCTGGATGGATGGCTGGTAAATGTTGAAAAATGGACTGTACTAGCAACAAAGCACGTGTACTACAGCACCCTACCTTGATAAATTTTTAATAAATAGATAAGGGTTTCTTTTTGTCTTTTCTTGGAAGAGATGTTAAATCTCACCCAATTTGTCTCTTACTTAGTTATTTGTGTAAGCACAGCAGTACTTAAAAGCAATTACCTAGCATTTATTTATTTATTTTTTCTAGATCAAAGCAGTGACAACTTATTTCTTTTTTATTTTATTTTATAGGTTCTATCTCGTAATAATTTGGAATGTGATGGCATTGATGCAATTTGCATTAAGGATCAAGCTCTTACGAATGAAGGTGAGTGCAACATGCTGAAAATCTGGTTTTCTTGAATTAATCTTTAATGTTTGAAAAGACTACATATTGAGTCTGCATTGCGGTATGCAAAATTATATAAATTTTAATGTATACGAATTGAGATCCACATTAGTAAATTGGGTTTAACCCATCAGACATAAATGCCATGCATGTTTATTTCATTTGTTATCCATTATGGAACATTCTATCTATAATATCATATATATATGTCATCCGGAGTGGGGAAATAGGTATGAGTTTTAAAAATGACCGGTTCCACATATGAATACTGGGCTAGTAGATGGAGTCCAAACGGAATTGATCCAACCTTGTTTGATGGTTCAAGTACTATAGCATAAAAGCTTATGATGTTCTATCTTGAGTTCTTCTGTCCAAATATTGCTTACTTGGTCTATAGCTTGAAAGTGATATGGAACCTGATGCCTATCCATGAGGTGCTGTGTTGTAACTGTGTTAGACAGTATTGAGATATACGTCCCGTTGTTTCTTTCATTGATGATGAATTGGAAGGCAGACACAAGGGTCTTAACAAATTCTTTGACTATCTGTATTGGACTGAAACAAAGAAATTTATAGTTGACAACCCAATGTTTTCCAGCTTGCCTAGAGTGGCTGAGAAAATGGGAGTTCCGATAAAATATTAGTCTTCTACATTTTCTGCTTTGCTGGCCAATATAAGTAATTTTTAGATGATGGAGAATTTTGTAATCACCAAAATTTCCCCAACTTATCTAACCTTTCAACTTTCGAAGGATAGTCCAGGAAAGGCTCCAGGTTGACTAAGGTGTTCGCTGCAAAACAGAGAATACTGGTGGTTTTTCCACACATGCATATTTACCTGGCATCAAGAATACTGACCAAGACATGAATTGGTTTCTGGCTAAGATAGTCAACAAGAGATTTATTAGCATCCGATCTGTATGAGTAAATTGTCTATTTGCTAAGTGAGAAATCTTCGCAACTTTGCTAGCGAAAAATTTCAGAATGACGAGTAATTGGTTGCCCCTTCTGATAAAGAACAACACCCAAGGAAAAATGGTGTCTGTTTCTTACTGAAAATGGCTGTTGTGTGTCAAAATGATTAATTACCAGTGTGGCACACAATGCATGTAAAAGTTGCTGAGGAGCTTTGTCAGCTGTTGAATTCCAGGAGAATTGTTTATGATTGCTGTAAGATGATCAAGAGGATGTGCAGTATTTAAAAAAGGATAGAATAGAGTAACTGTTCTCTGACTAGTTGTTCGGCAAGTACAAACCATTACGTGGACTCTTTTGTTAACATAATTTCCAAATTAAACTCTAAAAATGCTTCCTCAGTCAAGAATCTATGAACTTTATTGGATTTATTATTGATTTTGCCGCGAGTCTTTATATAAATAGACATCTTCCAACTGTTTGCTTCAACAAATGCTTCTGGCAGTTTATTGGAAAGAAAATCTTGGATAATTGACTATTTTATTTATTAGTCATGTTAGCTGTTGGAACTTCTTGACACAGACATCTTTGTTGAGGATGATGGGTGCTGTTATTGATTTATATCTCTCCTGTGACACACCCTTGTTATCTTTTCTGTTGATTGAACTTGGATCTGTCACCTTTTTCTGCACTGCACTGCACTGCTATTTCATTTTACCTTGTTAATTATATTTCTTTGTCGTTGGCCCCATAAATGCATTACACATGATCTGGTTGCTAAAATGCTCAGTATCTGTTGAGTTTCAGGTGCAGAGAAAATTGTCGGTTGGTCTTTGAGCCACCATCTTATGAATAATTGTGAACCATGTGCCAGAGATGGAAAGCTTGTCATCACTAGTGAAAGGTAATCACATCATATTTTCCCAGACACCACATTTTTTTTCCTGCACATCTATAGGTATCTCATTTTTTACTTGAATACTTTTGGATTCTACCAAAATTCTGATTTTGAAGTAAACTATTGTTATGCCAGTGTTCGTTATGGGCTGAGCATATTACAGGGTATTCAAAATGAGTCACGAGGTTCCAAAAAGTCACTCAAGGTAAAGCCTAAAATTCTAGCAAGTTCTGTGCTTCTGTTGATATCACTTTAGTGTTCAATTATTAATACCATGTATGTTTTCAGGATGTTGTAACTGAGAATGAGTTTGAAAAGAGACTTTTGGCTGATGTGATTCCACCAAGCGACATTGGAGTGACCTTTGAGGATATCGGAGCTCTGGAGAATGTGAAAGATACACTGAAAGAGTTGGTGATGCTTCCTTTACAAAGGCCTGAGCTATTTTGTAAAGGACAATTAACAAAGGTTGGATAAAAGTGTATAAAGTATTTTTAGTAACTGCCAATAAAATGTCATAGTTTCACTTGATTTTTTTTTTCTTCTAGTGTACATTACATCTATAACATCTATATGATTCAATTTAGTTAGGTGTAAATACTAAATAATCATTTTCATCCTTCATTGCAGCCTTGCAAGGGTATCCTTCTGTTTGGTCCTCCAGGAACTGGGAAAACAATGCTAGCCAAAGCTGTTGCAACAGAAGCTGGTGCCAATTTTATAAATATTTCAATGTCAAGCATTACATCAAAGGTATGGTGTCAATTGGATTGGTAATTGTTGTCTATTTCTTTTTATACACTTATTTAACAATCACATTGAAGTGTGTTTCTCTGGTTTGCAACGGCAGTGGTTTGGTGAAGGTGAAAAGTATGTCAAAGCGGTATTTTCATTAGCGAGTAAAATTTCCCCAAGTGTCATATTTGTTGACGAGGTGAGTTTTTAATCTTCAATGGTATCCCAAGCTGTTTTGTGTACATTATAATCTGTTCCATTATGTTTTTATATCTTTGTAGGCCTTATCATGGTTTCTCCTTTGCAGGTTGACAGTATGTTGGGTCGAAGGGAGAGTCCTGGAGAACATGAGGCCATGCGTAAGATGAAAAATGAGTTTATGGTAAACTGGGATGGATTGCGCACTAAGGACAAGGAACGAGTACTAGTTCTTGCTGCAACCAATAGACCTTTTGATCTTGATGAAGCTGTCATTCGAAGGCTTCCCCGGAGGTGTGCTTGATCAGTTCTGGTTCAGTGTATTATTTTTGTTAATTGGCAGTTCCTCTCTGAAATAGAACACGAGTGTATGTGACATGATTGTTTTCGTTACTGATGTACACATTGCAATGGTTTTGCAGGTTAATGGTGAATTTGCCAGATACAACAAACAGGGCAAAAATCTTGAAGGTGATACTTGCAAAAGAGGAATTGGCACCAGACGTGGATTTGGATGCAATTGCAAGTATGACAGAGGGATATTCTGGGAGTGACCTCAAGGTAGTTTCATTTTAAGTTAATAATTTCCTTTGTTGAATTTATTTGGAATTGAGTTATGTTGCAGGGTTTGTTGTCCTAATATATGATTCCTCCTCTATTGTAGAACTTGTGTGTTACAGCTGCATATTGCCCTATCCGAGAAATTCTGGAAAAAGAAAAGAAGGTATTCCTCTTTTCAGAGCTTTGGTTACTCTAGTGCTTCCACAGTTTCAGAGGAATATTTAGAATTTGCTTACTTGTTTAATTATTAAATAGCGGTGCTCTAGTATGTGTGTGACATGGGTGGCGAAGGGCATTGAGCTCTTTGTTGTGTTGGACATCGGTTGAGTGTCTGTATACACACATAAACATCGATACATTTTTATATCAAATATCTAAAGAGTCATATGATGTAACTGATTTAAAAAAGAGTAAAAACATGCAAACACATGATTACTGATTTCATTGGTCAAGCAATAATTTCTTTCAGATGATTGAAGACCCCAACTTTGTAAGTGTCATGTTAAGTATTTTTATTTTTATTTTTTATTTCAAGTACAAACAGGTGACATTTTACTGAGAGCTGTATTTAATCGGTATTTTTTCTGAAGTCACTCAGACTTTGTGCCTGGTCTTGTTCTTGACTGTGCCATTGCGGTGATATCCTGGCTGTCACCCCCAGGATGCAAATGGAACAATGTTCTGTCTGTAGGCTAGTTGTCCTCGTGGTCCTTTGTGCCTCCTGGATAGAGTGGCATGAACCCCTCCTACCTTAATGACTGTATATAGAATATGTATTACACATTTATATTGTAATAATGAATGTCAACCAAATCAAGCACAGCTTTGGTGTCGTAAATCTGGCATTGTGTTTATGTTGCATTTGGGTTTTTATTAATGAGACATTTCCTTTGGGTTGTCGCTTGTCATGTTGATTCTGTTTTTGACAGAGCTAATGTTTTACTGCTATTGAAAATCTTAACAGGAAAAAGAGCAAGCAGCAGCAGATGGCCGACCTCCGCCAGCACTGAGCGTCAGCGATGATGTTCGCCGTTTGAATATGAATGATATGCGATATTCCCATGAACAGGTTCGGGTTTTAAATATTTTATGCTTTTATTGCAGAATAAATTGGTTCTGAAGATGCAAACATGTGTCTTGTTTTATGTTTCATTGTGTGTTTTCACGTTATTGCAGGTATGTGCTAGTGTTTCTTCAGAGTCAGCAAATATGACAGAGCTACTTCAGTGGAATGATCTGTATGGTGAAGGAGGTTCAAGGCGGAAAAAGGCACTTAGTTATTTTATGTAGGCAAGCTATGTACATAAACAGTAATTACAAATTGGCCTGGACTCTTATTTATTAATTATGGAGGTGGTCCTTCGGCAGCCTTTTCAAGTGGAATGTATCCAATACCGAAGTTGCCATCTGCGTGCCATGTATAATAGTGTTTTGCTTACTGGTTCTCGGAATTTAGAGTCCGAGCTGATTTTTGGACATTTTCTTAGTGGGCTTAGAAGTATTTTTTGTACAAGGATCACTGCGAAGGCACCTGTGCATTGGTTAATTTGACCTGTGAAGCTATTCCGAAACAAGATGTATATGTGAAATCTGCTGATTCTACCGAGAATCTATTCGCATTAGTGTTTGCAATCCTTCTCATGCCATGCCCCAGGTTCTGTTGGTATTATCTAGTCTCAAATCTTTCTTAAAGCAAACGCTAGCGATTTACACAAGTATAATAGATGCCATATGACGATCCTTGTTATTTTTACTGACTACATTTTTTTATAGACAATTAACCCTTTTGGTTTTTTAATCTATGTTTTATTTTCAGTTATATGATGCATCTTGAAATTCTGTTGTGCAGATAATGATTTTTTTGGTTTGATCTTAAAATATTGTCAGGTCAGGTCAGCAGCAGTGGTTTAGTGGTTGAGATGGATGTTGACCTAGGTTCAAATTCCGATGGTTAGTTTTGATTACGTGCATGAATTGGTTGAATATCAGCCATGATCACATTTGGTTGAGCTTAACTGCCCCGAGAGCCCATTTTATGGTAATAAGACAGTTAGGGTTCATAACTCTCTCCTTGCATAAGAAGAGTATATGTGATATGATTAATTACATTATGATATGTTACTGTAATATTTACAGAGAATTCTATTAATGAATATTGTCATTTTTTTCCTATTATTATTTTCTTTTCTATTTTCGACAACTCTCTTTAGCTTTCGTTTCTGGATGAATGGCGTATGGGATGAATGGTGTTTTTAAATGCCATGGATGTGGTATCATCAGAGTAAATATTTCCAGTTACTGTTCAGTTTGTCGTTATCGGTGACTCTTTTCTCATGGTAAAAGGACCATATATTTTATATCATCAATACCATCCTGATCTGTTACTGCAAATTTTTATATATTTATAATGAATAGATGGACTGTTTGTAAAGCTTTTTCTTTGGTCAGCCATTGTTTAAAGTGTTCTGAATATTGTAGCACATCATTGTAGTTATTTTTAGTGGTGTCATTTTATATGTTATGGATGTAATGCCACATTGTCGATTTTGTCAATTAGTGTTCACTTGCCATTGTCACTTGAATTGAACTTCTTTACGTTTTTACGTTTTCAATTGAAATACTATGAAAGTTTTTACGTTTTTGATTTGGTGGTCACTTTGTGATTGTTATTTGAAGCAATAAAACTAAAGATGTCATTGTGACTTGAATTAACATTAGACCTGAAAACACTTGTCTCCCAAAAGTTTTAAATTTAACATATTAGATTATACACTTGTATAGATAAACATGAAGTATTATGGTAAAATGTGCCTGCTTTTCAGTTGGTTGTCATTTTGTCAGTGTCATTTGAAGCAATAAATCTAAAGATGTAGTAAAACTTGTTTATTGGATGTTCTAAATTTGACATCTCACTTTAGACGAATGCAAATTTTTTTACACAACTATGACATTTTTTATGCATTTTTTAAAAAATGTAAAAATGGTTTGTTAAAACTTTAAAATTTGACATTGAACTTATAAAATTGCAGGACTATCACAAAGTATACCGTGCACTTAATGAAATAATAGAGCACTGACAAAATTTGCAATGCACTTCTTTCTACATTGGGAAATATGCCATTAAAAAATATGCCATTAAAACTCAGGGTGGATGCATTACATATAATTGATGTAGCGTAGCGTATGTTGGTTTTTAATGTGAAATTGGTTCATAGTAAGCGTTAATCAAGCCTATCTTAACTAAACATATTTACCAGCATCAATATTAAATTGAGATGGTAACCACCATTTCTGTTCTAAAACAATTCATTATTATTCTTATTCTTGTGGAAGTTACATTTAAACAGCTCTACATTTAAACTAAACAAAACTATACCAGAAAGTGAATTAATAGCTATTTATATATATAGTTCTGTAAATCAAATTAGACAAAATGGCTTGCTTGCATAACTAACACTAAGATGAGCAAAATGTTCTTGTTTGGGACTAGATGGTCATGAAGCATGTTGATGCCGATAGTGGCAGCTTGCATGGCCATTGAAACTTGGGATGGTAATTCACAACATTAAGCCAATCGTGGCAGTTTGCATGGCCATTGAAACCAAAAACATGAATCAATTGGTAATCCAAAGACGTGAACTTGGTTATGGTGTACATGCCTATGGCCCTAAGGTTCCACCATGTGGAAATGTGTACATTCTACAAACTCAAATTTTCTTGACCATTCAAAATAAAGTGGGTGGATTTTTATTTTATTGGTTTTGCCTCAAAATTTGGGACCTCAATTTTTGGATGGATAGAATTGTAGATAGACATTTGCTTGCTCATGGTCATGCATCTAAGGGTGAATTTCTGGAATAGTGAGTGGATGACTTCAATTGAATTATGCAATCATTGAAGTTCAATGTATTGTACAAACACAATTGGCCAAAGTCAAAGCTAGCATAGACTTCCCTGGACAATTAGAATAGTCAATCCAATTCATCATTAGCCCTTTGAATCTCTATTGGCTTCCCTTCAATGTATTGTACAAACACAATTGGCCAAAGTCAAAGCTAGCATAGACTTCCCTGGACAATTAGAATAGTCAATCCAATTCATCATTAGCCCTTTGAATCTCTATTGGCTTCCCTTCTTTTAATGATGGGTTCTAGTTGATACTTTTCCTTGATCTTCTTCTCAATGGCCTTGGCTCGTTGTTTCCTTCTCTTCATGAATTGTGGTCAAAGACCTCTTTGCATTGTTCAATCGCAACTAATGTCTTTTCCTTTGAGAAGAATCGATGGTTGGTACAAGACTATGGAAGGGTTAAGATTCCTTTTTTTGTTCATATGATTTTTATGTGTTCTATGTCTCTTTCACTTTTTAATTTCCTTTCTGCATTTGCACCACTTTGTTATGATATATTTGACTCAAGCACCAAGTTGCCAATCTCCGCATCCTCTTTTTTTAACATTGGTCACATTTCTACGAATAAACTTCTACTGGCTTCAATTTCATCTTCCATTGTATTCTTTTCTCATCGTAGAATGTTTCACGCCAACGCGTCTACTTGTACCTACAATTGATTGTTCTCTATTCTCAAATGTGTCATATCTCTTTTGATCTAAAGGAGATGATGGCTAATCTTATTCCCAAAATTGAAGCGTAAACTTACATGTTTTTGTTTGAGACTTGGATGACATGGTGTTGTGCGATCAATTCAGACTAGTGGTTGCTCATTGACAGTTAATGCACTCAACCTACTATGGATTTCCTTGTAGTCTTGTTCTGTATTTGTACCCTAGTGTGTCAATTGCATTCCTTATCCTCTATTGTGCATACGTTGTGATGCACTGCATGATATCCAAATTCTTCTATCTAGCTTGAATTAACACAAACTAATGCTTATTGTCTTGTGCAAGTTGTGTGATCATTTGGAGGGCTATTGCTTGATACATGCAAACAATTATAATCCTAGGTGGATCATCTAGTTGCTAGGATGTAATCAAGAAATTTGATGTATATATCCAACCAAGGTATTGAGGTGCAGCCTTCATCTTCCCCCCACCCTTACTGGTTAGACCCACCAGTTGGGTTTGTCTTAGTATTTAAAATTTGATATTTCCCTAGATGGTAGTAAGCATGGACTTAGGTTGGCTATCCATACTAAGGTGGCGGTTTGGGGTCTCCTCTGACGCGTCGTCGAACACTGTTTGGTTGGGAATCAATAGAAAATTTCTTTGAATCATTTCTCTTGGAGGTTTTGAAGGAAATTCTCTAGCTTGAGGCTAAAGAGTTTGGGGATCATGTTTATTTTTTAGATACTTCCTCGTGTTTTACGAGACAAGGAATTTTTAGATACTTCAGCGAAGGATCCACTTCCTTCATTCCATTAATCTTCATCACCAATTGGAAACTCTTCTTAGCATTGTTAATAGAGATAAGCAAGTAGACAACTGCAAACTCTTTGTAGGCCAAGAGGATATAAAGAGAATTTCGAGAGACAGTAGATACAACTTGGATGATATAGTTGTTTCACTGTCTTGCATAGAATGCTATGTAGTCTTTGACTCAGAGATGATCAAATGAACACCACGAAGGGCTTGCAGTCACCAATGCTCCAACTCAAGCCTCACCTCAGGCCAACTCTACTGCCACATCACCAGTCATACTCTTGGACTAAAAAGTCCAGTAGTATGAGTGTTGGTCTACAATGCGTACAATTTGGGTTGTCCAATGCTGGGATGCTTTAGTCAGTTTGGTTTTTTGACAAGTATATGTATTACTATAGATATTTTACTTTTCCAACCTTTAGTTTACAATAGCAACACTAGATAGGCATTAATGCTATTTTTATGATACTCTACCCTTTTGCTTTTGGATAGTTCAAAGGATGTTTACTCACAAGAATGTTTTTTGGAAAGTTTTGAGAAAGCTATTGTATGTAACTTTTCTTATCTTGATATTAATAGAAATTTTCAAAACCATTTACAAAAAAAGGTTGGCTATCCATACTCTCCTCTATTTGTTGCTCCTAAAGATAACCTTCATCTTAGTTACAACCTCCACCATCCTACTTGTCACCTTGACTCCTTACCCTCAATTCTTTCTTAAAGACCTACTGGGTATAATTTTAAGCAAGGGTGTACACATAATACTAATCTAATGATTTTGTTAGACCCAGATAAAAAAATATGTAAAATATGAAAATCATACCTTAGATCCACTCTACAAGATTCAAACCTTACCATATTTTGGCAATTAAGAATACAAGAAAGAAACTACACCATTAAAAACGAATAGCGAATTTGAAAGAATTTAGAAAAACATATCAATGGAAAGGCTCCAAAACCCCTCCATGAGATAGGAGCTTGGATTATTTCATGTAGGAGCAATCCCATCTTTGGTTGTGTGAGCAATTAACATGGAAATGAAAGCACTATCAAGAGGATATGGTTCAACAAAATAATTTTGCTATGGATGGATGGAATGACCTCAAGCTTTTATTTATATGGAAAATTGAGGTTAATCCCCCTTGACATGGTCTTTAAAATAATGGTCAAATGTGACCAAATCAAGACTAAGAATATCAATTAAACTACAACCTCTTTTTAGCAAATTTGGGCATAAATAATCAAAATTGTGAATTTTGTAGAGTTGTGCAACTTTGGAGAGTACTCTCTACATTGAAAATGCAATTTTAGGGGTAATATCTACATTTCTCTTATTAGGTCAAAAATTTCATTTGTCCCATCAATGTCCAGATGCCCAATGGAGGTGTAAAATGAGGTGAAATGAGGTAAGAAATGTTGATGATGTTGTATTTCAGTAAGACTTGTGGAAATGTCACAAGTGAATATTTTTTAGGTGATAAAAGGATCCATATTGATGAGAGTACCACCATTTTTGGGAATGGGGTTCCTGATCACCCATGATATCAACTATGACCTTTGAGGTTACTTCATTTTTTACCTAAAATTTGGGTTAACAAAGGAATAAATGGCTTTAATGTAGGGTATAATAGTTGTGGTTATTATAAAGTCCCCACCTAGATGTTAACTACTAAATCCATTTCCTAGACCTTAATTGCTAATTGGGTCATTTCTAGGGGTGGAGAAGAGTGAGGATTTTTCATTAATGGGGTTTGCATTAACCATTAGACTAGTTCTATTACCCCTTGATGTACTTCTTCATTGATCAAGTTGTATTTTACTATAGTGGTAATTTATGGCCTTGGAAAGAATAGCTTTGTTGGACCGATAACACCAAATATTTGGCCTACTTCCACAACTTGACGTGATGATAAATGAACAACCACTTTTATTTTCCTCTATTTCCTTGGTCATTGACTAATTAGGTAGAAATAATGGCATGGGATGTGAACTTTGTTAAACTCCTTACTTTCTTTATTTAGCTTCTTCAAAAATAGGAAGAAGCTCCCTTGCACCATTGTGTTGGTTGTGACTGCTGGCTAGCATTCTACTTCTTCTACCTTGGTTGTGGACATGAGGAGGAAAGGGTAGAGGATTTAATTTGATCCTCTATGCCTTTATGATTGGATTTATGTAGCTATTGTCCTTCGCGGATTCAAACTTTAATCACATCTAATAGTGGTTGATAATATTTGTGGGGATTGAGGGTAGATACTTATCATTATTTTGTAATAGGCAATGAATGATTTGTCACTGAAAAACATGTGGTCAATCTCCTTTGTGGCACTCCATGGGACAATTGTTATTGAAATCATGTTTTTTGGTTGATTGAGTTGGTGGCCTTGTGACCCTTCCTAGTTAAACACAAAAAAGGATAATAAAAAGTACTTGTTGAAGGGAATTGACATCGATTGAGGATCCTACCTTGGAATAAGCTTTTTCTATTGAAAGGTTATCAAGGTTACATTAACCCTTGTTTTGTTTTCTCATGATTGCACAAGCTAGTATTTTGACCAATTTCCTAATGGCAAGAAAAAATTTAATCAAGGAAATACACGCTCCCTTGTGTTCTTAGTGGGTTCCATGCCATTATAGACGTCATCTATGGATTTATTTTCCCTCTTATGTGGCATCCTTAGAAAGTGTTGTAAGGTCTCAAACATGATCCAAAAATAAAGGGTAAGGCTAGTCTAATCAAATCTTGCCTTGGTGCATTTTTCCAAATAAGAAGTTTATGCAGCCTTTCTTCAATGGGGATGAAAGAAAGGTTGGTACACACAAATAGTTATATTCTAACTATTTGTTGAATTCTTGCTTGCTAGTCTCCACTTTGGCACATATGCAATATAGTTTGTTTGCATTAGTACTCAAAAAATTGTTTCTTCTTCAAATCTTCCATTTACATAATGACTTACCATGTTAGTAGAATTAACTTATGTAGAGAGTTGCATAGAATACTGAAGATTTAATTAGTATAATTTCAAATGCATTAATATTGGGTCAAATTTATGACCATATTTGAGTGCATTTTCTATTGGATTCCCATCATAACTTGAATGAGTTTCTTAAGTCCATAATTTCACTTAACTAGTGTTGATATAAACATACCCATTAACTTGGCAAATTCCCTATTTGTTCAACATGGCAATGATATCACATAATGATGCAACTAAAGGACTTTGTAGTGCAATGCATTTATTTAAATTTAATTAATACTTTAGAAACATAATTCAAGCCCCTGAGGCAACCAAACTAGAAACTTCCAAAAAATAAAAGAAACTTGAAATTTTAAACTAATTAGCTTCATCCCAATCAAACTTGATTTACTATTGCCTCAACCACAAGGATACATATTATTAGTTTCAATTTGGTTTGATTGACTAAAGCCTTTCTTAATCACGTGGTTAACATTTAGTCCGTTGACATAAATGGATTGACTTGATACCATGATTTATGCAACTTCTATAACCTCTTTTCCATAGAACAAACTAAAAGTAGTAGGCCTCATCAATTTTTAGGTTGTGGTCTAGTATGCCTACAATATCATGGGTATCCACTCATCCCAATTGGTATCAAGAAGTATTAATTGTGATAGATCACAACTAAAAGTTTAATTCCATGTTTTGGAAGATTGTGTTTCAATATCTACACATGAAAATTGGTTTGGTACTTACTAGTTAGAGATAGTCAAAATGGAAGAGTAAACATAATTCTAAAAGACATGTTTGAAATACATTTAATGAACAATCGACAAATGGGAAGGATGCGTACCTTTAGTTGAATTTTCCAATAATAATGGATACATTTGAATCCTTGTATGGATAGAAGTGCAACTCACATGTTACTTAGGAGATTGTAGAAGTACGATTAACTAAACAAATATGAAACCATGGAAGAAATGGAAGAAATGGAAAATATAGTGAAGCAAGTTTAGCAAAATCTAAGTACTTATTAGGGCCAACAAAAGAACCATGTAGATAAAAGGAGATTAGAATGAAGCTTCAATATTGGAGAAAATGTGTTTCAAAGAGAATCCAAAAAGGAGTTCTTTATGTATGGAGAAATGGAGGAAACTAGCATTGAGATGTTATGGACCTTTCAAGATGTTGGCATAGATGGATGATGGCCTTACTGTTACATGTGAAAACTCATGGTGTTTTTTGTTAAAGGATCTTAGCTCGAGTGGTTTGGTGAAAAATTTGTTGCCCCAACTACGTGGGTTCAAGTCTTCAGAGACATTGTAACCGACCTGTTAATGGCATTTATGAATAGTTGTATTTGGTGTAATCATGGCAACATAAATATCGAAGTTACCGATTCTTCAAAAATTCTCATTAATGCTAAAAAAATTCATGGTGTTTTTCATGTGTCATTTCCCAAGAAACATGTTCTCAACCCTAGCCACGTTGGAATTTTATGCTTTACAGATGAAGGAAATTGGAGAATTTATCATTGAGCTCCTAACAATCATTGGTGACAAACAATAGTGTTTTTAGAACATAATATTTTTTTTTTAGAGTAGGCCTAGTAGCTGTAATCCTCTGGGCACTGCCTAGTAGCTAAGAACGCTGTTATATCCTCCAAGTAGCCTGGCACTGCTTCTACCTTGAATAGATCTGTATCCGGTAGTTGATTATCAACAAAACCTCCACTTTCTCCTGACTCAAGTCGTGATAAGTGGTCAGATCCGACATTTAGTCTGCTTGGCTTGACAATCAATTCGAATGTGAACTCTTGAAACAATAGTAACCATATACAGATTCTCCCCTCCAATACAGGTTTGTTCACTAGATATTTTAATGTAGGGTGGTTTGTAAAAAATTTGAAGGGTCCTCCTAGAATCTCGAGAATAGAGGAAATTTTGAAGAGAATACACCATTGCAAGTGCCTCCCTTTATGTTGTGTAATTATTTTTTGTCGTTGATAACTTCCTACTGGAAAAGTAGATTGGTTGGTCAAGGTTTCCTTCACCTAATTGAGCAAACACTGCTCCCAATGCAATCCCTGAGGCATCAATATGTATGTGAAATTGTTTATTCCAATTAGGGTAGACCAAAATTGGTGCACTTGCCAGCGTCTCCTTTAGTATATTCAATGCCTCATTACACTCCTTGGTCCATATAAATTGTTTTGTCTTCTTAAGTAGCCTTTCCATTGGAGTTGTGATGAGGGCATAGTTGCAGATGAATCTCCGATAGTAGCCAGTGTGTCCCAATGCTGATATTAACGATCGCTGCAACCTTGGTAGGATCCACACACTTCATCTTGACATACAATGTGGCCCAACAAAGTTTCGAAAGGAACAAAAAAGATACAATTTTTCACAAGCATCGATATCTGCAGTTGCCCACACAGATTGAAAATTATTCGAAGCAGGCTGACATGCTTCTTCAAAAAGTTGTACATCGTCCAATCATCCATGTAAACTTCCAGAAATATGTGGATGTACTCGCTGAATGCCACTATTACAATCCGAGAGAAAATTGTTGGTGCATTCTTTAGGCCAAAGGGCATCACATGGTAGGCATATGAACCCCACTCTGTAGTGAAAGTCGTTTTCTTCTTATCCTCCTCTGCAATTCTGACTTGATGATAGCCCGAGAATCCATGAATCCATTTGTGAATGAGTAGGCTTCATTTCCGGCAACATTGTCTAAGACTTCGTCGCTGAAGGGTGTAGGAAAGGGATCATGTACACAAGCATTGTTTAAACTGCAATAATCTTCACATACACTTATCTCTGTTGCATTTTTCTTATTTTGAATGACTATTGGGCTAACCCAATCAACTTCATCAACCAGGGATATCAATCCTGCTTCTAGCATTTTGTTTATTTCCTTCTTTACCTTTGCCTTTACTTGCAAATTCAGTCTATAGGGTCGATTCTTCATTGGTTTTGCATCCAGTTTCAAAGATCTCTTCCGTTGTTTGGTCATCCCAATAGTCCCTAACAGGTGCTAGCTTTGACTTCTCTTTGCTTACTATATTTTGTTTCTTCACCTTCAAGGGAAACAAATGAGGTCCTTTTGTAATCGATCCATCTATGATTCCTTGTTCCCCTTCCTTCTCATCAAAAGACAAATGCCTTGAGTCCTCTAAATCATCCTCATCAGATTCCTAATCTACCTTTCTGCAAGCTACTGCTTCTTTATAATTTGAATCATAAATATGCTTTAGAGTGGCTTGGTCTATTGTTCCTTTCGTCAGCTGTCCTGTTGTAAGTAAAATTATTTTAACTGCTTGTAGGGCATCAGTTATCCTTTGATCAGTATCTTTAAAAGAGAAAATACTTACAATCGACTTGCTAGAGAATCCCAATTTTTAGTCTGCCTCTTCCTTTCTTCCGTGATGTACTAGGCTTGTCGAAATGTTCCTAGGGAATGCACAAAGTCATGTACCCACAAATCCCTTGGGAATTCTTCAACCTCCCATCATTCTTCGCAATCTTTTATATGCTGTTGGGGATCTGAAGTACCTATATACTTTACATTTGATTGCGGACCCCCAGATTGTCAGAATTTGACCCTTAATGCATTTGAGATTAAGGTTGTTGTGATGGGTTCCCCACCACCGAGCCGATGTTGCTTGTAAATCCACGTTCATTAAAGGTACTTTGTGCTCCTCAAGAAAATTTTCATCAACTTTATTAATAAAACTATTAACTATTTCGAAATTGGTGAAAGGTAGAATATCCCCTTACCTCTGTTTTGATCCAGTTAACTCCTCGAATGTTTGCACATCGTTGGGTGTTGATTTCATATCCTCTTTGTTGCCAATCATCCCAAGCAACCTTTGATCCAATATTTGAACTCTGAACACTGCAACAGTTGATTGACCCTTCGACTATCGGGTTAATATCATTTTCCCTTTTTCCCATTGTTAGCTAGTACAACTGGTCTAGTAGTCCAAGCTCTTCCCTGTCATCTACCGGTTCTGTGAATCTTGGACATTGGTAGGGGTCCAGGGGTTGGATTACTATAACCCCCTTAACTTCAAAAATCATTAGTTCTTTCTTTAAGTCAATCGCTGCATAGTTCTCGAATGTCCAGTCTATCCCAAGGAGTGAAGGATATGGGTCCTTATCGCCCATTATGTCTATGACTTCAAAGTTTGCATAGGTCTTAACCCTCGCGATGTCAACTTCTACATCTTCTAGTCTCTCGATGGGTATGATGCAGTGCTGATTTTCCATGCGCAACTGTATAGGAGAAAATGTCAGCTTGGGTTTCCCCAACGTTTCCCATGTCTTCCTTGGTAGTATATTAACATCTGAGCCCAGGTCTAACATGGTATCTCTTATCTGGAACCCTGCAATTTGTGCATCAATCCTGTTCGCCTTTTATTTCTTCGGATTCTTCTCGAGTGCCTCTCTGGAAGATTGGCATAGATTGTGTTGTCATGAACTATCCCTCCGTTAATGGCTGATTTCAAATTCTCACGAAACTGTTTAAACATCTGCTCATCATTCACGATGTTCAAAAACAATTTGAACCATTATTCTATAGGTTTTGCTGGATGTAGGCCTTTTTCTTCCCAACCATTGGCTATACTTCCTATTGGATTTAACTTTGTGAATGTTTCCACCGCTTCTTTATAGTACTGTTTTTGTTGTTCTGGATTATATGAGCGCTTTGGCGAGGCTAGTTTTATAATTTTAGGTTGCTCCGTTGTTCTCGCATCATCTCCAGTCTTCTTTCCTCCCCGTGTCACTATAGCTACACTTGAGAGGGGTTCAAATTTTGGTATTCTTGGCTCCACATTAAGCAAATTTGCTCCCCTCTGTCTAGTGCACTCTTCCTATTTTTTGATCAATTCCCGACAATGCTTCACTGTAGTCTAGGACAACGTCGACATTTTCACCTTACCCAAGGCTGAGTAAGGAGTCTTAACCGAGGCGTGTCGTGACCTTAATAAGAGGAGAGAGTTGGGAATATGATATCATAAAGCACTATCAATCATTACTTCTTTAGCACATGACCATCATAACCGAGGAATCATTCCGCAAGATTTAAACATACCATCAAGTGAAGATGACTGAAAGATACATAATAAAAAAAGTTTTAACTGCCAACTATTCAAATAATAACAATAATCCAGAGCATACACACAAGATATAGGCCAACAAACATCTCTTTATATTAGATTCATCAGAATACATTACATAAACCACAGAGTTGTCTTTCCTAAAGAGCATTCGGGACTAACAATACAGAGTTGCAGGGTAACCACATCCCAAAGCGGTTCCCTTCTCTTCCGCGACTGTCTTTCTTTTTTCTTTCCTTCTCGGTTTTCCTTCCTTATCTCACTCCTGCCCAACCGAACTGCTAGTTTCTCCTATTCCTTCACTTGTTTGCGTACGCAACTCGACTGCTCTTGCTCTTTCCCGCTTACCTTCCACAATTCGGAGTCCACTCCAGTTCACTCCCTATCGCTTCCGCGACTCTGCAATGGCTGTCCCGCCACCCGCTATCAGCTATCTCAAAACTTCCTTGTTCATTCAAAAACAAAGGCCCCAACAGGCCTCGACCACAGTCTATTGACTCGTTCCCGAGTCAACCATGTCTAAGTGGTGTCGGTCTTGCTGATGCTTCTCCTGCTTGTGCCGTTGCTTCCTGTTCCTCCTGCCTTGCCTCCTCTTGACTACTTCCTTCAAACGAAGGCCCCAACAAGTTGCATTGTAAAGCAAGTACAGTATCTTCATCACCTATTTTAATGTCTGTGATAATGCCCTTATCATGACCAAAGGAGTGATGAATTCAGACGATCAAATTATAAGACAAAAATAACATCATAATAACATTGAGCTTTAGCTGCAACTTTCAGCAACAAAATGATCTCAATAAATTTCTTGATATCATCTGCTTTACAAAATGAGCAATGAAACATTGGGTATAAATCTGCTGGTAAATCCTCTGATCTCAAACTATAACAAAACTTTTGTCAGAGCTTGAAAACCATAATCCCCCACGGAAAATTCCATTTTGCTTCCAGAGTGTTCGGTTATTCATCATCATCTTATGAACCAGACAAGAGGAAGTCAGCAAAGATTTTCAGTAGTTAAAATGGGAAAACCATATCTTGGCCAGAATTACATTTACAGAAGATGTGAAAGATAAAACGGAAACACCTCCCCACTTTCGTCGTCCTCATGATCTTCATTAAGCTCAGACTTTGATTTTCCATATTCCTCAAGTATGGCACTTTGGAAACCTCCTTCCTGTTCAAAATTTATGCAGACACTTTTAAGGGAAGAACGGAATGAACATAAGTGTGACATTACTGCTGTAAGTGTGACATTACTGCTGTAACTCCTTTGACATCACGATGCTTTTGTTTGAAAATTTTAAGGAACACCTTCCTGTACAACCAAACTTTTTCAATGCCTATCTCATAAGGCTATCAGAACAAAGTAACCATGAATAATATATGAACACTAAAGCAAACTGCATGATAGGGGTTGAATAAATTGCATACAGATATAGAAAAAAGCGGTTGGTGACCTCCTAGGTTGGTTGGATCCTTTACTGCTTTGGGTTTGGTTTGCTTTTTGTTTGGCTCCTCTTCGACACTAAGAAGCTTCTTCCTGAAAATTCCAAAGAACTGAACAGAAAAAAAATACTCATTATACAAACAGAAAACAGAACAAATCATTTTTATCTATGGTATTAAATTTCACACACTTAGCTTTAGCATTTTTATTCTTAGTCTCCTTTGTTGCAGTCTCCTTAGCCTTTGCATCCTTTATCGTTCTGGTTATAAATTAAGACAACACCTACAAAAGCAAAAAGCCATAATTTACAATAAATTAAAAAAAATGGAGATTAGAATAGGAAACTAATTTTTGAAGTAAAACATGAAGAACAGCAACAAAATATAGAAGAAATAACAACACAGTACAGCGAAGTGTAACCAGAAACAAACAGTTGTTAAGAAAGAACTACTACTATGCAATAGAAGTAGTGTGCAATTCTCTACTGGTCATGCAAGGGAACTGGTTATTGTTCCCTTCAAATTGTAACCAGGATTATAGATCAAATTCAAACAAAAGCAATCTATCATATTTTTGTCACTATTGCTCTTTGTAGTATATTTTATAAGCCACAGTTATATTGATAAGGAGCCTCTAAATAAACACCCTGCCTATGAAATTTAATTCCAGCTGATTGCTCAATAGTAGAACAAAGTACTATTGAGAAATATCAAGTAACAATCATGTGAAATCCAAAGTAAGGAACCATGGTTCCTGCCAACCATCACAATGAAGTGTCACAAATATCAGCTGAACTGTCAATCTGAAGGAAATCCCCAAAGCATAGTCCAATTATGTCAACTAAAGATGCCCAAGCTCAATCATTCTGTTGGATTAGGGCTTTGCGCATGGAAATTAACTATGATCGTTGTTGAATCGACTTTACATTGTGATTCGTTAAATAATAAAGGTTGGGCAAGTTCAAAGTTCTGTTCGGTAAACATTTTAGCAAACAGAGCTAAATATACCATACGACTAGGCAACAAAGATAGTTATGTCATATTAATTCGCAGAGTTATGTTTTGTTAGCATGTAGATTCCGAGCCCTTGGGGAATAAGCTCATCTGGTAGCCTTCCCAAGAGGTGTTGTAATTCTGAAATATATTACATTAGTTACACTCGTCCAACCATATACAAGCGATTTATTGACAAGTACAATAAATCATCGAATAACCCATAAACTCAAAACCGACATTGAAAAAACAAAACAAAAAGATCGATCCATGTTAGAACTTAAGAATAATAACCAACAGACTCGAAGTATAAGAATTCCTTTAAAAGCCAAGTATCTGGATTCTGAGTCGTGACTGTGAAACTGACATGAAAGAAAAAAATGCATAAACAAGGCAACTTGAGAGCATGAAATACAAAAATGTGGTTTGAAGCAGTCAAAAGATACACCCATGAAGGAAGTGGGTACCCCAGGTGAAAAGAGCTCGATCTGCCCCTAGCAATTTAGGACAGTACTGTACATGCCCACATAGTTAAATAAAAGGGACTCACAATCCTTGCTTAACTTCTTAACTGAGGGAATAAAAGTTAAAACTAAACAACAGATTAGAGTCTAGAGATCTCGGTTCACCAATCAACAAACCAAACAAATCATAGAAAAATACCACAAAGCTACTGCGAGATAGCAGAAAATATGTAATCATATAAAAAATAATATTCTGGCCTACTCAAAATTTCAGGGTGAAATATTAATAAGTAACAAACCATGAAACTTTACCTTCAAACATATAAATTAGGAAATAGCCCGGCTCAGCTTATTAAAAAGTAAAACAAATCATAGAACAGACAATGCAATCAAACACACATGCAGGGAAAACTGTCAATCATGCAATAAACTAGTCAAAGATATTTTAAGTTTTAGGCCTGCCCAGAGAAAAATTGATACATTTGAGATTGGGCAATAGAATCAGCAAATCAGATAAATTATAGACCATGGAAACTTACTGCCAAGGATACAAAAGAAGGAAACAACCTTGATGAGAAAAAAATAAGAAAAATATTGTTTCAATTAGTAAGGAAATTTTTCTTCAATGCGACAAATAAAGGTTACTTCTGTGGTTGCAAATCACAATCACAAAACAAATGTTTGTAAAACTAACGATGAGAAAATAGATATTAGAGTTGACATTCTACCTGCTGGCCACTAAGCCATTTTCCATCCTGCCAAGATAACCGCAACCGCAGATTTGACTGGTGGCATGCCCCTTCTCGACGAGATTCCAACAACTCACAATGAAGAAATTGCTAAGTAAAACTTTCACAAATTTGCCAATTTTCCATGAGCGATGATCATAAACTTCGATCGTATCACCAGCTACCCAATTTATTTTTTCAGACGAAAAAAACAGAACTTCCATTCAAATCTGAAAAAGTTTTACATATCTTATGTCTATTTCAGATTTTACTATTCATAGATGTCGGCATTTCTGCTTACAAAAGAGATCCACAACCAAAGTTTATTCCTCTACTAGAGAAGAGGAAGGGTACAAAAGAACAGAGCAGTTCTGCATAAACAATAGCCTCAGGAAACATGCCTACAGAGAAGCCAAAAAAACAATAGCCTCAGGAAACATGCCGACAGAGAAGCCAAAAATAGCGTTTATGTCATCCTATACGACACACTTTTTTCGCATAAATAACATACAAATTTCGTTTGGAATTGACTGTAAATCACACCTTCGTTGCTTTACCAGACCATGTCCTCTAAGTGAGATTGAAATTTGTACCTGAGATCTCTGGAGTCTGTTCACAAGACACTGAAGTCTGACGATGGCGGTGGGGGTATGAAGCTGCTTGACTTGTCGGCTCTGATTTGAAGTTGTTTGGCTCCAGAGTCGGCTCTGATTTGTGCATATGTAGCATCTGATGAATGATGAATTTGCTCTCCTCTGAAGCGTTGAAAACCCGCTATGATTTGTGCATATGCAGCATCTGATGAATGATGAGTTTGCTCTGGTCTGAAGCCTTCAAAACCTTTGGCAATCAGTTACACAAGAAAAAAAGAAAATAACTTGCATCATTGCAAGTATAACTCTAAAGAGAGATTGTTGTTTTTGGAACTGGAGTTAATTAAGTTTGGAAAGGAAATCTAGAAACAGACAAAAATTTGGAACTCAACATAAGTTTAGAAAGAAATCCAAAACAAGAGAAGTAACAGGTGGTAAGAAAACGAATTTATGGGGACTGACTGCTTTCTGGTGTCATTTGGTTTCTTGCCTGAAAACGCTGCTGAAACTCCAATGCTCTCTCAGTTTACACGAAGTCAGACTTAACAAGGCCTGTATAACCATACCTTATCTCAGTTGAGGCGGAATTCAGGTAGAGAGAGCCACTAGTGCTTTGTGCGGAAGCCCTCCCACTATGTGAAGCATATTTCCGATGATGGGCAACCGGAAAGGCCAGGGGCGTTATGAAGGCCAAATGAGCGTTATTCAATTTCCGATTTCTGATGGAAATATTGTCTACACTACCAAACACAATGGGTGCCCAAAATAAAATGTAATGACACGGTGTAGCTAAAAAAAAAAACAAAACACTGTGTAGTTACACACAGTTCGCCAGTTCATGATAGATGCAACAAACATTTCATTCTACATTCAATGTGTGTGGAACGGTAAGGGGAATTTATTTATTTATTAAGGGGAATTTATTTATTTATTCTGTAACATTTTATGATTTAATATAATATTATTTTTTGGGATTTAACATTTTATTTCTTTGCTTTTTAGACCAGACTATCTATCTCTATCTTTATGATGAACAAGGGTTTTACCCTAAAAATTCTTTGTGATTTAAGAGACTTGGTATATAATTTTTATATTATTTTAGAAAGACTAAACTTATTCCACTCATGTTCATCCTTACTGCCAAACTAACTAACAATTTAGTGTAAATTATGTATAGCTACTTTTTACATAATTTCAAAGATTTCACATATATAAAATTATTCTTGCAAAGTTTTCAAATAATATGGTTAAATTTGAACAGGAATTATTCATATATAATAAATTAAATTTTAAAAAATATTATAAATAATAAAATAATATATAGATTATATATTTGTATTTTTTTTAATCTTTTATCAATATTAATATATAATAATTCAAAATCACAACAAATTTTACAATTATAATTCTAATTAATTTATATAAATTATTTCTGCGAGTTTTATGAATTATTTCTGAGAAATAAATTGAAACAAACTTCATTTAATATTAAGAATTCTAATCCAAGATTAAATGAGTTAGATTTTTCAATTTTTATAAAGTTTTGATTTAATTTTGAATTATTAAAATGAGTTTAAAATTAATCAAAATCTTTAAAAATATTTTTATGTTATTAAATATTTATACTTAATTTCTATTCAAATAATAGTATAAATATTTTTATTAATTTAATAAAAAATATACCATATATTTTTTTCAAAAAACTTATAAAATATCTCATCTAAATATACTATTATACTTATATTTAAATTCCAGCAAACACTTATAAAACAAACTAATCAAACACAAAAATTTAAATTTTACGCTCATTGTAGTGTAATGCGATAAGTAACTATAATTGGAAACTTTTCAAAATTTTTTTGTAATTAGGTTTAAGAATAATTAGGTTTAATAAATTCAAAGCACCTATAAAACAAACCAATCAAGCACACAAATTTAAATTTAAACACACAAATTTAAATTTTACGCTCATTGTAGTGTGCTGCGATAAGTAACTAAAATTGGAAAAAATTAAAATATTTTGTAATTTAATTAAGAAAAATTAGGTTTTTATGAACATTGTATTGTAATAGGATAAAAAAATACAATTTTGGATTTTGATTAATAATTAAATCAAATAATTAACTAATAGTTTATTTTTTATCAAACATTTGACTTATAGTTAATATTTTTATTTTTATTTTAAAGTATTTCAAAAATTTACAATCCAATTAAATTTAGCTAAACTTACAGTTTGTGTCTCAAGAAATATTGAAATTATTTCAAAAAAAAATATAATTATTAATTTAATTAATTTTTTATTTTTATTTTTATTTATTTATTTTTTAAACAAACAGGTATGGATTTTATTAGTAGGGAATTCCGAATGGCCGTTGCCTTACATCTTTCAGTGCAATTCTTTTACATTTTCTGTTTCCAGCAATTTTCGAATTTCATGGTATACAGATTGTTTCTGGATCTTCGCCATTTGTGCTTAGATCTCCTTGGGCCAAGATGTAGCCTTTGTTGGCATAGAAGTCTGCCTCTTTGTTTGATTCTATGAGAATGTGATAGCATTTGAAGGAAGTGAAGTCTTGGAGGAGGTATCTCAGCCTTTGCAGATTCTTGTTTAAACCAGCTTCATTGAATTGGCCTTGCATATGTATTATTTTGATCAGGATTTCTGAGTCTCCGAATGCTTGCAGTTTCCGATGTCCTCTTTCTTTGGCTATTTGGCAAACTTTTAACAGGCTAAGGATTTCTGCTTGATTGTTAGTTCGCTGTCCTAGACCCCAATTGAAGGTTTCTATGATGCCTCCATCAGAAGAGTATATGAGTCCTCCAGCACCTGCTGTCCCAAGGTTGCCTTTAGAGGCACCGTAAAAAAAAGTTGTTGTTATTCCTTGCTTCCTCCACCAAATCTGAAAAGCATCATCCTTTTCTCTTAGCCTCCACTCAGGATTTCTGAGGGGTTTTTTTGTGCTGTGTATCCGTTGGATGAATGCTTGAATGCCAAGCCAATTCTTTTCCTCTTGCTGCATCGAATTGTCCTCTTTGATTTTCTGAGAATTCAAAAATTTCTAGGAGTCCTTTTGCTTTTGCTGCTACCATGTTGGGGGTCCAAGTTACATTGTTAAATATCTGCTCATTTCTAGCTAGCCATAGCTTCCAACACACTAGCTTGGGGAGAGTGATCCAGATTCTGGCCCATGATGAGTTTAGGGAGAGCGACAGGTATCGCTCTTTCCATGAGAGGAATAGGTCCACAACTAAAGTTTTAGTGGGGATAACAGCCTTTAAACCTTGAAGAGTATGGGTCCAAATTCTGTTTGCATATGGACATTCAACAAATAGATGATCCGTGGTTTCCATGGCTTCTTTTCAAAGTGTGCACCTATGCGGACCTGCAATGTTTCTTTTCATAAGGTTTTCACCGGTCAGGATTTTTCTATGCATTAGAGTCCAGAAGAAGAAGTTTACCTTGGGCAACGCCATTGGATCCCATATCTCTTTCCAGAATTTTGCTGGTTGAATTCGGCCTTTGTGTGTTTGCATCAATTCATATCCTTTGGCTGAGGTGTATGCTCTTGTAGGTCCCCATTCCCATTTATCCTTTTCTGATTTATGCACTGGGGTAGCCTCACGAAGTTCCTATTTGAGCATTTCTGATTGCTGCAATAGGTGAGCTGGGATATCTCTGAATTCCCAATCAATTCAGAGCCCAGACTCGTTCCACTTTGAGATATCGTAAAGCGTATTTTCCCCTCTGTTTTCTAAATACTCACATATCTCATGCAGGCTGTCTTGTGTGGCTAATGGCGAATGTCCCATTATACTATCAGTTAGCAGCTTTACGCGTTTCCCATTCCCTGGGATACGATATAAATTTTGGGTGAAAAAACTCTGCCCTTTAGTACATAACTGCCATAACAACGAGCTCTTTTTTCTGTTTGCGATATGAAAGTTTCTTAGATTTTCATTTGGGAGGTATTTATGCCTCAGAGCTGTGCTGACGGGATGATTGGGTTCGCTATGGAGTTTCCAGAGTATTTTGCATCCCAGAGATACGTTGGCAGAGTCTGTATCTTGAATTTGAAGGCCTCCTTCCTTCAAAGTTTGCTTTGCTATCTCCCATTTCACCAGATGAAATTTCCTCTGATTTCCTTTGCCTCGCCACAGAAAATCCCTAATGATTTTATTAATCTGTCCTGAAATCGACTTGGGAGCCATCAGGTATGACGCTTGATAAATTGGCATAGATGACAACACTGATTTTGTAAGGGTTAATTTGCCTCCATGAGTTAGCCATTGACCACCCCATGCAACGATTTTACCTCCAATTTTTGTGATTACTCCTTCCCACAGATTGACTCTGTTTGTGCCCAATGTTAGTGGCAGTCCAAGATAGTTGATTTTTTCGCATTTTGCGTATCCATTAAACCCCAAGATGTTTGCTATGTTTTGAGTTTCTTCCTCCTCTGTATTCCAGCTATAAACTGCACTTTTCCTTTCACTAATTAGAGCTCCAGCTGCTTTATATGCTTGAAGAGTGTTTTTGAATGCAGATCCTATTCTAGATGAAGCTCCACCCAGCATGAGGGAGTCATCCGCGAACAGTGCATGGTTTATTGCTTTAAGGTCCTTTGTTATTTTTAAACCTGGGGCTATTCCTGTTATCATATCAAGCTCCAACTTTCTGCTCAACGTGTCCGCCATTAAGATGTAGAGGAAAGGAGAAAGGGGACATCCTTGTCTCAACCCCCTCATGGCTTGGAAGAAATTAGCTGGCCTCCCATTTACCAAAGGTGCAATCCATGGACTACTGGTGCATGCTTGGATCAGATTAACAAACTCTTGATCAAATCCAAAGGAAATTAGAACTTGATATAGATAGGACAACTTGACTCTGTCGAAGGCATTAGCCATGTCTAACTTGATCAACATACCTTTCTCCTTTCTGATATTGCTGGAATGCATGACTTCCTGGACTTGGATTACGTTGTCCAGGATATGTCTCCCATTGATGAAACCCCCTTGCGAATCTGATATGAGTTTTCTCAGCAGTGGCTTTATTCTATTTGCAAGAAGTTTTGCAATAATTTTATATGAGGCGTTGCACAAAGAGATTGGTCTGAACCTATCAAAGGAGGAGGGGTTTGTCTCTTTCGGGATTAAAGCGAGGAAGGTTGAGTTGGTGCTACCCCCCATTTTTGCTTTCTTCAAGAATCCTTTTATCATTCTAATTAGATATGTTTTTATTATATCCTAGCATATCCTGTAGAAGTGAATAGTGAACCCATCTGGCCCAGGGACTTTGTCTGGATTCATGGACCAAATTATATTGCTGATTTCTTCTTCATTTGTTTGCTTCAATAATGCTGTATTGTCCTCTGTGGAGACCAATGCCGAAATGTTCTTCAGGAATTCTTTTTTATCTTCTTCATAGTCCTCTTTCTCTTTGCTGTAAAGATGATGGAAATGTAATACTGTAGCAAATTTAATCTGTTCTATTCCTTTGCAAAGTCTCCCATCAGAGGAAGTGATCTATGAGATGTGATTCCTGGAGAGTCTAGCTCTACATTGTCGATGAAAGTATGATGTGTTCCTATCTCCAGCTTCCAGCCAAAGACTCCGGGACTTTAGTCTCCAATACTCTTCTTCATTTCTGAAGGAGAGGAATGTTTTGCATTAGGCAACTTTCTCCTTTTCTAATTCTGTTTGGTTTATATCAATTGTGTCCATTGCACTTTGCAGTATTTCCAAATGTTGCACTGCCTCGATTCTTTGGTCTTTGGGTGTATTTGTTGGAAGAACAAAGTTTACATAGATCATGATCAGGAGGTCTGCGCAGTTCTCGACACGTCCAGGGACGAACGTGTCGCCCCCAGATGGAGCCAATGTTGACCATAATCAGTTCCTTGTTGAAACTCGACTAGCAATCTTGCTTAAGCCCCCTCGATCCTTTCTCTTTGACTCGAGAATCCATTCTACAGCCTATCGTTGATTTACTTTGCCCCCAAAACTATATTCTGTAAGGCTAAAAACTCACTTTCGAAAATATTTGAGGCCTGGCCCCTTCGGCCCTAACCCCTTGGCCATTTCCTCCACATCACTGTGAGCCGGAACCTAATGCTAAACCTTGGGGGCACTATCAAATATGCGCGTCTGGCGAAATATCAGCCGTTGATCTGAACAAGATCGAACGGTCTCCGTTGATCAACGCGGTGCTCATAGTCCATATACCAGCCGTTGGATCAAACCATAAATCGACGTACCACATCCTTCCCGCCCTGGTGGACCCCGCGCTGCGCGTCGATTCCAAAACATGCCTGTTTATTTCGCACCGCCTTTCAAAGGCGGGCGGTATTCCACAAATCGCAGCGATTCCACACATTGTGCAACACGTGTCTCGGTGTACGATCTCAATACCGCCCTCTCCCGTGCATTAATGCTCGATCCAGGACGCACAACGAAATTTATGTTAGCCGTCCGATCCTGAGCGCTCCATCCAACGGCTACCACTCTCCCAAGCTGCACAAATTTTAGTCCCAGTGCACAGTATTCCGGGCCCGCCATTCCATCGCCCTCTGATTAAGTTTCAACCGTTGATTTCATTTTTGGATCGTATGGCCCAAAATTATTTACACATCCCACCGATTGACCAAGTCCGCCTCCACGTCGTCCCTTCCGCTTAGCCTTTCGTACGCCCACGTGGAATTTGCGTTCTCCTCCACCATTCATATACTCCGTTTATGTGTCATATTTCAGTTTTTAAGTTACGTGTCTCTGCCTCGTTCATTTATCGTCGTTCCACTGTATATCTCATTTCCACCCTTCGTTCCACCACTATTTATCTGCATTTTTCGCGACCCTGCATCTTCTCATCATTTCTCCCAGTCTACATCACCATTCTATGGTCACGATCGCATCCACCACCCTTGTGCCTAGTTTTATTTAATGTGTTTGTGGGTTTTGCAGGTTTATGGTGAAGAAGAAGAGCTATCACAATTCGCGACATCCATTGCTGAAGCTAAGGACGCGTTACAGTACTGGGTTTTCAAGTACTATATTCATGAAGAAGATCCCGGGTAGTTGCCGTGACATGGCTTTCATTAAAGAAGCCATGGTAAAAGTCTACCAAACCCTCTAGAGCAATTTAAAACATATATTTTCCACAGACGGGGTTATTAATCATACGACAAAGAGTATCAGTCAAAGCGCAAGGGATTCAACGTTTGGAGCCGAAGATTTTAAATAGCAATCCAACATTCAGAAGGCAAAGAGTAGAAGTGCATAAAAATAATACCCTCCAGGTTTTACTTCAATATATTTTTCTCTCAGGAAAGTACAGAGTGTTACATATTTTATTCTTCATACCTTACCCCTGGAGAAATTCGCACCTACAACATTTACTACATGAAGCCGCCACAAAGTACCTACAACATCCTAGGGCCACTTAACAGTATGGGCGGTCATATCTTTCATCATTTTGTTTTAATGAGTCAATTAAATGATTCACCAGCTACCTTTTGTTGATCTTTGGGAAGCTTCTCCTATAAAGTCCCAGGAGAACGAATTAGTAGAGGTTCCAGATTTTTATCAGAGAATTGTGCAGTGAAAGGCATTTTTGTATACATCTTGTAAAAACTCTTGTATGAAGGCTCAGTGCCCGTAGCGTCTCAGTGAGGAGGAGTTCTATCTGTTTTAGAGGGTTCTGGTCTTTGATATTCCACAGTATGTAATCTTCTCTACTGTGTTTAATACAACATTTCATTTCATCCTTCTTCTTGTATCATGTACTAGAATGTGAGTGGCTCACTGATTTTAGGTAAGGATTTATCCTAGTTTATACCCATACTTGGATCAGTAAAGCACTTTAAATATGGCTGAGGCATGATATACTGTTTCATTTTCATTTCATCCATCTTTCTTCTATATTAGTTGCTTTGGGAGGGTGCTTTTAAAACGCCATTGTCATGTATGGATTCTTAGATTAATAAGCCCATATGTGGTTCTGTTGTGTATCTGGGTATCAGACCAAAGTTAACTAATATTTCCTTATACTTCTTACACTGCGTACACCTTCTGATATTCAATTTCTGTGGCATATTACTTGAATCGGCCCTCATTACAGTAAATTGTCTCTTAACTGTCTGATGCTTTTATGTTGGAGCTTTGCATTTTGTCTCTGCAAAATTCCTTTCCCTGTGGCAGTTTCTGTAAGTTCTGGTCCCATTTAAATCAATTTCCTTGTTTACAAGAGATAGCAGGAAAGCCTTTGGATTGACACCCAAGTTTATTATATGCTCCTTGCTATGATAAGATGTCCTAGGCACTGGTCTATGGCAACTCTAGGCTGTCTCTAGGAGCGAAAATATCTGTCGACAACATCTTTCTGGTGCCGTTGCCGGGGACGAATTTAAGAAAATCATTATCCCTGGGCCTCGACAAATCATATTCACTCTCTAATCAGGTGAGCACAGAGAGTTTAAGAGTTGCATATCTCTCACCTTGGCGACTCCACTGTTTTTTAGTTGATAAATCTATTTGTAGTCCTGGCTCCTCGTAAGCCACACCTGAGGTCAGATACATCACAGTCAAAGACACCTTCAGTGTCTGATCCTGAGAAGATTATACATAGAAGAAGTTGGAAAGAAAAGAAATCAGTCCGTGCTAAAATCCTTGAATTTTCCATAGAAGATTATCCATCTTCTTCTTCTCAAGAAGTTCTCCTAGAAAATCTCGACTCCACTGTGGGAGACACAAAATATTACTCAGATAGCCCACCCAGGGGAAGTGCTAGAATTAAAGCTCATCTTCACCCTACTCCCGAGGTCAAAGAGGTTAAAAATTCACCGAAATAGCTGCTGTCAACCGTGAACTGTTCCCGTCTACGCCTCAAGCTGCTGTACAGTATATTCCTATTGTTATCCACACTCCACCTCCGCCTCTTCCTCCATTTGTACACCAGATTGTTGCACAACCCCCACCTCCTCCAATGGCTAACGTTCCAGATTTTTTGTTAAACAAATATGCTCCCCTGGAATTACCTCAAGTGCTAAATGATATGCCACAGGATTATTTGAAGATCTTGCCCAGATTCACTGGGGAAAATGAAATAGATGCTCAGAAACATATTGAGACCTTTTGCTCTTTTGCAGAGAACTTTAATGTATAACATTTGGATGTAGTATTAAGACTATTTGTGCAATCCCTGGACGGTGAAGCCAGAAAATGGTTCAAAACATTAGGAAACCGTTCCGTAACCACTTGGGATGATATGGAAAATACCTTTCTCAGAAAATGGGGAGAAAAGAAAGATCATGGATAGTGTCTTACTGAGTTCAATACACTCAAGAAGAAACATAATGAAGGGGTGTCAGAATTTATCAAAAGATTTAACAAGTTATATCTAAACCTTCCTGCCGATATGAAGCCTCATCAGAATGCTGCTAAAGTTGTTTTCATAGCAGCCTTTGACTCAGATTTTGGTTTCTCTCTCAGGGAAAGAAAGCCTGCCACTCTAGATGATTCTCAATCAGATGCTCTTGAGTTGGAAGAAAATTTTTCTTCCATTGGAAAATTAAAAGGGAAAGATGAACTAGATACCAGAAGAAGGGGTAAAGAGGAAGTATCTACTTCTAATCAGGATAAGGATCCAGATAGAATTGAAGAAATGAGCAAAATGATTAAGAATCTTTCTAATAAACTGGTCAAGCTTGAATTGGAGACCAAGAACTCGGCTTCCAAGAACTTTCAGAATGCTCCAAACAGGGGTTACAATCCTCAGTATAGAAATCCACCCCTGCAAATATTGCCAAGGGAAGCAAAGGAGCAACAAGATCAAGTTCCACACCCATTATACCTGGAAGGCCCAGTAGATGACTCTACTGAAGATGCTGCCTATGAACTGCAAGATGCAAATATTGCATTCTCAAACAATGATGAAGTAGAATGCCCATTGCAAGAAGAAGAAGAGATCAGAGACACAGAAGATGCAGAAATTGACCATTATTGTAAACAGTTTAATGATTTCATGCAAGCACATTTCAATAGAAGATACGATCTCAGATCTTCCAGGAAGAGGACTCGAACTCAGGATCAAGAAGAAGAGCCTTTCTAGAAGGAAGTATCTGCTCAAAAGGAGTCAACAGTGCAGAAAATTACAGACAAAGGTAAGAGTCCTCTAAACAAACCTCTGCAATCTAATGATCAAATTCCTTCTTCTTCAAAAGTAGTCACTCCTCCTAATGCTGAGTCTGTATCAAAAGAAGTTAAACCTTCAGCAGAAAATAAAGAGTCAAAAGAAGTTGTAATAGAAAAGTCCCCTCTTGCTTTCAATCTGCAAAAAGAACTTGAGAAAATCAAAATCCCAGTTCCCCTGACTGAATTGTTGAAACAACCTGCATATCAATCTCAAGTTACTTCTTTCATACTCCCTCCTGAAGCACCAGTCATTCCAGATAGTCTCAAACTCCAAGAAGAAATACCCATGGTAGTCTTTGGCCCACATGTCGGGGAGATAGACCCCTCTACTCCTCCTTTCTATGTGTCTCTAGTGATTCATGACCTGCTATTGCACAATTGTATGCTAGATTCTGGAGCTTCCCATAATCTTATGCCTTTGTCAGTCATGGAACAACTAGAACTACAAATCACACGCCCATACAAAGACCTATATTCATTTGAATCCAAAAGAGTTAAATGCTTAGGGATGATTGAATATTTAGTGGTCAATCTGGCCCAAATTCCAGCAAAAAGTGTAGTAATGGACATTGTGGTGGCTAACATCTCGGCCCGCTTTGGCATGCTGTTGTCAAGGTTCTGGGGAACGAAAATTGGTGGGTCACTCAAATTAGACTTAACGTATGCCACCATCCCAGTTTTTGGTGGCCAGGAGAGGAGGTTATACAGAGAGACTAGATTTGTCAAGATGGTTACTAAGGCTGACAGCTCTAAGAACTCACCAATCTATAGTCAAGAAGGAAATTTTTCATGCTTAATACTAGAAGAAGATCAAGACTATGCTCATGAGCCATCATTCTGTCAAGTCAAAACTGAACAACCTTTAGAAGACCATGAAGCAGGAGTATGGACTCTACATTTTGATGGAGCAAATTCAAGAGAAGGTAATGGGGCTGGAGTATTATTAATTTCTCCTACAGGAAAATGGATCCCACTGTCTTTTAAATTGGAATATGAGGCTACTAATAACGTAGCCAAATATGAAGCACTGCTATTGGGATTACAGACAGCCAGGAACATGGGCATACAATGTTTAAAAGTTCTGGGAGACTCTGAGCTGGTGGTTAGACAGGTCAAGAATCAATGTCAAACCAAACATCCTCGGTTGAGAGCTTATAGAAATGAAGTCTGGGACATGGTGGAGAATTTCTTCTCAGCATTTAATATCCAGTTCATGCCCCGGGAGCAGAATAGAATGGCAGATTCTCTTGCTGTAGCTGCCAGTACATTTCGTCCTCCTCAGAATCCTCTCCTGAGGTATGAAATCGAGGTACGTTATAGACCATCAATCCTAGATAATATTAAGCATTGGCAGGTGTTTGAAGATGATGAACAGATGAAGAAATTCCTAGAAACAGTGGGAGAATTCTCTAATATGGAGATTGATGAGTGTGAAGAAGATGCGGCTGAGAATGTTTCAGAAAATAAATGGGAGGAGGAAATGGCAGGAAGTAAAGTGCTGCAGCTGAAAGGAAATGTTATTCCTAGAAGGTCTGGTGCCTCTAGAAAGAATATTTGATAAGAATGACATCCCATTGCAGCCTAGTAAAGTGGTAGAGGAAGATCAGGTAGAAGACCTGAACCTGGGTACTGATGCTGATCCCAAGATCGTAAAATTGTCCAAAAAATTCCCAGAGGAATACAAGCAGAAATACCTGAAATTATTTCAGTCATACAGAGATGTGTTTGCATGGTCCTATCAAGACCTTAAAACTTTTGATATTAGTATAATGCAGCATAAAATTCCCCTGAGGGAAGATGCGAAACCTTATAAGCAGAAGCTTAGACAGATAAATCCTCTGCTGCTTCCCTCTATTGAGAAAGAAATTAAGAAGCTGCTGAAGGCCAAAATAATTGTGTCCTTGAGGTATTCTGAATGGGTGGCGAACCTTGTCCTTGTCCGAAAGAAGAATGGAGAAATAAGGCTGTGTGTGGATTTCAGAAATTTGAACAGAGCATCTTTAAAAGATAATTATCCACTGCCCAAGATGGATCACATTCTACAGAAAGTGGTTGGAGTCTCTAGAATGTCGATGATGGATGGTTTTTCTGGTTACAACCAGGTGGCTGTACTTCCAGAGGATAAGAAGAAAACTGCATTCACCACACCATGGGGCACATTCATGTATGCCAAAATGCCTTTTGGATTGATTAACGCAGGGGCCACTTTTCAGAGGGCCATGGACATTGCTTTTGTTGGGGAGCAAGATAAATTTTTGGTGGTATACCTTGATGATATTACAGTGTTTTCAAAAAATGATGATGAACACATTGAGCATTTACGGAGAAATTTTGAAAAATGCAGAAGGTATGGTCTTTCTCTTAATCCACAAAAGTCTTTATTTGCATTAGAGGAAGGCAAACTTTTGGGGCATATTGTAACTAAAGATGGGGTAAGGATAGATCCGAAAAGAGTAGAGGTTATAAATGGCATCCCTCTCCCCAGGAATAAGAAGGAAGTGCAGGTATTTTTAGGCCGGATAAATTTCCTGGGAAGATTTATTCCTAACTATGCTGAGATAGTTAGGCATATAACAGATATGCTTAAGAAGAGTAATGAGGTGAAATGGTCACAAGAATCACGGGAGGCCTTTGCTAGAATTAAAGCTGCATTTGCTGAAGCCCCTATACTAGCTGGGCCATATTATACTAAATCATTTATGATCTTTTCATTTGCTTCACCTCATACAGTAGCTGGAGTGTTATTACAGAAAAACGAAGAGGGATATGAGCAGCCTATTGCCTTCTTCAGTCAAGTTCTCCATGATGCAGAACTGAAGTATAATATACTGGAAAAGCAGGCATATGCCCTGGTAAAATCTCTCAAAGCTTTTCGCATATATATTTTGCAGTCTCACATCACTGCATTTGTCCCTACAATAGCTGTTAAAGACATTCTTATTCAGGGAGACAGTGAAGCAAAAAGGGGAAGGTGGATTGCTAAAATACAGGAGTATGATCTAGATATCCGTCCCACCAAGTTGATCAAAGGACAGGGGCTTGCAAAAATTTTATCTGAATCAAACTATCAAGCTCTGGGCATAAATTTGTATATGATTTCAAATGAAGAGTCTGAGAGAGAAAAAGAGCAGCAAGGTCTGGAGATGGCTACTCAGAAAAAACATATAAAATACCTCACCAGTCCATGGTACAAAGAAATAGTTGAATATCTTTTGACACTCAGCTGTCCTCCCAGTTGTGATAAAGCAAAATACAGGGCTTTAAGATTGAAATCACAAAAGTATATAGTTGCTAATGGGCAGCTATATTGGAGAGATCCTTCGGGCATCCTATTATTGTGCCTCACAGAGGATGAGGTAGAAAGTATAATGGCCGAATTTCATGAGGGAATCTGTGGAGGACATTATAGCTGGAGGGCTATAGCTCATAAAACACTGAAGGCTGGTTTCTACTGGCCAAAATTATTTGGGGATGTTTTTGTTTGGGTTAGAGCATGTGATAAGTGTCAAAAATTTGCTGAAAGGAAAAAATTAGCAGCTCTGCCCTTGATTCCAGTTCACGTAGACGAACCATTTCAACAATGGGGAATAGATTTTATAGGTGAAATTCACCCACAACACTGTTACCGATGAAATAGGTAACCTGACCTCAAAACGGGAACTCTAGCTCAAAAACTCTCAAAAAACATGAAAAAACACCCAAAAAAAAAAGTGTGTCTTCCAGAACGCACTTGTTTTTTTTTTTAAGGTCAAATTTCAACATTTTCTAAAATTATGCTAAAAACAAAATTGTTTGTTGAAAAAAGGATTGAAAAAACACCCCCCAAAAAAAAGTGTCTCTTCCAGAACGCACTTCGTTTTTTTTGAAGGTCAAATTTCAACATTTTATAAAATTATGGTAAAAACAAAATTGTTTCTTGAAAAAAGGATTGAAAAAACACCCTCAAAACAAAACCAGTTGATGCTGGAATAACAAAAAAAAAAATTGTGTCATACTTTTGGCATTTTTAAAAATAGAAGTAACATTTTTTAATTTTTTAAATTCAAACATTAAAAAAAAACCTAAAATTTAAGAAAAAAAATAAATTTAAAAAATAAAAACATTTAAAAGCTTAAAATTTAAAAATATATGAAGATAAAAAAAATAAAAATAAAAACAAAGTAAAAATTTTAATTCAATCATTAAAAAAAACCTAAAATTTAAGGAAATTTTTTTTAAAAAATAAACCAAAAAAAATTAAGATTAAAATTTAAAAAAATATAGAAATTAAAAAATAAAAATAAAAACAAAATAAAAATATTAAATTAAAAAAAAAAAACAAGTTAAAAACAGAAGGAAATTATAGAAAATAAAATATAGAAATTAAATTTAAAAAAGAAAAAGAAAATGCTTATTAAATTTAAAAAAAAAAAAAAATTAAAACAAATAATTAAATTTTAATAAATTTAAAAATTCAAAATAAAAATAAAAAACACTATTCAAATTAAAAGGAAAAAAGAAAAGAAAAATTAATTAAAAATAAAAAATAAAAATAAAATACAATGAAAATATCAAATTTAAAACAATATATATTAAAAAAACAAATAAATTATAAAAAATAAATTAAATTTAAATTATAAAAAATAAAATATATATATGAACTTAAATTAAAATAGGTATATACATCAATTTTATTAAATTAAAAAAAAAGATGTTAATATTAAAATAACAAATTAAATTTA
This sequence comes from Pinus albicaulis, assembly GCA_034641835.2. NCBI lineage: Eukaryota > Viridiplantae > Streptophyta > Pinopsida > Pinales > Pinaceae > Pinus > Pinus albicaulis. The sequence goes on from CM076581.1 coordinate 1,113,655,996, forward strand.
AAAACAAAAATATTAAATTTTAATAAATAAATGAATAAACAAATAAATTTTGAAAGAAAAAATAAATTTTAAATATAAAAGAAAAAAAAAAAAATATTGTTAAACGAAAAACTTTAAAAACTTTAAAAATCAATTCAAAATGGAAAATTGAAAAAAAAAGAAAAAAATTATTAAAAAAAAAAAATAAAAAAAAATTTAATTTAAAAAAATTAAGTTTCATTCAAAAAGAAATCTAATTTTAAATGCACAATTTTAATTGAAATAAAAAAATATAAAATTTTTATGTAATTAACAAAAAAAAAAAAAAGTAAAACATTTAAAAAAAAATATTAAATCGAAATAAATTAAAAATATATATATAAAATTTATTGAATTTTATAAAATTATATTAAAAAACTAAACGTAAAAGTTAATAACAAAGAAAAATTATGAAATTAAAAAAAAAAAAAAAAAACGATTAAATAAAAAAAATGGGCAAAATTAAATAAAAATTATTAAAAATAATAATAATAATAATAAATTTAAAACAAAAAAATAATAAAATTAAAAAAAATTAAAACAAAACGAATTTTATTTTAAATAAATAAATAAAAAATTATATTTTGAAATTTAAAAAAATTTAAAAATTAAAAAATTAAAAAAAAAAATCAATAAAAAAAAAATTAAAAAAAAAATCAATTAAAAACATCGTTCAAACTAACGGCCCGCCCGCTGGGCGGCGGGGGCCGGCCGGGCGGCCCAGCCGGCCTCCAGGGCCCCCGCGGGCGGAGGGCCGATTCCGGGAATCGGCCCTCCGCCCGTGGGGGCCCGGGAGGCCGGCTGGGCCACCCCCGGGGTGCAGCCCGGCCGGCCACCGCCGCCCAGCGGGCGGGCCGTTAGTTTGAATGATGTTTTTAATTGAGTTTTTTTTTTAATTTTTTTTTTTAATTGATTTTTTTTTAATTTTTTTAATTTTTAATTTTTTTTAAATTTCAAAAAATATTTTTTTTTCAAAAAATTAATTTTATTTTAATTTAATATTTTTATTTAAAATAAAATTCGTTTTTTTTTTTTAATTTTTTATATATATGTACATCTATTTTTATTTGATTTTATTTTTATTTTTATTTTTATTTTTAATTTTTAATATTTTTATTTTTATTTCATTTTAAAAAAAAAAATTGAATTTCAAAAAATTTAAAATTATTTTTGTAATTCAATTTTTTTATTTTAAATTCAATTTGTTTAATTTTTTTTTATATTTAATATTATAGAATAATTATTTTTTTAAATTTAAAATTTAAAATTTACTTATTAAAATTTTTAAATTTTAATTTAATTTAATTGTTTTTTTTTAATTTTTTCGTTTATTTAGTTTTTCATTTTTAAAATCTATAAATTGTTTCACTAAAAAAAAAAAAAAAAAAACACTAAATTTATGTATATTTGTTTTTTAATTATTTGCACGTGGTTTTTTTCATTTTTTTTTGTTTTTTAATGATAGGTGGTTTTTTTTTTTTTTTTTTTGGTAAATTTTAAAATTTGTATTTTTTTCCTTATTATTATTATTATTTTTAATTTAAATTTTTAAATTTAATTTTTTTTTTTTAAATTTTTTTTCTTCTAAATTTTAATTTTGTAATTTTAATTATTTTAATTTTTTTTTAAATATATATGTATTTTTTAATATATTGTTTTTTTTAATAAGTTAGAAAAAAATGTTTTTGATTTTTTTGATTTTCTTTTTTTTTTTGGGTCAATTTTTGTTTTTTTTCTTTAAATTATGTGTTTTTTTTCTTCAAATTTTGTCATTTCCTGTGATATAATTTTCAAATATTTTTGTTTTTTTAATTTATTTTTGTTTAAATTTTTTATTTTTATGAGCTATTTTTGTTTTTTTTTTACATTTTTATTGGTTTTTTTATTGTTTTTATATATTTTTTTTTATCTAAGTTTTGTGTTTTATTACCAACATGAAAATCACCACTCTAAAAAAAAAAAGGTTGATGCAGCATCAATACGTTTCAAAATTAGCATGAAAATCACTGCTCTAAAAAAAAAAGGTTGATGCAGCATCAATACGTTTCAAAATTAGCATGAAAATCACTGCTCTAAAAAAAAAGTTGATGCAGCACCAATACGTTTCAAAATTAGCATGAAAATCACCGCTCTATTAAAAAAAAAATAAAAAAAAAAATTGATGCTGCATCAATACATTTCAAAATTAGTATGAAAATCACTAACATTTTAAAACAAATATTCATACTTCATAAATAAAAATTTTAGAGTGTCAAAAATGTGCACCAAAAAAAAAATATGGTGATTCTGCATCACCACTTTTCAAAATCGGGTGCTTTTTATGCTACCAAAAAAAAGTAGGTAACATTGCGGTTACCTATTTCATCGGTAACATTGTTCCAACCAATGATCAAGTAGCCGATATCTTTACAAAAGCTCTCACAGAAGTGAATTTTACCAAAATTCGATCCATGCTTGGAGTTCAGGAAAGTTTTCATTAAGGGGGGATAGGATCTAATGCCTCCTTCCTTCTCCTATTGTGTCACCTTTGTAAATCCTTCAATCCTATCCCAATTTGTTCTTAAGGGGGGGTGTTAGGATATTTCGACACATAGGAAATAGGCTCCTTTTGTGTCACCTTTGTAAATCCTTCAATCCTATCCCAAGTTGTTCTTACGGGGCGATGTTAGGATATTCCGACACATAGGAAATAGTTAAGAATAACTTAGTCTAGTGTAGAATTAGGTAAAGTGTGTTTCTTTACCATGTACATTTGTAACTTATAATCCGACGGTCACGATTTGTAGTGATCCGACGGTTATCTCTCACCTTGGTATTAACGACACTTGATCCATGGCTTAACACCCAATTGGTCCATAATCTCTATTTAAAGAGCATGGAGTGTCATTTTTCTGGTAACCGTTTATGAGAGAAACATATGTAAATTTTCTTTTTATATTAATAAATTACCTGAAGTGGCCATGTTGGCTCAGGCTAGGTAAAGTGTGTTTCTTTACCATGTACATTTGTAACTTATAATCCGAAGGTCACGATTTGTAGTGATCCGATGGTTATCTCTCACCTCGGTATTAACGACACTTGATCCATGGATTAACACTCAATTGGTCCATGATCTCTATTTAAAGAGCATGGAGGGTCATTTTTTTGGTAACCGTTTATGAGAGAAACATATGTAAATTTCCTTTTTATATTAATAAATTGCCTGAAGTGGCCGCGTTGGCTCAAGCCGTGGATTGTTTCCCTCTTTGAGGGTTTGAACCATGTGATTATACTGGTGTAATGATTTGTGATATGTTTGTGAGTAGTGACCTTTGGTTCTTGATCTATGGAACTTACCCTGTAAATTACTACATTTGAGAGGGAGAAATCCCATCCTCTTTGCCTCAAATATGTTATGTTTGTACCTGGGATGAAGAAGAACTTGATATCTATAAAAATATTGGAGGATCATGGCTATGATGTTATTTTCAGTAAAGGGCAAGCCTTTCTGAGACACATAACTACCGAGAAAGTGAAGCAGATCAGGTTTCGAGTGAAGAACCTATACAAAATTGAGGTGGGAGATTGCACTGCATTGAGAAATAAGGAAGAAAAAGTGCAGAGGCATGATGTTAGAGAAATTTTTCATAGGAGATTGGGTCATCTACACCATGGTGCCTTAAAAATCATGCAGCAAATAACCATCAGTCTTCGTAAAGGCTCCCTTGACCAGAAGGATGTATGTAAGGGTTTCACATTGGGGAAATATTTCAAATCCACATTACATGAATGAGAGAGCAGAGTAGATGCAATCCTGGAGCAAGCCCACTCTAATGTTTGTGGAACTTTTTCTATAGTGTCCACAACAAGACATAAGTACTTTTCTTTTTTTATTAATAATTTCTCTATAAAATGTTGGATCTTCTTTATGCAGAAGAAGGATGATTTTTTCTCAAAATTTGTTGAGTTCAAGCAATTATTTGAGAAGGAGGCTGGGAAGAAGGTGAAGGCTCTCAAGACAAATAATGGAGGTGAATTTTTTTCACATGCCTTCAAATGTTTCTATGTGAAAGAAGGTATTCGAAGGGAAGTGACAACACCCTGTAATCCACAACATAATGGGGTAGATGAAAGGAATAACATAAGCATAGTGGGAGAAGCAAGGGCCATGTTGCATGATCAGGGGTTTCCATTACATCTATAGGAAGAATCATGCAACACCATAGTCTACTTGCAGAACCAGAGTCCTCATAAGATACTTGGTATGATCACACCGAAGGAAGCTTTCTCTCGGAGAAAGGCTAATGTGTCCCATTTCAAATTTTTTGGAGCTTCAATTTATTTTAATGTATCTAAGGATTCAAGGAAGAAAATAGAGCCTACAAAAGAGTTGGGAGTTTTGGTGGGATACATTGAAACTCCACACAATTATCGAGTGTATTTTCCTTCATTGGGGATGAAAATTATAAGGATAGATGTCAAGTTTGATGAGGACAAGGATATGAGATGATCTATGGAATGAGAGTTGAGTATCTCACCCAAGAAAGAGCTTCTACCTCCAAATAAGGAGCCTCACGATGAGCTTTAGGAGGTTTTGGAGAAGCCATATGTAGAGCAGCAGATAGGAGGCAAAGTCGAGGCACCCACTCAATAAAAATCTTCTAGAGACGGGAGAAAGAGAACTTGAGAACTTGATATATTGTTGCAGGGTGCACGAGGGAATTTGGGATCCCCCACATCATAGTGAAGGAAGAGGAGGTCACCTGATAGGTACAATGGTTACATGGCTCACACGACTGAGCTCATTGAGACAAATCCTTCCTCATTTAAGGAAAAATTTGCTCAACTAGTTTGGGTTGGTGCCATGGTGGAAGAATATGAATCCATCATGAAGAACAGTGCATTGGAGGTGGTGCCAAAACCAGAAGGGAAACCAATGGTTAGTTCAATATGGATCTACAAAGTGAAGCATGCAGTGGATGAGAGCATTGAGAAATACAAGGCCAAATTTGTGGCCAAAGGATTCTCTCGGATAGACGGAGTGAACTATTAGGAAAATTTTGCACCAGTTGCAATATATTCCTTAATTAGATCCATTCTAGCATTGGTTGTGCATATGGGGTGGAAAATCCACCAGACGGATGTGAAGACCGCATTTCTCAACAATGTTGTTGAGGAGGAAATTTACATATATCATCTAAATGGATTTGAGACATATGATCAGGAGTCGCATGTGCATAAACTCAAGAGAGCATTGCATGGTATCAAACATGTGCCTCGAGCATGGTACACTCAGATCAACAATTATCTCATTATATTGGGCCTCACTAAAATTGAAGCAAATTCAAAGCTATATCACATTGTGGTAGATGATAAGTTAATTATTCTTGTTTTTTATGTTGATGATTTAATATTGACACATGATGAGTAGTTGATCTGCTCTTGCAAAGAGGATATTGTAAGGGAATTTGAGATGAAAAACATGGGCCTCATGCATTACTTCCTTGGGTTGGAAGTATGGCAGGGCGATGGTGTTTTTTTGTGTCTAAAGGAAAGTATATTAATGATATACTTCAGAGATTTCACATGGATAATTGTAAGCCCATGAACACATCTCTAGCTACAAACTATAGGCAAGAGAATGCCACTTCACGTGAAGAGGTCGATGCTACCATTTATAGTAACCTTGTGGGTTCATTGATGTATATTTTGAACACACGACTCAACATGTGCTATGCAGTCAACCAGCTTAGTCAAGCTATGGTGAGTCCTACCAAATTATATTGGAGGGAAACAAAGCATGCATTATAGTACCTCAGAGGCACTACCCAATATGGATTATGGTACAAATAGATAGAGGGAGTGAAGTTCCAAGGATTCATCGATGCAGATTGGGATAAGAGTCCATAGAATAGAAAAATTACATTAGGTGTTATCTTAAGTGTTGGGTCTGCAACTATTTCCCAGTACAACAAGAAGCAAAGGTCTGTGGTGCTCATCTCGATAGAAGTTGAATACATGGTTGCAAATCAAGCAACATGTGAAGCAATTTGGATGAGGAAAATACTTGTGGGACTATTTGGTCAGGAGATGGATCTGACAGTGATATATTGTGATAATTAGAGTTGCATTAAGCTCTCTGATAATCCATTATTTCATGGCAGGTCCAAGCAAATTGATATCTAGTATCATCATTTGTGGGACTATGTGTAGAGGAGAATTATGTTGCTACGGTACATTCCAACCTAGGAGAAATATGCTGACATATTGACAGAGGAATTTTCAATAGGTAAGTTCGAATTCCATAGGTGCAGGATAGGGGTGGTGGAAAATCCCTTTCTTTCTAAGAGGGAGTGTTGAAAAAATGTAGCAAGAAAGGTCGAATTTGAGTTTAGCCTTAGTCAAATTGAGTAAAATCAAATTTCCACATCAGCAGGACAACTTGGAGGCAGTTAACTAGCGTGACATGGATATTTTCATTCAATTAGCTCAGTAAATTTGAGTTAGAGGGCTTGGAGTTCAATTATGCATGTGTGATTGCTAAATTTTAATAATCCAGTTTAGTTATTTTTAGTTGTATTTCGTTAAATGACCTCTAAATTTTGATAGAGTCAGTTGAAGGTCAGTCGTGCAGTGGGACAATAGTATAACTCAGAGATTTGTCATTTAACTGATCACTCAACCCAAAATAGCTAGTGCATGAAAGGAATTCAAATTCCTTAGTTGAAGTGGAGATGACAAGGCAGTGTAACATCAGTTGTAGACTAGTTTTGAGTGTACATGTGTTGCATGAAATCAATGATCAATCCTTGGGAATTGCACAATAAATTTGGAGGAAATTCCTAAATAATAGGGACTATTTTCCTCAGGATTTGCGAAAGAAAATAGGAGGCTAGGTAAGCTGATATTTTTCTAAGTGTTGGCCAGAGTTTTTCATTGAGCAGAGAGAACAATTATTCTTTTGCAGGTTGAGCTCAGAGCTAAAGCTAGCAATTGTAATAGATTCTCTATTCATCTGATTAATGTGAAGAGGCTTGAGGTTTATTTCCCAGTTGGATTCCCCTAGAAATCATTGTGTATTTGTGGTTTTTCTTATTGCGTGTCTATGCATGTTGTTCTAAATTGTGAATTTCGTTTTGCAGATTAGTAGAGTAGAATTGTGTCTATTGATTTTAGATTAAATTTCTTGAGTAGTTTCAACGCTATCAAAATTATATATATTTGTTATTGTAGCTATTATGAGAGGGGATTATACCTTCTTGATGATTCTCAAATAAGTATCAGACCCCTATGTTCATATATGCATTCATGACCTGTAGATTACATGTTCTCAATATGTTTGAAGAAATGATTTTCATGGTTAGGTCTCGTTAGGTCTAGTTTGTGATTCAAATTTGTATGACATTGTCATTGAATTAATTATCATTCTGGAAAGTATCAGGAAGTTATGGGAAATGGTCTAGAGGTTGACATGGAAGTTAGGCTCAGAATATGGGACCGTACCCTTTAAATTGAGAATTTTGAGTCAGAACCACACCCTGGTATGCTTATGCATGCGGTTGGAGGCCCTCAACCACATGGAGGCCTTGTCATCCATTCAGTTGGGAGCCCAGGTCACTGAAAAATAATTCCAGCTTAGGGTTTGGGCACCGTGAGTGGTTTTTTGGCTCCTGGGTGTCTTGTAGCTCATGAAGAAGGTTAGTAAGGTTCCAATACATCGATTACACTTCCTTAACTGTACTTAGGAGGTTCAGTCATGTCATAGTAGCTCTTCCTCTCATGTTTATCCCGACAGGATGGTGAAAAAGACTAAATGTGGGAGGGGTGGGTTATATATTGGTATTAGAGCTTCTAGGTTCAAACAATTGGACTGTATGGGTGTTGTTATGCTTGCATTGTCATGGTTATGGTTGTCATGAATGAGGTCATTGTATGCAGTTTATGTCATCATGATTTTGTTGGTATGTTATGATGATGATATGTTGGTTGCGATAGAGCAAGAGAAGCATATTATCAAAGCAAGTTTGCAACACTAAACCTCGTAGTAATAATATATTTTCATACATGTATTGTATGTTTGGCATGCAGGTATGGTGGTTAATGGTTTTTATAGGATTTATGGTTATGTACATGCATGTCATTCTATTTTTGTTGTGGTTACATGCTTGATAGATGCTAGTGCGGTGACATGCATGTGCATTGGATAGTCATGAATGATAGTAACTTCTTGTTATATGAATTATGACCATATACATGATTATTATGGTCATTGAAACTAATATTTTGATGTTATATGTATCGTGTTAATCTAGATTGGTCTATGAGGATGGTTATTTTTATGGTGTTAAGGTACAAGTTGATATATTTGTGATATTGTGTCATACTAAACTAGCCTGACTTGTGCATATGTGGTAGCCTCCTCTAAGACACATTGAGGTATGCGTTTGATTATGTTGTATATTTGGTTTATATAACATGGTATGTTTACAATCTGTTTAAATTTTTGATTAATTGTATGATATGAGTATGCATCTATAATATTGCATGAAGGAATGATATTGTTTTAAGATAATTGTACTAACATACTACGTGCTAAGACAATTGATATGTACTTGAGTGCAAGCGGGTGCTAGTTTTAGTATTATGAATATTATTGTGAGTTTAGTGAAGATTATGACATGGTTGTTAGTCTTGGTAAAGGTTGGTTTCAAATTAATAGACAAGATGTTTTGTTCTTTGGAAAATGTGGTTGATAGGTGTGAACAATTGCAGGGTAACATGCTTGGTATTAGCTTGGCAAGGTAATAGTTGATTTTTTTATATAACTAATAGTTGGGTGATGTGATAGTACATAATACGAATTATTTACAACAAGGAAAAATGTAAAAGAAAGGAATTGGGTAATAATTCCTTTGTCTAGGTTTGAAAAACACAATTCAAATGAATAAATGATTTGCATGAATATAGGAAGTCTTCTTAACCTTGATTTTGTCTGACATTATGTGGATATATGTGCTATATTTATGAACATGTATTTGACAGGTATAACAACTAGTTTTCAGTCATGGCTGGATTCGTCAAGAGAATTGGAGTCCCTTGAGAGATGATATGTGTATGTGTTCATTTAAAAAGAATCATACTTGTCACAACAAGGTAAGGTAACCGGTATGTTATTGTGTTTATATATTTACTACTAGTTGTATGTTTATGGAAGTACGATGCAGGGGATTGCATCGAAAAAGAGACTTCCATGAAATATTGAAGAAGGCTCGGGTTGAGATTTCCCTTGGAAGAATTGGGAACCCATGGGGATTTAGTCATGGTGTATGTTGAAAGTTTTATTATTTCAGTTCTTTGTGATTTGTTTGTGATTGATTTTCAGTTTTTTTTATGTCTAGTGCATGGCCATGCCACTTTGTTGAGATGTCGTATTCCTATTTTTTTTTTTTGGTTTTCTTCTTGTTCTTTCCTTTTATGTTTTAAGGGTCTTCAGAATTGGTTGGGGAAAGAAGAAAGTTGATGGAGCTTAGGGAGAGTTGAATGAAACCCAATAGGTAATATAAGACTTGGATGAAGCTCGGTGCATGAGTAGAAGGCTGCTGAAGGCAAGAATATGACAATTAGTTGGATTGGTTGGGTCCATTTGGATAAGTGGATGATGGAAGGATATGCATGAGGAAGGTAATAAGGAAAGGTAAGGTGAATGGATTTGAGACGTCATATGCCTTAACTATGTCACAAACAGTCATTATTGATGTTGAGCATGTTATTCACAGATAGAGGAAGTTCTCTTAACCTTGAACTTATGATATTTGGTAATTATGTTGTGATCATGATTGTGTTGATGTCTATATATGTATACATGTATGTATGTATGTATGTCGTTTCATGATAGTGTCACCAGGGATCATGATTTTTTTATGCTAAAGTTTATATCTACATATGTATGTATGTATGTATGTTGTTGTCTGATATGATCTTCAGGGATCATGCTTGTGGAGGAATGATTGCTTATGTAGCTGAATGTCATGAAGAGGTTCCTATTTTATGAGGAATCAAGTGGGAAGAGTAGCACTGAAAAATCAATGAGGTTAGTATCATGTGGATATGAATTGACATTATGTGTTTATATTATGCCTATGTTTATGCTATGGCAGGTACCACTGATGGATACATCAATGAAATGAAAGTAGTGTGATATGTGGCATGCTGGGACAAACATGGATAATGGAAATACACTAGGAGCAAGGTTTCATGTAGAGACAGTATGGTCTCTGGATGTGCAATAGTATTGTTTTGTATATGGTGTGCATGTTGCATATGCAGTGTTGTGTACATATGGTGTTGTGTGCATTTTGCATATGCCGTGTTGTGCACATGTTGCATATCCGGTACTGTGCACACATGGTGTTGTGTGCATGTTGCATATGTAGTGTTGTCTACATGTGGTGCGGTGTATATGTTGTACATACGATGTTGTGTATATATGGTGATGTATACATGTTGTTGATTCAGTGTTGTATACATGTTATAAATGTGGTGTTGTGTGCATATGGGTTGAGTACACATTTTGAAGGTGGTGTTGAGTACATGTAGTGTTGTGTATACATTGTGCAGGTGGGGTTGTGTACATGTGATGTTGTGTACACACTATGTATGTGGTGTTGTGTACATGTTTTGCAGGTGGTGCCATGTACATGTGGTGTTGTGTACACGTTGTGCAAGTGGTGCTATGTATAAGTGGTATTGTGTACATATTTTACATGTGGTATTGTGTACATGTTATGTAGGTGGTGTTGTGTATAGGTGGTATTGTGTGCATGTCGTGCATGTTGTCTTGTGTACATGTGATATTGTATGGATGTCGTACATGTTGTGTTGTGTACACGTGGTACTGTGTACATGCATTGTGTAATCATTGTAACATGACATGTGTATTCATTATGTTGTACTATGTATACATGTCTGTGTCTGTTACACATAATTTTGTCACCATGACACTTGACAGCCAAAATGGATCTATCACCATCCATACATATGTTCTATTATACTCCGTTGCAAGTAAAAAATTCATGTTCCTTGAAAAAGTCATGAATTCTGGGTAAAATGGCTCTTTAACCTCTTAAATATGACTTGTGCACTTTTCTTAGTCTTTTTTTGCACATGTGCTGTTACTACCAAGAATCCCTGTGTAGTTTTTTGCTTTGTTTTCCATTAAAAATTGTGCAACTGACTCAAAGTAAAGTAAAAAATAAAGTAAGTTCTAGAAGCATAGTTCGGTGTATATATCCCAACTAGAAGCATCTGAATCATATCAGTTCGAGCCAAACCCCTCTAAACATGGAGCTAATTCCCTTGGGTCATGGAACCCTAATCCCATCATTTGTGGATCTCACCCATCTTTGGTGGATCTGAAACCTCCCTAGTTTCTCCTATAAATTGAGCTAAGACTTCTGGATTAGGGGAGCTAACTTATGATAGTATTATGCTGGTAATTTTGGATTGTAAAGCCTGTTAGCCAAGGAGGAAGATTGGAGGCATTTGGGAGGAACCTTTGCGACATCAAGGCTTGGTTGTAAGATTTCTCTTTTATCCCTAAATAATATGTTTGAATAATTTTTCTCATTGTATTGTTTTCTTGGAATTGCGAATGGTTTGTGCTCATATGTTCATTAAAACAATTTCATTTCCTAATCTACTTGATTATTAGGTTAAGTTGGTTTTATATTCTTACTATGTTGCAGATGCCTTTGATACTTTGTATCTTTTTGTTTGCAAGTTTCTTCTAAACATTGAGGAGATACATCTGGACAGAGTGCGGGATCTTCATCAGGAATTTCGTTAAAAATGTAAGAGCATCACCCTCTTCTTTTAGCTTTAATAATATGAATGAATTTAGCTTAGGGAAAGAGATATTCTCATGTCTGTTTGTTTCTAGTTCTCCGTTAGGATTCTAGGGAGATCGATCTTGTCCACAAGAGGGATTTATTAGGGTAAAAATGCCGTGTTGTACACCGGGTGTAGGTTTATGTATTGTGTGGTGTTGTACACCGGGTGCAGGTTTATGTATTGTGTGGTGTTGTACACCAGGTGTAGGTGTATGTATTGTGTGGTATTGTACGCTGTGTGTGGGTGTATGTGTTTCCATGTACATTGCGTGCATTTTTTTGTAGATTATAGGTTGTAGTGAAGGCTAACTCTGTCCCCAAGCCTGTAAACAACTCCTTCCAAAACTTGAAAGCGAACTTCACATCTCTATTTGATATAATCCTCTTGGGAACTCCATGCAACATCACTATATCCTTAGTGAAGATACGTGCCACTTCACTAGTTGAACTAGTAGAATTAACTAGAATGAAGTGAGCTACTTTTCTTAGCCTGTCAACCACGACCATGATAAAGGCATTTTTCCTTGATGTTATTGGAAATATTATAATGAAATCCATGGAAATGATCTCCCATTTCCATTGCAGAATCAAAATAGGTTGTGACAAACTATTTGGATGCTTGCATTCAACTTTCATTTGTTGAAATTCCAAGCACTTAACAACAAATTCAACTAGCTCTTTCTTCAAATAAGGCCAATAGTAGAAAATTTTGATAGCATTCAAAGTCTTTTGGTATCATGGGAAGCCTTAATACGGCTTGACATGAAACTCTCTCAAAATAAACTTCTTCAATTCACCAATGTTAGGCACATAGATCATGCTTTTGAATCTAACCAAGCCATCTGTTGCGAGGTGATACTCCTCATCCTTATCACCTTGTTGTTGCAATCTCTACTTCAGCTTCTGGTACTTCTCAACATTTTCCCCTGGATGCAAGATCCTATCCTTCAAATCTGTCCCATAAGAGCTCACAACTAAAATATGATTCACCTATACTGCCCTACTGAGAAAATCCACAACACAGTTCTCCTTGCCTTTGCTGTACCTGATCTCAAAATGAAACTCACTGAGTGTAGACAACCATCTAGATTTCCTTGCATTCAAATTTAATTGGTAAAAAAAGTACCTCAGTCCACTATGATCACTCATCAAATCTAACCTCCTACCAAGGGCATAATGTATCCACATCTTCAATGCATGAATGATAGCTACCAACTCAAGATCACGAGTCACATAATTATACTCATGCTCATTCAACTTCTATGATTCATAACAAACCACCTACCCTTCCTGCATCAGGACTCCACCCAATCCTTCCTTGCAAGCATATGTACAAACCAAAAAGTCTGTATCAGGATATGCAATCCTCAAAACCGAAGCATCGGTAAAAAATTGCTTCAACTAATCAAATATAGATGCACACTTAGCACTGCACTCAAATTTTTTTCCTTTCCTCGAAAAATATGTGATATGATAGCCAATATTAGAGAAATTCCTGATGAACCTCCTGTAATAACTTTCTAGTCCCATGAATGATCTGTCCTCATCCACATTCTTTAGAATTGGCCACTTGATGATAGCCTTGATCTTATCTAGATCCATTACTATCCCCTCCTTGGAAACAACATGTCCCAAGTAATGAATTTGAGACTGAAAGAATCTACACTTGTTGAGCTTGGAATACAACTTATTATCTCTAAAAAATATCAATATTACTACAAGATGCTCTACATGCTCCTCCTTATTCTTCGAATATACCAATATATCATCAAAAAAGTGTTAATTTTGGGCAAATAGGTCTAAAATCCATGTTTCACTACTCATATGATGATGGTAATATTTTTGTTGGATTCTTCTTTCAGAGAGGTGCAATATTGATCTAAAGATCATCTTGTTTGGATGAGCAGAACATATATTTTGAATTTATTTTCCACACATGTGCAAGGTCAGCCAGATTTGTAATGTAGGCTCACATGCCTAATAGATGTGTCATACACCCTCACTGATGGATATAAATTGGAGAGACTTGGAGGTCATTTGCTCATCAAATAATCACACATATCACATTATGATCTGATTGGTTTGATAGCCTTTGGAGGCCTTTTCCATTCACACATGCGGAGTTGTTTTCTGTGGATCTATTTAGGGTTGAATCGCATAAGTGTTGACCAGCGTTGACCGTGGTCAAACCTTGGTCATTTGACCTCAAAAATCTACCAAAATTCTAATTTTGAGAGGTCATACTGATGGACACTAATATCGAGGAAAATAGAGCTATTTGAGCAAAGCCCTAATCTGCAATGTTGACTTTCTATTATTGTCATGCGTTGAATTTTCTGCATTGAATTTTTGGTTGAGTAGCGTTGACTTGTGATGAATTGTGTTTGAGGGTTGTGGATGTGACACTTGTAAGCTTGGCTGATCTAGAAAGGCTTTTTTGGCTGAAGCATCATGTTGACTGTCGTAATGCACAATATCTCATATATTTGCTAGATAAGAAGAATTGTAAATCTGATCTATATTATTGGCTTGTCTTCTGTTGATCTATAATTGTGTTTTATCAACATTTTACTTTCATGTTTATGTGATTTCTAATTTTTATCTGGCCTAAGAAATATTGAAGTAAATTTTCATTAAGCGTAGAACACACCATGGTTATTTAAATTTAACATGGTATGAGAGCTGAGGTGAAGACTAATTCCAAGCTAGTGTTAGAAGCAATCACTGAAGGAATAAATCCTATCAAGGACATATGGCCACCTCAACCTACAGGGGTTTCACGGCTAATGATAAATTGACTAATAGGTCTAAATATCATGCATGGAATATGTCCTTAGATTTGGTACTAGAATATCAAGAAGGGCAAGGATGAATCTATTTAATCCTATTTTATGAGGCTCACTAAAATCAAGAATAAATTCCTAGCTATTGGGGAAGCAATATATGATCGAGAGATGGTTCTTATTGCACTTGGAGGTCTCCCTCGTGACTGGTATGTATTAAATACCACTATTCTTAATTATAATGTGATTCCCGAAATTGATGAAATATTGATGAGATGCACTCAAGAGGAAACAAGAATGATGGAGAGAGATTATCCCTCTAATGGAAATGGAAGTGACTCTATTGCCTTCGCTGCTCATGCAAAGAAGAAAAATAATGGTGGCCCGAGAAATCAAAACCATGGAAGAGCGGGGCCCAAAGGAAGGAGGGGAAGATGTTAAACTTGTAACAAGGCTGCTCACTATGCAAGAGAGTGCCCTTATAGAAGGAACTCTCCCGGGGATGATGACAATAACAACTCGATAGGGAATGGCAATCAAAGGAACATCAAGTTCAAAGGAACAAGGAAGGTTCCCTCTGATCATAGTGGAAATGGGTAACCTTTCAAGAGGTCAAGAAATTCCAGGTATGATGAGTCTAGTGTTGTTGATAATAAGAGAAATGAATTTATTCTTGTATTTTCGCTCTTTGCTGCATCTCCTCTCAACACCCTGGATGTCTGGTTGATTGATAGTGGCACTGCAAGGCACCTCACTAGCTATAAATAAGCCCTCTATGATTTAATTGAGAATGATACTAATCTGGAAACTATCCTTGGAAATAATTCCACCTATCCCATAAAAGGGACATGGACTATGACCCTCCATCTATCTCAAGGTTAAGTCCTCCGATTACAAGACGTGTTGTATGTACCTGATTTGAAGAAGAACCTTATGTCCATCTCGGAAATGGAAGACAAATGGTTCAAGGTGGCATTCGTTGATGGAAAGGTACATTTCTAGAATAATAACTTCAAGGAAGCTCTTACTATTGGTTTTAGAGTTGATACATTCTACCAGGTTGGAGGAAGTCCATTGGGGGCTATGTCATGTGATACAACTCTTCAAACAGAGTTATGGCACATAAGGTTTGCACATCTTCATTACAAATCCCTTCCCGAAGCAAGGAAGGTGGTGAAAGGGATGCCCAAATTTAGAGATGATCATGAAGGTATATGTCAGGGTTGTGCCGAAGGGAAGCATACAAGGGGACCATTCCCCTCAAGTGTCACAAATACAATTGATATCTTGCAGTTGATACATTCTGATTTATCTAGTATGCTTCTTGTGACATCCTTGGGAGGATGTTCCTATTACATGAATTTTACAGATAACTTCTCCCGCAAGACCTAGATATATTTCTTGAAGAATAAGGACGAAGAATTCAAGTGGTTTCGTACCTTCAAGGCCTTTATGGAAAATCAAACCGAGAAGAAAATCAAAGTTTTGAGAACTGAAAATAGGACTGAGTATGAGTCAAATGAGTTTAATGAATTTTGTAAAGAAGCTGGCATTAAGAGGGAGACCACAAATACATACACTTCTGAGCAAAATGGTGTTGCTGAAAGAAAGAACATGACTATTGTGGAAGCTGCCAGTGCCATGCTATGTGACCAAAGTCTTCCGAAGTTTTTATGGGGAGAATCTGCAAAAATTGTTGTGTACGTTCAAAATAGATGCTTGATGATTCCGCTCTGGACTCCAAAACTCTCGAAGAAGTCTTCTCTGGTAAGAAACTTGATGTTTCTCATTTTAGAGTTTTTGACTGTCCTGTTTTCTTTCATGTGCTGAAAGAAAAGAGAAGAAAATTGGATGCTTCTAGAAAGAAGGGAATGTTTGTGGGCTACAGTGAAACTTTGAAGGCATATAGAATCTATGTGCCTGGTCAAAGAGAAGTGGAGACATGCCACGATGTCACCTTCGATGAAGATGTTGCCCTCATGAAAGTGAGAAATATTCCTAGCTCCAAGGAAGACAAAGAAGATGAAGAAGCAGGGAAGCTAGAAGAGCCAAAGGATGAACTAATGCTCGATGTTGAAGGACCTATGGATCCTATTGATCCACCTCCTTCAAATAAGAAAATACCCTCATCGCTCAAGGACACCCTCGGAGATGTCGAGAGACATATTTCCCGAAGGGGGACATTCCATGAAAGCAACAAGCCAAAGAGATACCAAGGGTATCTAGCATCCATGAGTATGATAGTACAATCTGAGCCTGGATCATTTGAAGAAGTTGTAAAGCATAAATTTTGGAAGGATTAAATGCATGAATAATATGAGTCCATTATGAAAAATGATGTATGGGAAGTAGTCCCGAGACTGGAGGACAAATCTGTTGTCACCTCGAAATGGCTCTATAAGATCAAGCATGGATTTGATGGAAGTGCTGAAAAGTACAAGGCAAGATTTGTTGCTCGAGGCTTCTCTCAAAATTAAGGCATATATTATGATGATATATTTGCACTTGTGGCTCGTTATACCACCATCCGATCTATTATTTCCCTTGCTGCAATGCAAGGATGGAGTCTCCATCATATGGATGCGAAGACCTCTTTTTTTCATGGTTCTATAAAGGAATAGGTGTATGTGGAGAAACCTCTGAGGTTTGAAGTCTGAGATAGAGACACCCATGTATTTAGGTTGAATAAATCCCTCTATGGGTTGAAGCAAGCCCCCAGAGCTTGGTATGAGAGGATAGATAGCTACTTGATGAAGTTGAGCTTCACTTGAAGTAATGCTGAGCCAAACCTTTATTTCAAAGTTGATAGAGAAAGGCCTCTCATTCTGGTTCTCTATGTGGACGATCTCTTTCTGACAGGTGCTGACCCTATCATTTTGTTGAGATTCAACAAGAATATCCTAGTGAAAATTAAGCACCTACACTAGGATGGAGCCTCATGCTATTTTTAGGTGGATGTCTATTTATAGATGTATGTGCAAGTTCAATTTATAGATTGCATGTCGACTATTATTATCCCTTAATATTAGTTGGGAAATAAAAAATAATCTATTCTCAATGAGCACTTGCAAATAGTTAACTAAAGTGGAAAATTAGTTAGCTAAAGGAATTTCGAGTTAAGAGGTTGGTTGGTGGGACATGTAAGTGGACTTAGCTGTAACTGAGTGATTCGAAGTTGTAATAGAGTTGGAAGTGCAGTTATGAAAGTTGTAAAGTAGTTTAACTCAGTTAAGCGAGTTAAACTCAGTTGTGCTAGTTGTAGCTGAAGATACAATAGTGAGAGATCAAGTGAATTAATTATTAATTAATTCACAATCAGTGGTATTACATGCAACTGAATATTTACTACTATTAACTACATGCATGTCAGATCCAATGGAGACCTAGTTGAGTTCTAGGTGAAAGGGAAGTAAACTATCAATTGTGACATTATCCAGTTTCACACTTGCAACCACACACACATTGGATGTGCCCATGAGGATTGTGCATTCAAGGCAAGAATGACCACATTCATTCAGGGATTGCTATCAACTGGGATTGCGCAGTAGAGGTAGGCTGTCTGTAGACAGTAAATTGGATAAGGAAATTGCCAATTTTTGTATGAAAGTGTGAGACAGTTAGCTCATGTAATGAGAGATCTTGGATTGGAGCTTTGTATGTAATTGTTTCATATCCATGATATAATACATAATAGAAGATAATGGGGTTTTTAGCTATAAGCTTTCCCCAATAAATTATTTGTGTTATGTGTGATTGATATTTCTTCATGATATTGTGATTGGCGATTGTGTTTCAAATTGCGCAAAGATTTGTGGAAGCAATTCTATATTTAAAAGTAGCATATTATTGTTAGATAAGGAGAATCCAGGACATACATGTATTTTGTATTAAATTTCTACATGGTATCGGAGCACATAAAATTGTAGTAGTGAAGCAGGAGCTGAGTTTGTTGGTGGAAAGAATTCGAATTTGCAGAAAGAATTTATTGGGGCTACAGCTAATTCAAGATTGAAATGGATTTCAATGGCCTTAGTTTAGAGTATGCACTTGAGGGAAACTCAAACTACATTGCTTGGAAGGACAGGATGGAGGTAGTGCTCGAAGGTAATGGCTTGAAGGAATTCATTGACAATGATGTTCCTAAGCCTGCTTCGTCAGATGCTGACAATCTTGATGCATGGAAAAAGAAAGTGGAAAAGGAAAGGAGGATCCTGTTGGAGGGAGTACGAGACAAAATTGTCTCAAGCCTCCATGGGAAATCCACACCATATGCTATGTGGAAGTCTTTGATGGATCTATTCCAAAGCAGAAACGACCATAGGAAATTGGTGCTCAAAGATAAACTCAAAAAGATCAAGATGGAAAAGGGCGACAACATTCCAAAGTATCTCACGAAGTTTGTCCAATGTCGGGATGAACTGGGGAGTGTGGGAATAACTATTGTTGATGATTATTTGGTGAACTTGGCTCTCTTGGGACTTCCTAAGAGTTGTCAGAGTTATGAAGACTCTGTCAATGGACGGGAAAATTTTTCGAATTGGGAACGACTGTAGTCAGATCTAGTGCAGGAGGAGTTCAAGTGGAACACCAGAGATGGCTCTTCATCAAATCATGATGATGAATAGGATTGTGCTTTGGTTTCCAAGGCGAATAAGGGGAAGGGGAAGAAATTCCATTCCAAATCCAAGTCTAAAGGCAAGAAGCTGGATATGTCCAAGATGAAGTTTTTTCACTGTCACGAACATGGGAATCTTGCTACTAAATGTCCACAAAAGAAGAAGAAGAAGAAGGCTACTGGAGTTGCAGCTGGTGAGGCCCTTGCCTCACAATTTGAGCTCCACTTATCCTTAATCGCATGCATGGTGTGTGCATTTGGATTGGTGTGGTATTTCTATAGTGGTGCTTCATTTCACATGACAGGAGATAAGGAACTTTTCAGTGACTTGGAGGAGAAAGATCTTCCGATGCATATAGAGATGGGCGACGACGGATGGTAAAGTGCTACCAGGATTGGTACCATTACCTTTCAGAGGGATTTTAGTAAACCATTTCAATTGAAATATGTTATGCATGTTCCAGGTTTGAAGAAAAAATTGGTTTCAATTGCAATGTTGGAGGATAGAGGCTATGACGTTGTTTTCAGCGATGGAAAAACTTTCCCGCGACATAAAAAAATGGGTCAAGCCAAGAGGATAGAGATTCGAGTTAATAATCTCTACAAGTTGGAGGTAGATGGCTACACTGCCATGATAGGCAAGGTGGAAAAAGTGGCGAGTCAGGATGAGGGCGAATTATGGCACAGGAGATTGGGCCATCTTCATCATGGAGCCTTGAAAGTCATGTAGAAAATGTCTACTGTACTTCCAATGGGAACACTTGCTCAGTTAGATTAGTGCAAGGGTTGCACCATGGGGAAGTATGTAAAGTCCACCTTTCATGAGAAGGAGAACCATGCTTCAGGGATCCTTGAGAGAGTTTCACACAGATGTGTGTGGACCATTCTCGTTTGCTTCAACAATAAAACATAAGTACTATATTATTTTTGTTGATGACTTTTCTCGTAAATGCTAGATCTTCTTCATGCAGAAGAAGGATCAAATATTCTCAAAGTTATATGAGCTTAAGGCATTGGTGGAGAAAGAGTCGGGGAAGCAAGTGAAGGCTCTTAGGAGTGATAATGGTGGATAATACATCTCTAACGAATTAAAGAACTTCTGCATCAAAGAAGGAATTTGAAGAGAACTTAGCGCCTCATAACCCACAACAAAATGGGGTCGTAGAGAGGAAGAATAGAATGATCGTGGGTGTAGCACGAGCAATGTTGCATGATCAGGGCCTACCAATGCATTTGTGAGTGGAAGCATGAAACACTGCAGTTTATGTGCACAACCGTTGTCCTCATAGAGTACTTGGAATGAGTACACCTGAAGAAGCCTTCACTGGTAAGAAACTAGATGTTTCACACTTTAAGATTTTTGGCTCATATTTTTATGTGCATGTGACCAAAGATGCCAAGAAGAAGCTAGAGTCGACTGTTGGAGTTGGGATTTTTGTGGGGTACATAGAAACACCCCATAATTATCATGTGTATTTTCCAAATAGTCAAATGAATATTGTGTGACGGGATAAAAATTTTGATGAAGGGAAATCCATGTGATTGTTGCTTGATAGGGAGTTGGACTTGCATGCAGAGGAGGAAATTTTGGTTCCCAAAGATGAGTCTCGAGATGTGGATAAACCACAGGAGGAGGTTCATGGAGTGGAGGAGTCCACTCACGCAGAGCCAAACATCAGAACTGGTAGAAGGCATACCACGAAAGTTGATAGGATGAGAATTGATGCTGCACAGAATGTAGGAGCCCCTACTTAGCGCAGACAAAGACAGTCTCTTGACCGATTTACTGGATACATGGCTCTCATGAGAAAATGTATTGTGACTGAACCATCTTCCTTTCAGGAAGTAGTGTAGGAGCCCACATGGGTAGATGCAATGGTGGAGGAGTATGACTCCATTCTCAAAAAAAGTGCTTGGGAAATTGTTCCAAGATCAGTTGATAAATTAGTGGTAGGTTCGAGATGGATCTACAAGATAAAGCAAGGTGCTAATGGGAAATACAAGGCCAGATTTGTGCCTCGGGGATTCTCACAGATCGAGGGGATAGATTATGACGAGACCTTTTCACCTGTCACAAGGTATTCTTCCATAACGACCATCCTTGCTCTCTCAACACAGATGGGCTAGCGCATTCATCAGATGGATGTGAAAATTGCGTTTCTCAATGGGATCATTGAGTAAGAGGTGTACATAGAGCAGCTTGAAGGTTTCAAGATCTTCAACAGTGAGTAGCATGTGTGCCGACTCAAAAGAGCGTTATATGGGCTGAAGCAAGCACCCTGTGCTTGGTACACTCAGATAGACAGTTATTTCACCGGTCTGGGCTTCACCAAAAGTGAAGCAGATGCAAACCCATACCAAATTGTGGTGGAGGGTAAGCTTTTAATCATTTTTATTTATGTTGATGATTTAATATTGACTAGTGATGAGTAGCTGATACACTCATGCAAGGAGGATATTTCAAAGGAGCTCAAGATGAAGGATATGGGCCTCCTTCATTATTTCCTTGGATTGGAAACATGGTAGTGAGATGGTGAACTTTTTGTGTCTCAAGGCAAGTATGCAAGGGAGATACTGAGTAAGTTTCACATGGAGGGCTGCAAACCCATGGATACTCCTCTTCCAAGAAACTGAAGGAAAGAGGATGCTACTTCTAGAGAGGTGGTGGATGCTACTGTCTATCAACAATTAGTGGGTTCGCTAATGTGTCTAGTGAACACAAGACCGAAAATTTGCTATTCGGTTAACTAGCTGAGTCAAGCTATGGTTAAGCCTACCAAGCTCTTTTGGAAGGCGAGTAAGCATGTCCTGAGATACCTGAGGGGCACATCAGAGTATGGTTTATGGTACAGAAATATGGATGAGGTGAAGTTGCATGGCTTCACAGATGCAGATTGGGTGGGCAACCTATCAGACAGAAAGAGCACATTAGGGAGGATATTTAACATTGGATCTATAGCTGTTTCTTGGTACAACAAGAAGCAAAGAACCGTGGCACTCAGTTCAATGGAAGCGGAATACATGGTAGCGGGTCAAGCTGCATGTGAGGCTATCTAGATGAGAAATATCTTGGTTGGTTTATCTGGTTCTCATTTAGATCCGATAGTGATTCATTGTGATAATCAGAGTTGCATCAAAATCTCGAATAATATTGTGTTTCATGATATATCTAAGCATATAGATATCCGGTACCATCATCTCAGAGATTGTGTGTAGAGGAGAATCATGTTGCTTCAGTATATTCCTACGTAAGACCAGGATGCAAATATTCTGACGAAGGCGCTCACCAGGAGAAAATTCAAATACCATAGAGACAGGATCGGGGTGAAGGATAATCCCTTTCTTGTTGAGAGGGAGTGTTGATATTCAACAAGAAGATCCTAGTGAAAATTAATCACCTACACTTGGATGGAGCCTCAGGCTATTTTTATGTGGATGTCTATTTATAGATGTATGTGCAAGTTCTATTTATAGATTGCATGTCTATTTATAGATGCATGTCGACTATTATTATCCCTTAATATTAATTGGACAATAAACAACAATTTATTCTCAATGAGCACTTGGAAATAATTAACTAAAGTGGAAAATCAATTAGCTAAATGAATATTGAGTTAAGAGGTTGGTTGGTGGGACATGCAAGTGGACTTAGTTCTAATAGATTGATTCAAAGTTGTAATAGAGTTGGAAGTGAAGTTATGAAAGTTGTAAAGTAGTTTAACTCAGTTGTGCTAGTTGTAACTGAAGATACACTTGTAAGATATCAAGTGAATTAATTATTAATTAATTCACAATCAGTGGTCTCACATGCAATTGAAGATTTACTACTGTTAACTGCATGCATGTCAGATCCAGTGGAGACCCAGTTGAGTTTTAGGTGAAAGAGAAGTAAACTATTAGTTGTGACATTATCCGATTGCACATGTGAAACCACACGCACATTGGATGTGCCCATGAGGATTGCGTAGTCAAGGCAGGCATGACCACATTCATTCAGGGATTGCTATCAGCTGGGATTTCACAGTGGAGGCAGGTTGTCTAGAGACAGTAAATTGGTTAAGAAACTTGCCAATTTTTGTATGAAAGTGTGAGACAGTTAGCTTATGTACTGAGAGCCCTTAGATTGGAGCTTTGTATGTAATTGTTTCATGGTCCATGATATAATACATAATATAATATAGTGGGGTTTTTAGCTATAAGCTTTCCCTGGTAAATCATCTGTGTTATGTGTGATTGATATTTCTTCAAGATATTGTGGTTGGCGATTGAGTTTCAAATT
Source organism: Pinus albicaulis (assembly GCA_034641835.2). Lineage (NCBI taxonomy): Eukaryota > Viridiplantae > Streptophyta > Pinopsida > Pinales > Pinaceae > Pinus > Pinus albicaulis. The sequence continues at coordinate 1,113,679,558 of CM076581.1, forward strand.
CCGCAAAGATTTGTAGAAGCGATTCTATATTTAAAAATAGCATATTATTGTTAGATCAGGAGAATCTAGGACATACATGTATTTTTTATTAAATTTATACACATTCATCAGTGTAAGAGGGAGATATATTTTGAGTTTAAGATGCAATACCTAGGACCGATGCACTATTTCCTAAGCTTGGAGGTCTGATAGAGGCTAGGTGAGATTTTCCTTTCTCAAGGAAAATATGTCATGAAGCTGCTGGAGAGATTTGGTATGGCGGACTGTAAGTCTGTGTAGACACCGATGGAACTCAAATTTAAGAAGTTGTGTGGAAATTTTATTGGACCCATGCTAGCAAATCCTTCTGAGCATCGACAAATCGTGGGGGCCCTTATGTTCCTAGTGAAATCCCGTCCAGACGTATGCTTTTTCGTGAATAATTTGAGTCAAAATATGGTTGATCCTAATCAAATTCATTGGATTTGTGCCAAGAATCTATTGAGATATTTTCGGCACAATAGGCACAATCAACCATGGTCTGAGATACACTGTTGGGAGTTTGAGAATCCATGGATATACTGATGCCAATTGGGTTGTTAGTGTGGTGGTTCACAAGAGCACATCTGAATGTTTCTTCACCTTAGGTTTTGCTTCTATATCTTGGATGAGCAAGAAGCAGAAGTTGGTGGCTTTGGCATCAGTGAGGATGAATACATTGCAATGAGTATGGATTGTTGTGAAGCTGTTTGGTTGCGAAAGCTCTTCAATGATTTTTTTGGACATGTGATAGATACCACCGTTATCCTTTGTGATAACTAGAGTAGGGTTCATCTTTTCGAGAATTCTATGTTCCATAATCGATCCAAGCATATTAATATCAAGTACCACTTTATTCGGGATATGGTACAGCGAGGTGCCGTAAGGCTCGATCATATAGGAATTGATGAGAAGGTCGCGGATATTCTCATGAAGCCCCTGGGGAAGTTCAAGTTCCTAACCTTCCATGAGAAGCTTTGAATCATGGAAAGACCCTATTTTGAGGCTCCTAATTGAGTTGGAATATGAGCTTTGGGAGTTACAAGGGGCTTGGGGATAGATTCTTAGAGCTATAAGCACACACAGGGCTAGGCTTGCCGAAACTTGTTGTGATTCTACCCCACTGTTATGATATTGAGTTGGCTCTCTTCTCTTTGATCTATGCCCTACACGTATCCCACCCATGGAGTTTTGGACTCATGGGAAGTACCTCTCATTTAGCCAATGAGGTGGTAAATGTGGATAGAGACCAATAGAAAGATCGATGGAAACATCAGAGATTGTCGTACTCTCCATTTCTAGGATGGAACGTGTCCAACACCTTGATCCGGGATCAAGTATGATGAGGTTATTACCTCTAAACTGACTTCGGGTCAGTAAACTAATTTCGGGTCAGTAAACTAACTTCAGGTTAGTATGAGACTATTTTGAGTCCAAGAGAGGTTTTAACCTCTGATATGACTTCGGGTCAGCTGAGTGTGATGTCTTTGTGACTCACCTTTTTTTTTTTTCTATCTGAGAACAAGAGCCATAAAATAAAGTTACGACATGATGACGCATGATTTTGGGTGAAAGTACATGATGGTACTAATGGGTGGCACTTGTGGATAGATGGAGTTCTCCATAATTGAGAGGGAGTGTTAATTGTGCAATATTGATCTAAAGATCATCTTGTTTGGATGAGCAGAACATATATTTTAAATTTATTTTCTGCACATGTGCAAGGTCATCTAGATTTGTAATGTAGGCTCACATGCCTAATAGATGTGTCGCACACCCTCACTGATGGATATAAATTGGAGAGAATTGGAGGTCATTTGCTCATAAACTCATCACATATCTCTCATTGTGATCTGATTTGTTTGATAGCCTTTGGAGGCCTCTTCCCTTCACATGTGCAGAGCTGAAGGAGTTATTTTCTGCAGATCTGTTTAGGGCTAAATTGCAGAAGCGTTGACCAGCGTTGACCATGGTCAACCCTTGGTCGTTTGACCTAAAAACTTTGTCAAAATTATGATTTCTAGAGGTCGTACTGCTGGGCACTAAAATAAAGGAAAACATAGTTGTTTGACCAAAGCCCTAATTTGCATCATTGACTTTATGTTGCTACCATGCATTGAATTTTTGGTTGACCAACATTGACTTGTGATGAGCTGTCTTTGAGGGCCGTGGATGTGACATTTGGAAGGTTGGATGATCTAGAAAGGCTTTTCTAGCTCAAGCATCCTGTTGACTATCGTAACACACAATATCTCATATCTTTGTTGGACAAGAAGAATTGTAAATCTGATCTATATTATTGGCTTTTCTTCTGTCGATCTATAATTTTGTTCTATTAACATTTTACTTTCATGTTTATGTGATTGCTAATTTGATTGGGGCCTAATAAATGTTGAAGTAAATTTTCATTAAGCATAGAATACACCATGGTTATCTAAATTTAACAAAAATTCTATCACAAACTTATCCAGGTATGGATGTAACACATTGTTCATCATATATATGAAGGTGGTCGTAGCATTGGTAAGACCAAAAGGAACCACCACAAACTCATAGTGCCCATACCTTGTACTGAATGTATTCTTGTAAATGAATTCTTCTTTGATGTGTACCTGATGATATCATGATCTTAAATTAATCTTCAAAAATACCGTAGCTCCCTTCAACTAATAAAACAAATAATAAATATGAGGCAATGGATACCTGTTCTTTATAGTTACCTTGTTTAACTACCTATAATCAATGCACAATCTAAGAGTATCGCCCTTCTTCTTTACAAATAACACTGGTTCTCCCCAAGGAGACACACTTGGCCTTATGTATCGCTTATCAAGAATCTCTTTAAGCTGCAACTTTAGTCCCACTGATTTATAGTTCAACCCCGTAAGGTGCCTTATATGTTGGTGTTTCTCCTGGCATCAACTCAATAGATAGATACACCTCTATGATAAGGTAGCTCTATAATATTTGCAGGAAACACATCATGAAACTGCTGTAAGATAGGATACCTCCTTAGGATTTCACCATCCTCATCTTCCTTTCATTTGTCACTAGAAACATGTACTGCAAACAATAGACATCCTTTCTTGTAGTTGCACTTATAGCTTGCATGACTGTAACCATCCTCTCTAATGTAGGATTCTTATTTCCTCATAAGCCTCTCTTTTATCCATTCTCATCTAGGAAAAAAATGGCCTTCTCATAGAAATCTACCTTGGTCTTGTGAATAAACAACCAATCCATTCCCAAAAGCATGTTGTATGCACCCAAAGGAATAAAATTCAGGTTTGTTTTTGTAGGCATGCCATTAAGCTCAAATGAACAAGACTTCACCCAATGATGAACTCTTCTCTTCGTCCCTATAGCCAACTGCACCACCCAATATTCCACATGCATTTCCTTATTCAAACGACACTAATCAACCAGTTCAGGGTTAATATAGCTATAATTTTAACCTAGATCAATCAAAATAGAAACAACTCGATCACAAAGATTACCTTCCATTACAATGATGGATACTTGGTGGTCTTCCTACCTGTTATCAACTGCTACATAGATCCGATGAATGCTCTGAATTACATCTCCAACTATTTGGACCTCCTTAGCACTGTAGATATGAGGTCTACCACCTTGATACAATGGAAAATCCTTCTTGTGATGATCTCTACCACAAATCCAACACTTCAAAGGTTCTCGACCACTACCTTTATTTTGCTGCTCCACAGGCTGAGACCCATGTCCTTTCTCAGTTTCATTGGACTTCTTATGTGGGGCCACATTTTCCTTTTCACTTGCATCCTAATATCTTCCTTTCTTATTAGGCCATTTTATTTTACTCTTCTCATTACTCTTCTAATTGTTAATATCCTATAAATCATAGGATCTCAAGGTGATTGAGTATTTCATGAGTTTAAATTTCATATTGAGTATGATTTTCAATGTTCAAGTGATTTCCAAAAAATAAGGAAAAAGAAAAGAAAAGAGGGCATATAGAAAAAAGAAAAAAGAGAAAAGGAAAAAGAAAGAAAAACCCCAAAAAGAATAAAAATGAAAGTGCTGCACATCAGAATGCCACTACTGATTAGATTAGTTTGTTCAATCATATAGTTTAAGCATGATTGTAAAATTTTAAATTTTTGTTGATAGGTTATAAAATAATGATTTTCCAAACTGTTTAAACTTGGCATATAAGTAGTTAGGTAGATATAAAATTGACTCAACTATTTAATCCGAGTCAATGCAAGAAATAAGGATAGATTCTAGGTTAGAGTTTTAAGAAGTAATTAATTGGGTTTGCAAGTCTAAGTGCACCCTGCAAAAGAGAAAAAAATGTTAGATTAGTGACATGGGTAGGTAGGGATGAAAAGAGGAAAGTATGGAGGAAACATGAAGTTTATTCCAAAGGTTTATTCTAAAATTTTTCATGTATTCCCTGGTCAAATATGGAAAAATCGAAACACAAAGGTGTTTTGTTCTATATTTTTGGGATTACATTACATTTGACATATTACATGCCTTTTTCCCCATATCCTATGTTTCGACATTACATTTATGCCCCCAACTATTTATTCTCTCCCCAACCCAACCTTCCACTAACCCATCCCATCATCGCTAAATATCCCCATCTCACGTCCCATCCCCACACCCTCCATTTCATATAACAACCCACAAAGGTTTTTGACCCCCCCATCCTCCGAACTTTAATGTCGGGAGGGGGGGGGGGGGGGATCCGAAATAGATGGTTTTCCGAACCACCCCACTTGCTACGTGTCGTGCCCAAATTATTTCACACTCACTCCACTGCTTATCGCTTATCGGCCAATGCCCCCTGCGAAAAGCTATTTCATTGTGACAAAGCCACGCCATTTACCTTTACATGAATTACTGTTGCAACCATTACCATTGCACCGTGAGAATGTCTTCCTGTCCCATCCATCCAATCAGCTATGCTCCCGCCATAGGCCCGTTGGACATTTAATGGCTTAGGATGTTACCCAATGGGCACGCGCTATGTCAACGGTCGCCCAATCACTTTATAAAACCAATTTCCCACACCTGTGTCAAGGTTTACTATTGCTTCTACATTTCATTTGTTACATGTGATCATTTTAAGCATTTATAGAGCAAAGACAGGTGCATAAGAGATTTTAATTCTTTGATAGTTCAAACAGTGTTCTTTTGTAATCCCCTTTCTTCTTCCCATTCCCCATTCCGATCTGCAGAAGTTCCCTTCTTTATTCCATTCTTCTTTAATCCCTTTCTGTACAATTGCAATCGGATTATTTCAGTGACAATAATGTCTCCAAAGAAGGATCAACAACCCTTTAATCCAATGGTTTAACCCCAAGTAGACCTAGATCATGTGGCTCTAGCAAACATAGACTACCAAATACATGAAAGAGAGTTAGATTTTGCTTTATTCGATGTCTAATGTTGGCTAGAGGATAAGCTAATTGATGAAGATGATCATATAGGGTTATGGGAGACCAAATTACCCTATTTCATATTCCCAAAGATCAACAACTACCCTGAATTTGTGAGGAAATTCCATGCATGTTATGACATTAACTAGAGACCTATAGTATCCCCCACAGGAGAAGTCCTCTTTACTGTCAGTGCCTAGTCAATCCAGTAGATGATGCAGGCTCCTACTGTTGAAGAAACCATTCCATTTTTATATGAAGCTCTTAGAGAACTATATATGAAGCTGGACTTTTCTAGTAGAGCCATAACATTAGAGATTTTCATTGCAAATGATGCCCCACTGCCCAAAAATAATTCTCCACTTTCCTTGATAAAACCCAACATATTGTCACTGCCCTTTCATATTTTCTAGGGTATCATTTAGAACAATGGATAGATGAGGCCATGATAGGTTTTTTATCTATTCTTTCATCAGATTCTAAGCCTTCAATCATGTTAAAATTTAGATAATTATTAGATGATGCCATCCATGATCAATTTCTAAAGTTTCACACAGCGGAATATTCAAATATACTTCCAATTTGGTCTATATGTTTGTCTATTTTTAGGCCAACAGATTTCAGTTTACAATGAGGAAGGTTAATGATGACTCTTAGCCTCAATCAGTCATATTTTGGACAACCATGCTTATGAAGGAACAAAAGGATTATACTTGCAAGATATTTGTTGATGCCTTTGTGCATCCATCAATGAGCATACTCAACAGTATTGTGGAGCCCATAATTAATGAGGATATTAAGAAAATTATGCAGTTACCATATCAAGTGAGATCAGGAGATTGGTACTTGTATAAAAAATATACTGATATCAGAATTTATGGGTGTGAGTTGGCCCCTTACAAACTGTCAAAGTTCCTCCCCATGAGGATCTTTGCCCTGGAATACATAAGGCAGATGATCAATGTAGATGAAGTGCACTTTGTATCTGCCAAGAAGAAATCTCAATTTAGGATCAAGTCCCAAATTGGTCCTTTTATTTGCAATATTAGAGCAATAGGAGAGGAGGCTGATAAGATGCTGAGGGAGATGGGATTCAATCAAAGCTTCACTTGGTCATATGAACCACTGGGTATAATTTCCAAGAAAAGGGTGGAGAACAAATCAACCCCTTATATCCACACCCACAGGCCTGAGATTGAACAGTTTATGAATCAAGCAGAGTGGGCAACAAATACACTGCAGGAGGCTGAAGAAAAAGTGATCTCAACCTCAGGCATTCAAACCCCTACTCCATAGGAAAAGTAGGCTATAGAAGGCAAATAAGACAAGGGAAAAGAGCCAGAAAAAGAGACAACAGGGAAGAGGCCAAGAGATGATTAGTTTGAGATGGAGACTGATACATCTAGCATAGAATTCAATATGAAGTATAGAAAGAGAGCTAGAGTCCACATGGAAATTGATCAAAGCAGTGAAAAAGAGCAACAAACAGTTATAACCATCAGGGATTCTCCAAGTTCATCTCTAGCAGGTGGCCAAACCATATTTTCAACATCTTCAACCAACATTCCATTCCAACACAAAACCTACAAACTCCCACATCTACTAATACTCCAAGAGGAAAGGAGGAAAAAATTTATGACACATTCAGGGAAATAAAAAGGAAAAGTGAAATTTTGAAAACCAACACCTACAACCAGTTTTGGAAGCAAACAAGTAGTTCACAGAGTAGGCTCTTATCAACCTTTGGCTCAGAGAAAGGAAAGATGAGAATGGATTTCCTAGAAGCACAGATCTCTCAGCCTAGGTCACCTACATAATTTAAGCACACTACTTTTGAATTTGATGTCAAGGACATCCATCCAATAGAACAGATGGAGATACATAAGAAGCCCGGAGAGATGATTTACTCCAAATTGACAAGCACAACCATGAGCCTATCTGAACTACAGGTATCATTGGAAAACTTTCAATTTGAGCTTAAAATGGAGAAGATTTCTTCTTTGGCCAAATATACAAGAATCAAATCCCCGGAGGAATTAGTAATAAAGATTGGGTATGACCCAACCAACGTAGAAGCTGTGGAAGAGATATTGAAGAAGAAGAATGATGATATAGCAACCCTTAGAAAACAACTCAAAATTTCAGCAACTAAAGACCCTTTGACAAAGGACATTGAGGAAACTGAAGCACAAAAAATTGAAATGATGAAGTTAATCATGGAGTAATCTGCACAGCTAAAGCAGATGGAGACAGAGATGGAAAAACCGCTAAAAGAAAAGGAGAAAGCAGCGGAAATGGCCATTGTTCCTTTGGAGGCTGTTCGTATTGCATCCATCCCTACAACAAGAATTGTAGGCACATCAGGTGGTGTAGAACAACTAGCCAAAGCCATGGACAACATGACCATACAAACAACAGAGATAAAAAACCTAGAAGCAAAAATCAACACTCCGAAGGATTTGAAGAAAAGGTCAGAAAATGCTCACGAAATTGAGATACAAAGATCTCAGAAACAGATTGAGAAATTAATAAAAGTAGAGAGTGAAGCTTCTATTGGACAAACTATTGGCCAGGAAAAAGAAATTATTTGGACACATATTGTTGACTCCATGAATGAAATATGGCCTTCCATTCAAATAATATTTGAACACAGAGATTTTATTGGATTAGTCAATGATGCCATTGAAAAATCAAACAAAGAAATGACATGCATGCCTGAAACAACAAATAATATTATCAAATTCTTGAATTCCAAGAAATTTTTTGAATTGGATGCATTAGGAGAAGAGGAAAGAACAACAACCATCCTAGAATTCAAGAAGATACTCAACAAAAAGAGTTTGTTCACACAGTTAGAAGAAAAATGTCATCAGTTACAAATTGGTTTTAGCAGATTCTTTAATAGAACCGAACCACTGACCAAAAGAGGATTTCCATCTCTTTTTGCGATAAATGATAAGCTCATGAACATGTAGGATTATGTAAAAAAACTAAAGGATATTGCCAAAGACACAACTAAGTTTGCTGGAATTAAAGGTTCAATGAGTGGAAGAGCCTTCCTAGAGGCTATGGATAATGATTTATACATGAAACATGAAATCAAGCATATTTTTCAGTTAAGGCCAACTTTTATGAAGTTTACAAAGACAAATGAAATTTATAGGAAGTTAATCAGGATCAAGATCTTGAATGCACAATAGTGGGAGAAATTATGTGATTAACAGGAAGGGTGACAACTCAATGCATCAACGGAACAACCAAATCAGTCAATCAATTCTGCAAACCAGTGTATCAGCATCAGATTATCTAAATATGCTAGCACAACAACAAGTCAAAATGCATAGTAACGACCTTCTGGATATCAAGGCCATATGTCACAATCATTCTATCATGTCCACTTGGTGGACAGATTTGTCAATTTTCAGTCATTATTGTAATATATAATATATTTCCCACGTAGATACGACAATCACTGAGAATTAGTTAAATACTACATTTATTTTCAGTATTAGGGGTTGGACCCTAGATTGTAAACTTTTCTTTTGGAGAATTGTATTTTGGAGCTAGAGCATCAATAATAAAAGACAATTTTGCAAGATTCTTGAGCTATATTTACCTGGTGATGTATTTTCTTTATGGTGTTTAATTTTTTCCATTGTTGTTTCATTCAATGTATCATTTAATTCTAATTGTAAAACAGAAATCTAAAGAATGAGACTTGCTACATAAAGCACCTTAATTCTGGCTACGTTTACAATATAAGTGTTCCTCTTCTGAAGTCTAGTTAAAAAATACTTAATTTATTTTTTACCACTACTGAATTCACTTTTTATTTCATTCCATAATTCATAATGTCATAAAGATCCAGTGAGTATAGTTAGCTTGCCTTGCAAATGCTATGGAATAATTGATGCAACAACCCAACCTATTATGACTCCATAGCCCAATGGAAACAGTTTAGGCAGATCTACCAATCCAACCAAACTATCAATCAAAAACAACCTTCACAATTAGTTTAACTAGCCGAATATAATAAATTATTAAAAAAAAAGCTAAATCTAAAAGACAGATCCCTCTTTGAGTCTAGGAGGGCTATATCCTAGGCTCCAATGTGGTTTTGACATTGTGATTTTATGATTATTCTTGCCAATATTAAAATTTTATAACGATAACATAGTGGTGACCATACTGGGGACTAAATTGAAAAAACCAATTGTCTTTTCATTTGAATTCAGAAACCCCAGTTAAAGGCACTATATGATAGAAGTATTTTCTAAGATTGGTTTCTTTTAGTTTTTTTAAAAATAATAAGTTTTTTCTAAGCTTTTGGTCTGAATTCTGGCTCCTAAAATAATCTCTACTAGATCCCACCATGATCCAAATCCTCCTATAGTGGACAATCCTGAGAATATTTTAAGAAAAAATCCTAGAACTGAAAGTAAAAAAAGTAGCAGGATTCTCCACAGAGCAAATTACCTCTATGAAAAATTTGTCACTTTACAAGACATTCAATTTGATTTAAATTTTGAACAGGGTTTATTTAGGACTAAATCTAAGAATTGGACTGAGCAAACAATAATTTATCCATGTATTTTGCAACAAATTGTAGCGAGAGAAGCTTACTCACAAATTCAATTTGAGATTCAGCTTCTCCAGGATTTTGATACTCTCCAAGAATTGGTAACATAATTTACTTCAACTGTTGATGATGCTTACCTTCAAAAATCTGTAGAATTAACTACATTGACTATAGTAGCTTATTATATTACCTCTCAAACTGGCCATGTTAAGTTAGCTAGTCCCACTGCTTCCACAATTCCCACCACTTCTTTGGTTCATCCCCATACTCAAACCTCCACACATACATCTTCTCCTATCATCCATCCTACGTCATCCACTATTCACTTTCCTCCACCACCTCCACCAATCATGGCATCTAGGTATGCCCCGTTGGTGTTTCCAACACCTTTTACTCCTATTCCATAGGATTACCAGTCTAAAATTACATTATATGATGGAACTAGTCCTGTAACTGCCCAATAACATGTCGAAAAAATGAATGACTATTTTGACCTTCAAGAGGTAGATGAAGAAAGTGTTAAGTTAATAATGTTTGCTCAGAGTATTAGTGGATAAGTTAGAAAATGGTTCAAAGATTTACCTGCAAATAGTATCAATGACATCCCTGGATTTCATTAGACATTCTTGAATAGGTGGGAAGTAAAAAATAATCCTCTTCAAATTTTATCTGAATATGAAAACATTAGAAGAGCCCTAGATGAAAGTGTTCTAGATTATTGTACCGGATTCAACAATTTATATAATGCAATACCCGCTAACATAAAACCACCACAAGGTTTACCATTAGTGAAATTCCCAGATGGTTTTGAACCAGAAATGTCTTATCAACTAAGGGAAAGAAATTCATCCACATTAGAAGAAATGCAGAGGGATGGAGTGAGTGTGGAAGCCAACCTGTTAGAAAAAAGAGCTAGAATGAGAACTGAAAGAAGAGACTATAAGAGAAGAACCTTCAAGTTCCACATATGATGATAAAATTTACTCATTGGTTAGAACTATGGAGAGAATGATGGAGAGGATCAATCTAATGAGAGAACTAGTCCTAGAGAAAATCAACCACCTCCTTAAAACATAAACCAAAATCCTAGGATAAATCCTCCTCATATAAGACAAAGAGAGCAAAGAGGTCCTGATCAATAGATTAGGACTCCATTCCAAGAGAATTATGCTGACAAGGATGAAGGAGTAGTTGAGGATGTAGAAGAAAATAAAATTAACTTGATGGGAATTAATGAAGATTGTTTTTCTCACCCAAGAAGAACAATAATTATTTACATTGAATCAAATAGAGTTATAATATGAGGAATCTGATGATTATAAACAAGGATTTGAGAATGCTGTCATGGAGGCTCACATGAAATATAACCTTAGAAGCAAGAAAAACTTGGACAATTCCAATAAAAAAAATTCAGAAAATACTGCCAAAAAAGTCCCTGAAACCAATCTCAACAAAACAATAGAAAATTCAAAGAAAATAGTGAATAGTTCAGAAAAGAAGAATACAGAAAAAAATACTAAGAGAACAATTGACATCCCTGCCAAAATTTCTCAAACAGATATTCCTAGTACAAGTAATTAAACGAACTGAATTCACCCAAAGGATAGTGGCTGAAAGAATTGATTTTTGAAATCTACTCAAATTTTAAACACCATTTAGCATTGAGAATGAACTTGCTAAATTGAAAATATCTATTCCTCTCACTGAATTTATAAACAAGAATGTGTATAGGTCTTAGGTCCTAAAGGCACTAAACATAGGGGAGATTACTGATACTGTTAATTTAAATGATGATGAGCCTGAACTTTTGTTTGAGCCAGAATTTGATGGTAAACCCCAAGAAGGAGGTGCCCCTCCCTTTTATGTTAGTCTTAATGTTCATGAAAAAATTCTCCATATTGCCATGTTGGACCCTAGATTGTAAACTTTTCTTTTGGAGCATTTTATTTTGGAGCTGGAGCATCAATGGTAAAATACTATTTTGCAAGATTCTTGAGCTATATTTACCTGGTGATGTCTTTTCTTTACTGTGTTTAATGTTTTCCACTGTTGTTTCTTTCAATGTATCATTTAATTCTAATTGTAAAACATAAATATGAAGAATGAGACTTGCTGCATAGAGCACATTAATTCTAGTTGTGGTTACAATATAAGTGTTCCTCTTGTGAAGTTTGGTTAAAAAATTACTTAATTTCTTTTTTACCACTACTGAATTCAATTTTTATTTCATTCCATAATTCATAATGTCATAAATATCCAATAAGTATAGTTATCTTTCCTTGCAAATTCTCTGGAAGAATTGATGCAACAACCCAACCTGTTATGGCTCTATAGCCCAATGGAAATAGTTTAAGCAGATCTCCCAATGCAATCAAACTATCAATAAAAAACAACCTTCACAATTAGCTTAACTAGCCTAATATAAAAAATAATTAAAAACAAAGCTAAATCTAAAAGAGAGATCCCTCTTTGAGTCGGGAGTATAGGAGGGCTAGATCCTAGGCTCCAAAGTGGTTTTGATGTTGTCATTTTATGATTATTCTTGCCAATATTAAAATTATAGAATGATGACACCATTCATGCTTGAACTCAGTCTTGCACTTTGAATCCTCATAAAAATGCTTCAACTTCCCGATAGCTTCCTCCAATGACTGAGGCTCATCAAACTCAATTGGCTCTTTGACTGATAATGGTAATCCATTGATGAAACTTTGGATGTTTTCTTTCTCATCCTTGAGATAGGGAACATATCTCAACATCTCTATAAATTTGGTTGTATATTCTTCATCTGTCATGAAACCCATCTTGAGATCATATAATTCATTGGCATTTCCATCATAATATCTCTCAGACAGGTACTTCTTCCTAAAGTGTTTTTCAAATTCTTCCCAGATCAATTCATGTTCCCTGATGCCCTTGAAATTCTTGAAATATTCCCACCAGATATATTATTTTTATGTGAGATTGAAAGTGGCTATCTTGGCTTTCATATTATCTGAGTAATCATGAAGCCTGAAAATTTTCCTCATTTGATGAAATAATTCTTCCGCATATTCTGACTTAGTCATCTCACTATAAAAATTAGGAGGCTTGGATTTCTTGACTTCTTGTAGAAAATAACCCTTCTCACTCCTCCTATAATGCTATTGGTAGTGATGGCGATGATTTCCCCTAGAAAGTAAAGCTAGAATAAAATCCATACATACTAGCTCTCCTCTCAAGTGTATCCGAGAGTTTTCCACTCCTTATTGTATCATCCATTTCCACCATGTACCTTCTATGATACCTCCTTCCATCTACACCATTATTCTTTTCTTTCTTCCTATCTCCATGAATATTTCTAAGTTTTCCCTACTTCTAAAAATATAAAAGTCTTTGAATAATAACTGCATTGACCTCAACTTGATTTTCTTGAGATTTTTCAATCCTTTCCTAGGCTTCCGTCGACATATCATTATTAGCTTTGAAACTTATGATATATTCCTTCAAAATTATAAATGTATCTGCTAGATCAGGAGATTCTCCCTCTCCCTGTTGTTCAACTGATTTCTCCCATCCCACTAATTTCTCTTCTGGTCTGTAGAGGGAGTCATATGAAATATAGTACAAAATTATAATCTTCATATCTTGGCCTTCAATTTTTCTGCAACAAATTATTGTTAGATAAAATAAAAAGCATAAGGAAAAGAATTACCTCAACTTACTGCTCGTGAGGCTATTGAATCTACACAAGTCAATCCATATTAACACTATACAAGAATATCATGTACATGGATATAATAGTAATAAAAATAAATAGCTAATGTTTATGCATGGTAAAAATATATAAAACTGACATGCCTGCATGGTAAAGATATATACAACTTACATGCATGCATATTTATCTGCATTTACCCTGAGGTCTAGCATTGTGATCCTTCTCTGATACAACTCTCTAAAACCCCACCCCACATTTAACCACTTTCACTTGCTTAACAGGGTAAACATGGGCTAAGATTTACTATGCATGACCCTAAATCCAATATCCAGTTATGGATATGGGGAAATTTACCAACTTTTACAAAACTTACCACAACACCTAGAGACACCTAATCACCCAGATGTCAAACACTTTCCACTGGTGACCCTTTCTCTGAGCTAGAACCACTTTATGCTAGGATTTACAACCTAGATGTACACATGCAGTCTTTCCAGTGCGGATTGAGGACTCCAACTGCATCCATAACTTAGCCTCTGTGAAGCTATGGCCAAAAATTCCCTAAACTGGGAGTGTGGTCACAAACCCCATTTCAGATGTTTAGGGCTAATCTATAGGCCAACTACCCAAAACTTTCTAGAACCCTATCAATGATAATTAAAATTCTGCATACTCTATTCTTAGGATTAGATATTTCCTAATTTTTCCGAACACATATTAATTTTTATACAAATGCTCTACAAACATAGTACCAGTAGGTCATGAATGCATATATGTTCCTTATTTCATTAATTTCATCAGGGAGTCATCAAGAAAGCTTACTTCCATCTCTTACTAGCTGCATCAAATACATATTAGCTCATGCATTCATATAAAATAACGAGGAGCCTATTTAACCATGGAATATAACCATAACAAGAACACATCAAATAATGATAAATAAACCATGCATATAAACATCAAACTCTCAACCTCCAATATCATATCTAATGCTGAATTTGATCAAGATGAGAATGAAGAAGAAAAAACATTATCTGTCGATGATTCTCAGGAAGAAGAATTAGTTTAAGTTCATGGATTATGGGATTTTATTATTCCCACTTCTGATAATGCAGAGGAACAAGAAGCGTTACCTGTTAGCACAAGGAGTAGGGGGCATGTAGACTCATCAAAATCAACTAAAAAGAATAAATCCTCTACTACTGCTAAAGATAAAGGTACAAATAAAAAATCCCCTTCTAAATCTTCTGATTTAATTCTATCTTATTCAAATTCTCCATCTACATATAAAAAATTGGTTGTTTCTGACACCATAGAATATAATATAGTAGAGGATATGAATAAGGTCAAAGCTAATATTTCCTTATATAAAGTAAGTAAACTAAAGCAACAGCATACATTTTACTTAAGGATTTGAATGCAATCCCTGCATCTCCTTTACCTAATGTTGTTACTTCTAAAGTTTATAAAGGAAAAAGAAAACCTCCGAATGATTCTTTAGAAAAAATTGTTCCCACTAATTTTATCCTAATTGGAGACAGGTCAAATTCCCATACTCCCCATTTCCTTTTGAATTTCAACATCTTTGATAAAAATGTGCACAATTTCTTAGTAGACTCAAGGGCATCCTAAAATATAATTCCTTATTCATTTTTTCTTAAACTAAATATTCCCCCCCAAAAGTCTCTTGTTCATATTGTTCAACTTGACAGAAACAAACTCAAATTATTGGGGGAAATGAATTCTGTTCTCATAAGACTTTCTTCCAATTCCAAAGTATGTCAAATCATTGATATACTTGTTGCTGATATTCCTGACTTTATGGTTTGATTCTAAGAATAGTTTGGTCTGAGAAGTTACATGGTTATTTTGCTACAGAATGGTCTCATATGTGGCTTCCTTATAATGGTAAACCCAATCAAATACGGATTGACCGAGAAAAGCACATGAAACATTCGGTAACTGATTTGGATGAAAAGAATGAACCGGTGGTCTTCATCAACAATATCCTTGAGATTTTTTTTTTTTGAATCCTTTTGGGATAGTTTTACTGCCTAAGATTCTCCTTTATTAACCAATTTTGTCACCTCTCAAATTGAAATTTTTTCACAGACAGACTCATCCAAATGTGTAAATATTGTAGATAAACTAGTAGTTAAATATTTGTTTTGGAATTTATATTTTGATGTTTCCAAAGCTAATGATGGTGCAGGTGCATAGTGAAATTTAATAAATCCTAAAGGATAAGAAACAATGTTAGCATGCAAATTGGAGTTCGAATGTGTTATCACTCCCTCCGTTTCCCAAGGCTAAGAATGGAGACTAAAGGAGGTAACCTCAAACCAATATTTAGATTTGGTAGCTAGCCCTACCAAACCAGAGAGGGCTCTCTAAATTTAAATTTTATACTCAATGAGGTGACTGCAGATGTAATGATCTTAGGCTAGATATAAGCTCATTGAATTAGGGTTTTATTTTGAATTTTTCCGGATAGGAATGTCAGTCAAGGAACTAGGTCTAGGTTTTAGGTCTAATTTAAAAGGTACAATTGCAGAAATAAAGATGAGGTCATGTAGGTATACTTAAGAACACACTTAAATTATCATTGTGGTATAGGGTTTGAAAATAGAGAGAAAGAATCAGAATGAGCATGTTACATGAATTCATTCATTAGAGGAATTAGAACACATTCATAAAAATATGATAAAACAGAGCATAAAAAGCAAGAATTATGTGCATAGACTCATAAGATCATCATATAGAAGCATACATGCGATGGAAAGAAATCATAAACATTCAATTTGATGTTGTTACTAGGAAAAAAATAATTCTAATAAGAATACCACTAGAGTCCCAAAATTATAGTTGCAACATGTATTTGATTTCACTGAAAAAGTTTGTACATAAGCTCCACCCTGCAAATAAAAACTATCCAAACTCTAAAATGACTTGTGTTGGACTATGTATAGAAAATAGAGAATATTTAACCTCATTGGGTCAAAACGTGATCCAAAATACATCATAAATGCACCTAATGAGTCATTACCTAGAATTTAGGGAAGTTAGAAACAATCCCCCAAAATTTAGCTAATAACTAGGAGTGTTTCTCTCCTTGAGAAATTGCATGATTCCTCAAAAATGAGGGGAAAAAAAACTCTCTTGTCCACAAAACACCTCATAGAACAGCTAAAACCTCTATATTTGGACCAATTTTCATTGACAAATGTCCAAAAATAGTCCAAGACAAAAGTTTCGCGCCAGTTAGAGAAGCATCGCACATTTAGCTGAAGCGTCATGCCACTTTGAGGGAAATTTTGGGTGTCTTTAAAGAATCCTCTTGGTGATCTAAAAATTGGGCTAGGTAGACATCAATGTAATCTATCCAACCCAATATTGAAACTGAGAAAATACCTCCCGCAATGCCTTCAAAAATCCATTTTCCCAAGCTTACTCCAATAGCGCCCCACACAGGCAAAAACAATGGTAGAAGCATGAAAATGAGGGTGTTTTTTGGGGTTTTCTCCAAAACTGGGGGGTGTCTTGAAAACTTGAGACCATATCTGGAAATTAAATGGCAAGAGAAATCCAACCATATGGAAAAATCCTCATTTCAAGACTTTGAGGAAAAGTGTCGCGTCGCTGCGCGACGCTTCTGTAAAGATGAAATTTCCAAATTTTGCCAAACATCTCAAAAAATACCAGAAATTCCCAAAACTTGCTAAATTTTGGTCCATGGCATCCTTGAATGATGAAATAGACAGCTAGGGATGCTTCAACTAGCAAACCTAAGTTATATTTCTCCTTAAACTAATTAGGGTTTCTTTAAGATTTTTCTTCAAATTTTTCACCTTGACTTTGGTGATTTGGTTCCTAGTGAAATAATGTCTCACCATGTGCCTCTAGAGGTTATTATTACTTTCTTCCTTCATCAAAAGCTTCTCAAGATGCACATTTACCCTGTCAAATCATAAATCTTTGTCTTGCTCAATCTTAGCAGTAATCAACTCAAAGTTAAGCTGACCTAATGGAGGAGATGACTCGTTTCTTGTTCTTTTTTCCTAGTTAATCCTCTTGTTCTTGGCCTGCTTGGATTTATTTTAGGCTCTATGTCTTCCAACTAATCAAAATCTACCACTACTTTTCCTTTACCTTTCTCTACCTCAAAATCCGTCTTTGGTTTGCTTTGAGGCAGATGTTTCACCTTCAATTGCATGTTTTCTTGTTGTAGAAAGGTTATCATGAAATTTTCACTTGAGAGGCTATCCTTTAGCTCTGCTATCTCTGCATCCTTTTCCATAATTATCTCCACAACTGATTTTTATTCCACCTGCTCTGCCATGTCAACCTCCATAGGTGCTTGCTCCCCATGCTGCTCCAATGGTGACTCATCCTCATGCATATGTGGTTTCTCCATGGTTTCTCTTTTCTCAACAGTAGTTTTAGGTGAAAGCACACCTTTAGTGATCATAGGAGAAAAAATCCTCATTTTACCCTTCTCATAGGTATGAGTGATTTCAAACCTTGGCACCTTTCAAACCTCTGCTTGTCTACTTGAAGAGCCAACCTCCTTTGGCTTTGTTGATGCTGATGGTATGTTCTGAATGATGGGTGGACTAGTAGTAGGCACTAATGCAACTATCTTCATGAAAGTTTCCCAGGACATATTGATTTTTGAGAGCTGATGTAAGACTCTAAGCTTGACAAAACCATGGTGGAAAAAATTAGTGTGATGATCTTTTCCTTTACTCTATAACTTTTTAGTCATTTTGACCAAACTCCTGAATAGACAATGAGGCAAATTGAGTGGCTTGGTGGCAGTGAAGTGAATCAATAGCCTTATATGGTATTGGTACAATATTGAGAATCTCCCTTCACATGTAAAATAATCCATGATTAGCTTCATCAAAGGGGAATAATTTTCAATTAAATTCTTGAAAGGAAAGATGTGTTCAAGAGAATCTTTGCAATGAGGTTTTAAGAACATTTTATAGTTCTCAATGTCCAAGTCCATTCCTTTGAACCAAATTTCTCCATGGTTCGGGATACCTATTATTAAGGCAATAGAATCTGCTGATATGGTGAATTAAATACCTACTATGATAACCTTATCTCTCCTGAAGCTGGTGGCAAAAAGGCTTGTCAACTGAGCATGAAAACCTACCTCTTGGATTCTCTCACAAAACCTTAAAAAACCACTGTTTTCAAATATTTCTTAACATAAGGAGAAGCGTTGATCTCCTTCAAATTGGATGGCTTAAAATTGGAATGATGGCCTCCCTTATGGACCCTCTTTTTACCATCCATGATGTTTGTTAATAAGGAAAACCCTATCTTCATGTAGTGGAAAGGAAAGGAGAAAATTTAGGAAAATAGGGGATAATTGTATAGTCGTTTTAGGGACAGAAATGAGATGGAAGGGAGTTATGGAAAAATCCATAAAATTTTTGAGAGGTAGGGTGATGAGTTGGTTACATGATGCAAGTGAAATTTTTGGAAATGGGCATGCGGAAGGTGCCAAAAAGGTTAAAACACATACTTTTCCTAGTTTCCCTACAAAAACGTAGTGAAAACTAGGGTTTGAGTGAAAATTGTAGCAAGGAGGGATATGAGTGATAGGTAGTGATTTGGTAAGGTATATGAGTGATGAGTGAAGGTTTTTAGATGATTAAATTATGGTTTTTCCAACCTAAATTAGCCAAGTATGAAAGAAACAAAAAACATAGTGGAGAAAACATAAAGGAGGGAATCCACCCTTTGCTGAAGAAATTGACTTGAATGAGGTAAGAGGAGCATTAAATTAAAGTTTTGGAGGTCTATGAACCTTGAGAAAATATTAATTGACCCTTAGATAGCTATTTGGAGCTTTGGAAGCCAAAAGTGTAGCAGCTGTTAGAAGCATAGCGTAGAGCAGTTGGATTTTTTTTTTTTACTGGTTGTCTTCAATCTTTGATGGTTGTGGAGTGTTGTGAGTATGAGAGGGGAGATATATTGAAAACCAAATTATGAAATGAACTCCAAAGCTTCATTTCATTTTATAACTCACAACATTTTCTTTTTTTTCTTCCAGTGAAATCATAAACACTTTTTTGAAAATTTTATTTTTTGAAAACTTTGATCATGTAGCATACTTATTGAGAAAAGAAAAATTTCATTTAATTCATTTTCCTATCTTTGATAAATCCCAATGAAGGTTATTTGTATGGTGAAAATGAATCTTGTTTGCCTTATTTCATGACATGATTGGACATTATGATGGAGAAACAAAGTAAACCTAGACCATGACCTAGATGGAGGTATGTTGACTGATCTATGACCCTAGGTGATGATGAATGTCATGAACTTGAAATGGTGATGACCATGAATGGGATGAAGGGTGTAGAATTCAGACCTTGAAAAAATTCACTGAACAAAATTTTATTTGAGAATTTGTTTGAAAACATAAAATTTTGACCAAGGACCACTACCAAGTAAACCTGAAAAAGAATATTTGATCACTAAAACATTTAGACACTAACATAATGCACTAATAATATTGCCGAATATGAAGCACTGGTTCAGGGTTGTATAAATTAATAATCCTTAATGTAAAATACCTTCAAGTGTTTGGAGACTTTGAAATTGTTATAAAACAGGAAAGAAACACCATCTATTGTGTCTCTAGTCATTTGAAGCATTATCAATCTCTCATCAAAACTCTCACTTCACATTTTCTACCATTTAACATCTCTCCTATTCCAAGAATCCAAAATGATAGTGCTAACCTGTTGGCTAATGTCACATCCAAGCTCATCCCACGTGAAGATTATAGCCCATATAGTTTTTCTATTGAATTTATTTTTTCCCTTCTATTCCTGACAATGTCACTAATTGGTGTTTGTTCAATGACGACGATGAAATTTTAAGTTTTTTAACATCTGAAGGGTTATATACTAACCAAATAATTGATAGAGATGAGCATCATAGACCATTGAATCAATCAAATGAGGAAAATTCTCTGCCCAAGCTTGTCGTAAAACTAGAAGACTTGTATGATTTAAAATATAGGTTTAAAAAGGTTACTAACTGTAAACTTCAGATTTCAACTTTAAGGTTTGAATTGGTAAACCTTGGGACAAAGCTTAAACCTTAGAAAATAAATTTAGGCCTTGGACTCTCATTAGATGAGAGGTTATCTTTTATTCATCTATTGACAAGATGCAATTTTGTTTTTTTTTAGAGTTATGAAGATTTAAGAACTTATGATACCTCCATCATTCAACATACTATTTCCGTGATACCTAATGTCAAACCCATTCAAAATAACCTAAGGAAAATTCATCCAAACTTAGTGTTGTGGTGGATTTGATGCACGAGTGTACGAAATCGCACCAGTTTAAGGGGTGTGGTCTACCCCTGTAAACTATTGGTAATAGGAAGAAAGTGCTGGAGCTCAAAAGCATACAAAAAGCATATGATCTAGATGAAAAAGTATGAAAATGTATGCTCAAATTAAACTAAAAACTAAAACACAAATACACAGAAGCTATTGAAGAGAGTCAAAATGATAATAATGCAAACGATGGCTCTAGGCATCTTCTTATTAAACATTTGATATGGAGAAGAAATTTTACCCACTTGCCAAAGGGCCCCTAGACAATGGTTCTAGGTCCCGATGTTTTTCCAAGCTCTGCCTCTGACACAATCTCCCTCTCTCTCTGTTGTGATGGAATAGGATTGTTGGGTGGCCAACAATCGAGTCCCCTCTATCTCTAGCTCTGGGTCACACATTGCTGGTATTTCTTGGGAAATTCTAGCCAGCATAACAATGTGATCACCCATTCTTCATCTCTTGGTGGCTTTATATAGGGGATTTCAAATCCTCCTTCCTCCCTTGGTACATGGTGGATGGTGACCCAAGGGAGAGGTAGGATTCCATTGTATGCTCAAAATATTCCTTTGTGTACTCACATAGTGTCTAAGGAGGCATTGGTGGTTGTCCATAGGCGGCTTCATGTAAGGAGTAACTGTTCTTTGCTTTGTGTGGTCCCGGAAAGCGACATTTTGCCACTTTCAAGAATGCACGCTTATAAGGCAAAAAGGCACGCAAAAGGCACTCTTCTCGAAGGATAAAGCACACAATTAGCATTTTAAGACTAGTTCAAATTTGATTTTCTCAAAAACTTAGATATTTTAAATACTTTCTTGATTCCATAATGTCTTCCTGCCTTGTAAATCCTTTGGTTTAACATTAATTAATGTCATCTTATGCTGTACGATTTTCTAGTGTTAACAGTTGCCCCCTAATGTGTGAGGTCTAGGAAGGACTGTATAGCCGAAATAAATTATAGTTTCTTTTTTGTATCGTGCGTAGAGAGAGAGAGAGACCTGTGAAAATCTTGGAATTGAAAACACCCTGCATCGTTTCCAAGATGGCCATGGCCTAAGGGACCCCTGCAAGTGAAAAAAATATAAAAAATATATACAAAATTTCAACGAGGCAGGCATGTCCCATGCTCGTGATGCTATGGCTAGTTAAAAAAAATTGACAGATACATGTGTTGTCTACATCACTACTGTGGTAGTGATGTTGGCTGTTGTTGATGACGATTGTTGACACCCTCAGGGGAATTTTTTCTTTGATGATTGGTGGAATTTGGTACCCATATGCGTGAACTCGGTATGGCATATTGTTGCATGATGTACACATAGGTACTAGCTGGGAACTTCCTGTGTAAGCATTGTTTGACAGAGATGCTTATGGAGGCATGGGTCTTCGATGGATCTGATCAAAGTGCAATGGTTGTAAGGTACGATACCATCTTGACATGAAAGTTTTTTTTGGTAGTCGAATTTCAGGAGGATCCTTGACATCTGTGGACAATGATGTCTCCCACAGTGCCACCCGAGGATACCCTTTTGCATGGGGAGGGGTGATCCAAGGTACTTCCTTTTTGGAAAAGGGGTGTTGAGGTCGACAAAAGGGAAGCCTTAAATGAACCATGGGTCATCGAAATAAGAGGCCGGGGACCTAGATGTGATGGGTTTAACATAGGCATGTTGGTGAGAGGTGATTGAAATTTAGTGGCCCGAGGTTAGAGTATAATTTAGCAGCTTGGTGGCAGTCATAGTTATTTTTGAATGGAAAATCCCTGGAGTTGGTAGGACGTCCAGGGTGGGGGTAAACTTGGCTATGAGTGTCATGATGGTGCATACGTGTGGGTGAAATACTCTGACCAAGGGAATGAGGGACTGCTGCCATGGGAGAAAAGATGAAATATGAGGGTGAAGGGGAGAAGTGCATCATTTTCGGTCTTTGTACACTTACCAAAAGAATAAAATAATGAGGTTTGGTTTATACAAAACACAGAGATGGGTACCCCAAAACATGAAAGTTTTTTCTCACTGAAGGTGTGAGGACGGTGTTTTGCTGGGGGTGGGGGTCCCATTGGTTAGTCTCATGTGTAGGGTTGATGAAGTGGATGAAGAAATTTCGCATATGGGATTATGCTGGTGGGGGTATGGTGGGCCAAATGCGATGCGCGGAGGAGCGATTTCGATCTGCTTGTACAACTTGATCATCCGGGAAGGGGGTTTCAGTTTGAATGGTAATATTGACCTTATGCATGATGAAATGGATGGGCACGAGGTGCTTCTCGAACTGAAGAGGTATGGCCATGGCGTCACTTTTGCTGTGATATATGGTCTACTTTGGGTGACGAGCGCCATGGAGGGGAGGCTCTACTGACCAACACAGATGTTTATCATATTCAGGGTGGGGTGATGATAAACACGGTTGGATAGGAGGACCCTATGATTTATTTCTGATGGAGAAATGATGTCAGGATATGAAAAGTTTTCTGGGACTCTATCATGCTGGGGTAGAATGATACCTGCTCTGGAACCTTCCGTAGATGGTGTTGTAAATGGTTTGTAGGTTCCTCCTGCAAAAACAACTATCTCAAGTGAAAGCATCTTATTTTCATCAAATATCATTGAAAGACACGAGCTTTAAAAAAGAAGATGAGAGAGGGCATACCTGCTGGCTCTGAAAATTTATTTTTCTGGAAAGCGGATGTGTGGCATTGCTTTCATTCGTCATGGCATACTGATGATGGTGCAACTTGAGATTTGCAGGATGGACCTTCTAATCTCCTGTTATGGACCTCCAAAAATTTTGAAAAGGGCGATAAATAGGGGATTATGGCACTAATTTTGTTCATTTGTACTTGCTGAGTTTTGGGAGATCAGAGGTGCTTGTAGAGCCTTTCTTGCCATTGCGGTCAGGCCGTGTACTAGGGACTAGCGATATTATGCTGAGGTAACTTTCATGACATCTTGCATTTTAATTTTTTCAGTTTGATGGTGCCGGGGGCCGTACAAATTGGGTTTGTACGGCCTCAGAGTAACTTTTTCCCTAGATTGCGCGGGCGATCTAGGAAAAAGAGTGCCTTCTTCATGTGCAATTCTGAGGGATAGGTGTGCTAGGGAGCGCTATTCCCTTATTTTTGTGCACAAAGGCACGCTGTCTGAAAAGGGACGTGCAAAAGGCCGGGGAGTGACAGAGATGTTTTTAATTTTGGTCGATTTTTGATGTTTTTCTCTGTATTGTTGGGTACATGTTGATGACGAGTTGGTGTGGAGAAACGGGGCCGGCACGAGATCCGAACCACTCTAGGCTAGAAATAACGGTGCACATGTGATTGATATGGGGCCTTCGAAGTCCCGAAAATGAGTTTATGTGGTCGCGAGAATCGTATATTACGTTATATTATACATCATTGGTGCGGGGAGGCACAACATGTTCATGTTGCGGGGGACAAACACAGTCGGTCTGTCCGGGAATGAATATCTATTTCATGATCGGATTCTTGCCTCGGGGGTTTAGATACCACTCTTTCCTCTAGGAGAGTGAACACAGATATATTCGAGAATCGTCATTGCATAGGGGCACCTCTCGGGGATGCATCAACATTGCATCGGTGACGGATGTGGCAGGTAGTGTGCTACGATAGTGATCGTATGGTGGCCGGTCGTTTTCTCCACATCGGGTGTTTGGCCCAGCAAGTTGGAGTTTAGCACGGTTGAGGTCCAAACATTTCTTTGACTTTGCCGGTCTTTGTTTTGATGGTATGGTGTTGCAATTGAACAAGGTTCCAATGGGGATCGAAGTCTTTTGCGTACGCCGATGTCTTATGCGGCATTCATGTACGAGTGGGTGGTGCGTGGGCGGTAATGGCGGTGCCCATTGGGGGGCCACGGGAGCCACGAATGAGGTGGGATCTGGTGATGCTACGGGGTGGTGGTGGCATGGTGGGGTGTTATTGGAATGCCACGACAGAGTCCTGGT